>CM062805.1:807767885-807787885 GCA_031772625.1 Pinus tabuliformis | reverse complement strand
GGGGTGTCCATTTCGCGGCGCGATGAAAACTGCTACCCAAGTCAGCGGACACACACTGGGTTTCCATTTCGCGTCACAACAAAAATTGCTATCCAAGTCTGGGAAATGCGGTGTGAGGACCTGTGGTTCAGTTTCTCCCCGTCGGTGCGAAGTGTGAACTCTACGACCACAATGTGGAAAGGGACATAAATATAATGCGCATTAGAGGTGGAGCGATGGTTGGTTTATGGCGTGGGATCGTTTGGCATAACCCACGGGCCGACTCACATGTTGGGGCGACTTAAACGAAGGATTGTTTGCCGACCAGCAATAGGATGGCAAGTTTGCGATGTGTAAGTGCGTTTTGGCACACGGTGGTCGAGTCAGCCTGGGCAGCGACTCGTCCAACTGCTCGTATAAATATGGCAGGGCGTTGGAGCATTTGGCATTCATTCGAAGATGGACATTCGAACATGAGCATTCGGTGATCAAGAAAAAAGTGTGAAGTAGTGGAGCAGGTCGCAAAAGAGGCGCGGGCATATATGAACCCGCTCTTGGGAAAGCACACACGATACGCACAGGGTTCGATTCTCGGGTGAGGGCGCAGGTAAGGAAGGCACCCGCCGTTCGGTGTGACACGGGGTGTCTTGGGTAGGTCGCCCACCCGTCGTGGAAGAAGAAACGCGGAGGTGTCTCGGGTGACTCAGGTAAGTCGCCCGTCCGTCGTGCAACAGGAAACGCTGGGTGACTCGGGTGAGGTCACCCGCCCGTCGTGCAGCGGTAAACGAGGTTCGGTCAATGAGTACGGTTGGCAGCTCATGTGAGGGCACGCCCGCCCAGCTTGGGCAAGGAATTCGGTTGGCACACGGAGGTGTTGCCTATTTGTAAAATTGGCTAAGTATGAAACTTGGTGTTTCCCAAGTATACTTGTAAAGCCCCGTAAACATTGTAGAGTTGAATAATATATTGTATTCGGGCAGACTCATTGTTCAGGGAGTTGCCCCTCCCTTTACACTGTGCAATTGTGTTCTTCATCTACAATTGCTGATGATAATTGCCTATGCGTATGGGTGTTCATTGGCATAAAGGAAACATAATAATACTTGGTTGCGAAAAACAAACTAAGTAGACTAATGGTTAGGCGTAGCCCATGAAAATAAGTGTTGGTGAAAAGAAAGTGTTCGGTGGTGCCGCACCTCGCCAAGTACGGCAGAAAGAGTACTGTAGGCCTGGGGGTGTGACACGCGGGGTTACCATGTCTCTCGCGCCGTGTTGGGGATGGTGCACGCCCCTTGATACCTGCACGATGGGCGAGCCACCGACGGAAGGCGCGCAGGCGACCCTTGTTGCGTGCCCAGATGAAAGAGGTGACTATGTGCAGACGAGTCAGGATGCGGGCAGGTGTGCGACGTGCAGCGACGGGTGTAATCAGCGAGGTGTTGGGGCCGACCCATGGGTGCGACGGTGCACACAAAGGGATGCGGCGGTTCGTTGGAATGGGGCGTGTCAAGGTTATGTGGCAGGTCAGCCGGGCATGCATGTTGATGGAACCGACCCTTGTTATCCTCGAGAGACACGGCCCTTGGGCGAAAAGATGCGTATAAGTAAGGAGGATGGCGTTCGACGAAGGGACATCGAACTCAGACTTCCACATCGCAGAACAAGTGCGAAGGAAGGAGTTGGGCGAAAACGGAAGGAAGAGAAGGATGCGGGTAAGAGGGCCGCACCGACGGGCGGATTACAGAGGGCGGGTCGGGCTTGGTAGCGCGGACAGGCAGAGCGGGGCGAGTTACCTTCCGGGCAGGCAGGCCGCACTGCATGTGGGCCATGCACCCTCACTATGGATCGCACCGACGGGTAGAGTTTGGGCACCGCGGAAGGGAAATTCGAGTGGACAAGTTCGCAGTTTAGGTGTGGAGTTGTGTCTTGCAGGCCGCGGGCCAGTGCAGCACGACCACACGACACGACAGGTTGAAAGAATAATTGAAGAAGATAAATTTATGGTAAGTTATTTTCGCTGCATTTTTAAGAACACTTATTGGAAAATTGATCGAGTGTTGAAGTAGGCGCAGACTGTGTACTCAAGTATTGTTAAAAGGAAAAAGTATGGCGGTGCCGCACCCGCTTATGCATGGTTGAAATACTACCACTAGGATAGGAGCGTGACATGGGGTCTCCCGGTCCCTCCTCGACAAAGGTCGCCAAATTGCGGGGTACCCGGGGATTCCATGTCTCGCCTTGTCGAAAGCATCCCAAGTGCGGGAAATTTGGGGTTTCCATGTCTCGTCGCGATGGAAATCGCCCCAGGTGCAGTAAACTTGGTGTACATCGAGCCTGCAATCTTACATCAAGAAAAAGGCCCGATTGGTCAAGAGAATGAAGGTTTCTTCATTGGTAAAGGACCTCGCTAAGGATCAAAGGTTGGAGTCGCTTCTAGAGCTAGTCCACCATGGACTATCAAAAGTTGAAAGAAGGACAGAGTGCCGGGGAATGAAGCGCCGAAGAAAAAAAGTGCAGAGAGGAGGAAGGACTCGACTTGTGCTTGGGGGATATTATTGTCAAGGGTCTAGGGCTTCGCAATGACCAATAAGAAGCTTCAATGAGGGAAATTTATGAAATGGTTTTCCTCTCTGAGAGAGAGAGAGCGAGAGGTTTTTCCCTGGCAGAGAGCCAACATCTTGTGTTCTTGTTCTTATGTTTTTGGCACCAGTTTGATGAAAGTAAACACACATGCATTAATAAGAAGAGAAGAAGATTAAGGTAACACGATAAATTGCAAAAGAGCTTCACAAAGACTTCATGACATCGAAGGAAAGAAGGAGATCAAGCGACTGAAGGACCCACGAAGAAGACGTTGTTGATGAATGGACAAGTCCCTAGCTAAGAGGGAGTTCTAACAAGTTCCCAAATACAAAGGAGCTTTGGCAAGTTCCTTGTCAGAGGAAACATGGGCATGTCTTCCCCAATCAAGGGGAAGAGATAGACACAACATTCTTGTCTTCACTTGGCAAGAAATAACGGTAGGATTGAGCAATCATTTGGCATCTAATGCTCTTTGAGGATGTGTAGGGCACCCAAGACAAGAGTAGGCAAGAGGAGCGATATTCTTTGAGGGATGGGAACCCAAGACAAGAATTGTCGTGGAAGGTCATACTCGGGGAACACCTGGGTGGGTATGTACCTTTAGAGACAATGACCAAGGTGTTTATAAGCCATTGGCCTCGCCAACATTGTGCTCTGGTATTATGAGAGATAAAGCTATTAGTCAAGGCCTTGCTATGAACAATGTTGTCTAATATGATGCTATAACAGATGGGTTGCCAATCCAGTTTCTCTTATGTGAATTATTCAAGATTGAAAAATAGCCAAACACCTTGTAATGATTTTCGAATACCAGCCTAGTTGAGAGGGGGTGTTGAAGAAAGTGTAACTGGGTTCGGTCTTCATAAATGTACTTTTGATATTTGTATTTATTCAAGAAAATAAATATATATATATATAGATATTATATTTGTCATTGAGTTTCTTGCTCATTGAAATAGGCCTAACACATGTTAAAGTGTTATAAAGAGTCAAAAGAAAATGTTGAAGATATTAAGGGCATGTTACCCCAGGTATATTTATGTATTAGAGTCAAAGATATTCCTACCCTCGTGCCTTCGTTCGGGTCGTGCGCCCGTTCAAACCCCAGATTTCCTTCGGGCGGGCCGGGTCATCCCATGCCATGCCGTGTGTGGGGGTGCGCAGGCACACGTGGGCGTGCCGAAAATGCCAAGTCATGATGACCCATGTGCCTTCTTTGTTCGGGTCGTACACCCATGGAAACCCCAAATTTCGTTCGGGCGATTCGGGTCGGCTCACCCAAGGCGGTTCAGGTCATGCCGTGCCGTGTGTGGGTGCCCCAGCACACGTGGTCGTACAAAAAATTCTAAGTCGTCACCGCCCGTGTGCCTTCTGCACATTCGTGCAGCCCGTTTGCCCGACGCTCCCTCGGGCCTTCGTTTGGGTTGTGCACCCATGGAAACCCCAAATTTCGTTCGGGGCGTGCACACATGGAAACCCCAAATTCGGTTTGGGCGGGTCGGGTCGTTTCGTGTGTGGGTGCCCGTGCAAACGCGTTCGGGCGAGTCGAGTGGGGTCGGGTCATGCCGTGCCGCGCGTGGGTGCTCGAGAACATGTGGCCGTGTAAAAAATGTTAGGGCGTGACCACCCGTGTGCCTCCTGCACGTTCATGCGACCCGTTTGCCCGACGCTCCGTCTTGCCTTCGTTCGGGCGGGTCGGGTTGTGCCATGTGTGGGTGCTCGGCCACACGTGGCAGTGCCAAAAATGCTAAGTCATGACCCCCCGTGTGCCTTATACACGTTCGTGCGGCCTATTTTCCCGATGCTGCTTTGTGCCTTCATTCGGGTCGTGCACCCATGGAAACCCCAAATTTCGTTTGGGTTGTGCATATAAGGAAACCCCAAATTTTGATCGGGTCGGGTCGTGTCGTGTCGTGTGTGGGTTCCCGTGCAAACGCATTCGGGCGGGTCAGGTCGACTCGCACAAGGCTGGTCGGGCCGTGTCGTGCCGTGTGTGGGTGCCCGGGCACACGTGGGCGTGCCAAAAATGCTAAGTCATGACCGCCCGTGTGTCTTCTGCATGTTTGTGTGGCTCGTTTGCCTGATGCTCCCTCGTGCCATCGTTCGGGTCATGGGCCCACAGAAACCCCAAAATTTCTTTCGGGTCGTGCGCCCATGGAAACCCCAAATTTCATTCGGGCGGGTCGGGACATGTCGTGTGTGGGTGCCCGTGCAAACAGGTCAGGTCGTGTCATGTCGTGTCGTGTGACGGCACCTAGGGCACACGTGGCCGTATAAAAAATGCTAAGTTGTGAAGGGGGGTGGGCCTTGTGCACGATCTTGCCGCCCGTTTGCCCGAATCTCCCTTGTGACTTCGTTTTGGTCGTGTGTCGGAGCCCATGTAAACTCGTTTGAGCGGGTCGTTTGCCGTGTAAACACTCGTTCGGGCGGGTCGTTTTCCCGGCTCTCCCTTGTCGGTTCGTTTCAGTCATTCGAGCACCCATGCAAAATCGTTCGGGCGGGTCATTTGAGGGCGCCCGTGTGAACTCGTTTGGGCGGGTCATTTGAGGGCGCCCGTGTGAACTCGTTCGGGCGGTTCATTCGAGGGTGCCCGTGTGAACTCGTTCGGGCGGGTCGTTCGAGCGAGGGTCGTATCAAAAATGTTAAGTTGTGACCCGAGGTTGGATTTGTGCACGTTTATGCAACTCGTTTGCCTGGCCCTCCCTTGTCGGTTCGTTTCGGTCGTTCGGGCGCCCATGCAAAACCGTTCGGGCGGGTAGTTTGAGGGCGCCCGTGTCAACTCCTTTGGGCGGGTAGTTTGGGCGGGTCGTTTGAGGGTGCCCGAGTGAACTCGTTCGGGTGGGTCGTTCAGGCGAGGGCCGTATCAAAAATGCTAAGTTGTGACCCGAGGTTGGCTTTGTGCACGTTCGTGCAGCTCGTTTGCCCGGCTCTCCCTTGTCGGTTCGTTTCGGTCGTTCGGGCGCCCATGCAAAATCGTTCAGTCGGGTCGTTTGAGGGCGCCCGTGTGAACTCGTTCGGGTGGTTGTTCGGGCGAGGGCGCGCCCGGGCGAATGAGCCCGTATCAAAAATGTTAAGTTGTGACCCGAGGTTGGCTTTGTGCACGTTCGTGCAGATTGTTTTCCCGGCTCTCCCTTATCGGTTCGTTTCGGTCATTCAGGAGCCCATGCAAAATCGTTCGGGCGGGTCGTTTGAGGGCCGTATCAAAAATGCTAAGTTGTGACCTGAGGTTTTCTTTGTGCACGTTCGTGCAGCTCATTTTCCCGGGTCTCCCTTGTCGGTTCGTTTCGGTCGTTCGGGCGCCGATGCAAAATCGTTCGGGGGGGTCGTTTGAGGGCGCCCGTGTGAACTCGTTCAGGTGGGTCGTTTCAGGGCGCCCGTGTGAACTCGTTCGGGCGGGTCATTTGAGGGCGCCAGTGTGAACTCGTTCGCGTGGGTCGTTCGGGCGGGTCATTTGAGGGCGCCCGTGTGAACTCATTCGAGCAGGTCGTTCGGGTGAGGGCCGTATCAAAAATGCTAAGTTGTGACCCGAGGTTGGCTTTGTGCACGTTCGTGTAGCTCGTTTGCCTGGCTCTCCCTTGTCGGTTTGTTTCGGTCGTTCGGGCACCCATGCAAAATTGTTTGGGCGGGTCGTTTGAGGGTGCCCGTGTGAACTCGTTCGGGCAGGTCCTTTGAGGCCGCCTGTGTGAACTCGTTCGGTCGGGTCGTTCGGGCGAGGGCCGTATCAAAAATTCTAAGTTGTGACCCGAGGTTGGCTTTGTGCACGTTCGTGCAGCTCATTTGCCCGGCTCTCCGTTGTCGGTTCGTTTCGGTCGTTCGAGTGGGTCGTTTAAGGGCGCCCGTGTGAACTCGTTCGAGTGGGTCGTTTGAGGGCGCCCGTGTGAACTCGTTCGGGCGGGTCGTTTGAGGGCGCCCGTGTGAACTCGTTTGGGCGGGTCGTTCGGGCGAGGGCCGTATCAAAAATGATAAGTTGTGACCCAAGGTTGGCTTTGTGCACATTCGTGCAGCTCGTTTTCCCGGCTCTCCCTTATCAGTTCGTTTCGGTCGTTCGGGCGCCCATGAAAAATCGTTCGGGCGGGTCGTTTGAGGGCGCCCGTGTGAACTCGTTCGGGCGGGTCGTTTGAGGGCGCCCGTGTGATCTCGTTCGGGTGGGTTGTTTGAGGGCACCCGGGTGAACTCATTCGGGCGGGTCGTTCGGGCGAGCGTCGTATCAAAAATGCTAAGTTGTGACCCGAGGTTGGCTTTGTGCACGTTCGTGCAGCTCGTTTGCCTGGCTCTTCCTTGTCGGTTCGTTTCGGTCGTTCGGGCACCCATGCAAAATCGTTCGGGCGGGTCGTTTGAGGGTGCCTGTGTGAACTCGTTCGGGCGGGTCGTTCGGGCAGATCGTTTGACGGCGCCCGTGTGAACTCGTTCAGGCGGGTCGTTCGGGCGAGGGCCGTATCAAAAATGCTAAGTTGTGACCCGAGGTTGGCTTTGTGCACGTTCGTGCAGCTCGTTTGCCCGGCTCTCCTTTGTCGGTTCGTTTTGGCTATTCGGGTGTCCATGCAAAATCATTCGGGCGGGTCGTTTGAGGGTGCCCGTGTGAACTCGTTAAGGCGGGTCATTCGGGCGGGTCGTTTGAGGGCACCCGTGTGAACTCGTTCGGGCGGGTCGTTTGAGGGCGCCCGTGTGAACTCGTTCGGGCCGGTCGTTCGGGCGAGGGCCGTATCAAAAATGCTAAGTTGTGACCCGAGTTTGGCTTTGTGCACGTTCGTGCAACTTGTTTGCCTGACTCTCCCTTGTCAGTTCGTTTCGGTCGTTCGGGCGCCCATGCAAAATCGTTCAGGTGGGTCGTTTGAGGGTGCCCGTGTGAACTCGTTCGGGCAGGTCGTTTGAGGGCGCCCGTGTGAACTCGTTCAGGCGGGTCGTTCCAGCGAGGGCCGTATCAAAAATGCTAGGTTGTGACCCGAGGTTGGCTTTGTGCACGTTCGTGCAGCTCGTTTGCCCGGCTCTCCCTTGTCGGTTCGTTTTGGTCGTTCGGGCGGGTCGTTTGAGGGCGCCCGTGTGAACTCGTTCGTGCAGGTCGTTTGAGGGCGCTCGTGTGAACTCGTTTGGGCGGGTCGTTCGATCGGGTCGTTTGAGGGCGCCCGTGTGAACTCGTTCGGGCGGGTCATTCGGGCGAGGGCCGTATCAAAAATGCTAAGTTGTGACCTGAGGTTGGCTTTGTGCACGTTCGTGTAGCTCATTTGCCCAGCTCTCCCTTGTCGGTTCGTTTCGGTTGTTCGGGCGCCCATGAAAAATCGTTCGGGCGGGTCGTTTGAGGGTGCCCGTGTGAACTCGTTCGGGTGGGTTGTTTGAGGGCGCCTGTGTGAACTCGTTCGGGCGGGTCATTCGAGCGGGTCGTTTGAGGGTGCCCGTGTGAACACGTTCGGGCGGATCGTTTGAGGGCGCCCGTGTGAACTCGTTCGAGCGGGTCATTTGAGGGCGCCCATGTGAACTCGTTCGGGCGGGTCATTCGGGCGGATCGTTTGAGGGCGCCCATGTGAACTCGTTCGGGCGAGGGCCATATCAAAAATGCTAAGTTGTGACCCGAGGTTGGCTTTGTGCATGTTCGTGAAACTCGTTTGCCCGGCTCTCCCTTGTCGGTTCGTTTCGGTCATTCGGGCGCCCATGAAAAATCGTTCGGGCGGGTCGTTTGAGGGCGCCCGTGTGAACTCATTCGGGCGGGTCGTTTAAGGGCGCCCGTGTGAACTCGTTTGGGCGGGTCGTTCGGGCTGGTCGTTCGGGTGGGTCGTTTCAGGGCACCCATGTGAACTCGTTCGGGTGGGTCGTTCGGGTGGGTCGTTTGAGGGTGCCCGTGTGAACTCGTTCGGGTGGGTCCTTCGGGTGGGTCGTTCGGGCAGGGCCGTATCAAAAATGCTAAGTTGTGACCCGAGGTTGGCTTTGTGCACATTCATGTAGCTCGTTTTCCTGGCTCTCCCTTGTCAGTTCGTTTCGGTCGTTTGGGCGCCCATGGAAAATCGTTCGGGCGGGTCGTTGAGGGCGCCCGTGTGAACTCGTTCGGGTGGGTCGTTCGGGCGGGTCGTTCGGGCGAGGGCCGTATCAAAAATGCTAAGTTGTGACCCAAGATTGGCTTTGTGCACGTTCGTGCAGCTCGTTTTCCTGGGTCTCCCTTGTCGGTTCATTTCAGTCGTTCGGGCGCCCATGCAAAATCATTCGGGCGGGTTTGTTACACAGCAATTTTTCACCGTTTGTCACCGTCCCTGTTATCCCTCACCCGCACACTAGAGGACTCATTCCGAGACTTGTGAGAAGTGACATGACCTGAAACCACTTGCATCATATTCCTCTTAGTATGAGCTTCATTTCCCCTGAAGACATCTCCTGCAAAATCCTCATGAAAACAGCTCTTTTTACATTAGCGTGGGTTCACAGTTCACTGCCCGTGCCAATGAGGGAAATCCTCTATAAAGGGCGCGCCATTGGCGCTCTGTCCCAGAGTCGCACTCTCGCCAACCGAATTGAGTAAATTTTTCAACGACCAAACTCCCGAAGGTTCTCTTCAACCCATTCACCAACTGAATCTATGTTGAGCTAGGATGGTTTGGCTTCGAATCTCCATAGAAGGGAAAGTGGTTTGCCACCTTTCATGGAAGTTTCCAAGTGATAAAGCCAATCCCATGAATAATGTGGTTGACCCTATCTCTTTCCCTCTCCATCTATAAAATCTTTCCTCTATGTCTTGAGCAAGCTAGTTACAATAGTTATAGTGATAATACTCATAGTTCCAAGAGTTCAAGAGTTTGAAGTTGCAAGAGCCTTCTTTGCACCCATAAGGCCAAATCTAAGTAAGGAGATTCTTGTCACCCAAAGAGAGAGAGGCGTGTTCCTCATCCCAACAAGCTTTGCAAGACTTGTGTAGCTGACTACCCAGCCAAAGGAGGATTTGGTGTCAGAACAATGGTTGTATTCTTCTTTGTTATTCATTAATAATAGATGACTATCATTATGGTTCCACTCTCATTGTCTTATGTTTGATGTTGAGTTATATCTTTTCTGACTGGTATATAATTGCATCTACTAGATTTTACGCTTGTCTTCATGTTGTTCTTTGCGTGTGCAGGTATCCTATCACGGGGATCGTGCAGATCGTGACCGGCCAAAGCAAAGGAACGAAGGCGACATCTCTTCGACGAACACTAGCGTTGGAATCCAAGTAGGTTCTCACCATCTACGTTGTATTTGCAGTTAGGAACTTGCATGATAGCATTGTGTGATTGCTGCTAGACCCGGTCTGGGCTAGTAGGGATCGTCTCTGTCCGCAGAGAGGATTTACCTCCACAACAATTTGGCGACTCCGCTGGGGACATCTTGTTGTTTGATTTGTAAACTTTAGATGGAGCCTAAAGCACGGCCAGGTAGCTTTCGAAACGCTATTGCTTTGCATTAGTGAAGTAGATCAACGCCACTTCAGTCAATCTCCGGTTTGGTTTACGAACTAAACGACTTGGAGTTTGTCTTGTCTCTTTGGTTTTTTCTTGTTTTGATTGCTTAGATAGCTTTCTGGGTCAAATTTCTTGTTGTTTCTTGCTTCCTGGTTTGCCTAGATACTGTTCTCAAGCCCTGGGTCACCTGCTTTTGTTTTGATTTAAGTTAACTTGATTAGTGTGCTTTTTAGCCTAACAGTCGCGCTATTGGCGCAAGTTTCTCAAAGACAACCCGCGCCAATCCTCTAAAGGCACGAGTTGCAACCTGACAGTCGCGCTAGGCCTATCAACTTTTCAAGTTCACTTGTCCTTAAGCCCTCTGAGCTTCGATTTGTGTCTAGCTGTCTCTTTTTCAATTATTGGAGTGTGTTTGATCCTAATTTGACTAGTTTTAGACCTTCATCATTCGGGTGTTTGCTTTTTTCCATCGGTTTCACATCTTAGCCCTAGGGCATCTAGTGGCTTTGTGCGTCAGGCCTCCTGGAGGTGTTTTGTGTTCTTTGATTGTCCCGTCAACATTGTGGTTATTCCTTTGCATACGCTCAGTAGTTGTCAAAGTTTTTTCCTTGTTATTCAAGTGATTTGTTTCTTTATCGCTTGGGTTTCACTTGACTTCGTTTGAGCTTGGACCACATAGCTCATAAGAGGTCTTTGTATTTTCTTTTTGGTTTGAAGGACTGTTTTGGTGTTTTTGGGATCCGTTTGTGTTCTCATTGAGTGAAAGTGGTCTTTTGCTCGATGTTACTATCTCTCAAAATTCATTTTGTGCACTTTGCCATTGAAAAAGAAAGCGAATAATCTTTGTTGCGTTACATTAGTTAATTAAAATTAGAAGCTTTTCATTGATTAAGTGATTTAAAACAAAAGAAAAGTTTCGTTAATTTGTCATTAGCTGCATCAAAGTGTTTCGTGCTTGTTTGTGGTCATTTTGTTTGAAAAATCCTTAACTCTCTTGTAGTTAGCATTCATCGAACGAAATGATATTCTTTGGCATATAGTTTGCATTTAGGAAATTATGAGAGATTACATATGGTAGGACCTGAAACTGAAACTTAATCAAAGATCAACCATAAAATGAACTGAATGAACTTAAAAATGCATTGGAACATAACGCTCACTGAGTAGAGGTCTAGGCTAGAGACGTGCTCCGACGTCGTTAAACCTAGTCACTGTTGTTTCACACTACGGTTGGGTGATTCCTCCTTTTGTGACTCGATAGTGGTCTAGCACGGACTTGAGCTCCCACGTATTGTCACGTATATAGGGGAGACCCCACTAGGTTATCATCCTTTATCCACAGGAAGCCGTGTCTGTCGCCTTGCAAGCCGTAACGAACCGAACACAGTATTCGGGAAGATTGACTACCGTACGGGAAGTCCTTGGTTTTCATATGACTGCCAAGGTGTATATGCAGTTTTACGGATTTGTTTGGTAAACCCTTTGCCTAGTCTCTCCAGAGTAGTCACTTTTGATCCTTTTCGGACTCCTTAAACGAAAAGGCTCACTTGAGCAGTTTGTCACTTCGGGCTCATAAAACATTCGAAGGCGACTAGAGTCACCTTTTTGTCCTTTTCTCGACTCTTAAAACATGAAAAGGTCAAGTTGTGTCTTTGCGTCTTAAAATTCATTTGGCCATGATAAACATTACCTGGTTAGATCTTGTGTGCGTTAGTTTGAGTAGGGTCTTTTATCGTTAGACTCCCTTAGGTTTGTTTGAAGTTTGTCATCCTGGCTGAACCGTCGACTCCCATTCCAAGTGATCAAGGCTCTCCATCTTCCAATGCTCCTGAGGTATTGGTTGTGAGTGATACTCTTCCTGTTATCCCGAGTATCCAACCAATCAACTCTCACGCTCTGGAAGATGAGGGTTACGAAGTTCATTGGAACCCCATCTGGGAGCCTCACGAGGATGATATTCCTATTACCCCCCCTGGTGTTTCGTCTCCAATGTCTACCTCCCACATGGATGAGACATCTCCTAGCATGAGTGAGACACCTGTGGTGTCGAATATCGACACTCCCATCCCAGCTACCTCTCCACTCCCCCCACGCTATCAGTCGTTGAGGGATAGGGTAGCTGCCAGGACTCCTGCTTCGACCATGTGGGATCCTCATATCACTCCCACCACGGGACCTTTTGTTTCACAACCCCATACTACACCTGTTACTTCAGTTTTGACGAATCCAACTGTTTGTGTAGCACATTCAACTCTGGTCTTTAGTGCCGTAACAACGTCCTCATCTTTGAACACTGGTGCTGGTCCCCCTCACGGTCAAGTGAGTAGTGGCCAGCCGGAACTCTCGCCTAGAGTTGTCCACCATGCACAAAGTGCTCCACCCTCTTTTGGTCCCGTTCCAGGAGGAGGGCCATATGACGCTTCTGTACAAGCTGTTTAGGATCCGAATGCGCAGGGTCCGTTATTTTACTATGATTCTACCGGTCAATACCTTCAACTATCTCAACCCTTGCCTACTCAACCTATCGTTGAGGTTTCGGTACCGTTATCCATTACTTGGGACCATAGCACTCACTCTTTCCATGGAGGCCAAGCAATGCTTGGACATCTTCAGGGACCACCTAACCAAGGCCAGCCATCTTATCTGCAAACCCCCCAGGGGCAGCAATATTATGGCTAGTCTTACCCAGGACAATCTGGGGGCCTACAAGGACAACCCTATCAGGGACAACCTTTGGCCGCTGGCGGTCCGTCCTTTACCTATCTGACTCAACCTTTGGGTTATCCGGGGCAACTGGTACCCAGCAAGGTTACCCGTCTGGACAACCAGGACAACCTTATATTCAACAAGGCCAACCTGGTATTCAACAGGGTTATCCCTCTGGACAAACCGGACAAACTTACATTCCACAAGGTCAACCGGAAATCCAACAAGTGTATCCTTCTGGGCAAGGGGGGCAACCTTACATACAGCAGGGCCAACCCACTACCCAGCCTAGTCATCCTTCTGGGCAAACGGGCCAGCTCTCTGCACAGCAAGGCCAACCCACTGCCCAGCTCAGTGATCCTTCTGGACAGGCTAGCCAACCTCAAGGTCAACCGGCCGTCTAGTCCGCTCAACCATCTGTCCCGCAAGGACAATCCTTGGTTGTTCAAGGACAACCTGGTACCCAGTAGACATATCCCTCTGGGCAACCAAACCCGTCCCAAACCCAACCAGGCCAACCTTCCGGCCAGATGGTCCAAGCCCAGCATGTTCAAGGACATTCTTCTGGGATCCAGACTCAACTTGGTTATCAAATGCAAGGTGGGCCACGACCCCAACCTTCGTACCAAGCGTAGCCTTCTTATCAGGCCCATTATGGAGCTCAGCAAATGTATGGCTACCAGCGACCCCAGGGGAAAACTCAATTTACCCCTTACCAAAATGATCAAAAAATGCAAGTTACTCCTTATCAAAATTATCAGCAATAGTACGTTGCACCTGCAGGTCAAGTTGCTAATCCATGGGGTGCTGGGGGGCAGACCCAGGGTCAACTGTCTGCATATGGACAGAACCCCTACGGGAAAAATCCCTATGGGCAAAGCCCCTTCGGGCCGGGCCCATCCGGACAAAGTCCATGGGGGCAACCACCACTTGGTTGGAACCCTGGTACTACCTCTCTTCCACAACCACAAATTTCCTTTAACCCTCAGTTGCCTTTCTTAGCAACGTTGGAACTTCCGGATGTGTCCAAGTTGACGAATGATCCCATTCTTCATAATCCGTATTGGCCACTAAAATACCCGGTGATTGCCCAAAATTTGATGGCAAAGCTGGTGAAGACCCTCAAGCCCATGTCATGACCTATCACCTTTGGTGCTCATCTAACTCATGGCTTGATGACTCCATCCGGCTCTGCCTCTTTCAAAGAACTCTCACCAGCTCAGCCGCTAAGTGGTATATTGAGCTGAATTGCGGAACATTTCAAGATTTCAACTCGCTGGCTATGGCATTCCTAACTCATTTTCAGTTACCCATTCAGTATGAGACAGGGACACATCTCCTTACGTCTCTCAAACAGGACACAGCTATGCATATATTCGATCATATACATGAATGGAGACGACGTCGTCGCTTGATCAAATTTTGGATTCCTGATCAACTCTTGACCGATTGGTTCACGACTTCCTTTGTCCCTGCGATCGCGCGAGACATCGCCATGGGAGCTTGTGTAACTGAAGAGCAAGCTATTGCGCGTGCTCAGTACCTTGACTTAGTATACTCTCAATCAGGTACTTTATATGATTATTTGCCAGACACCCCGAGGCCCGGACAATCCAAAGCTTCGCCAAAACCATCTGTTGACGGAGTTATTGGCTCTGTAAACTCGTCATCAAAGAAATTGACCGCGAACCCTCGGAAGCAAAAACAGAACGCTTCTAATGGAAATACTTCTCAGGGCCAATCTAATTCTGGAAGTACCTCCAAGGTTAACGCCGTCCAGTCCACCACAGTGGATAAATCCTCGAAAGGGAAGAAGAAAGGGAAAGCTAAGAATAAGACCGAACAGCCCAAACATGACTCCCCTAAAAATCCAACCGAGGAAGGAGCCAAACGAAAACCTAAGTATCCTTGTCTTATCTGTGATGAGGATCACTACACTAAAGACTGCCCAAGGTGGTCTGAAGTTAGTCGGTTATTGAAAGGTGCTCCTGGGACTCCTGTTGTACTTAAGGAACCTTTCCCTTCTCAGCAAACTCAAATGGTGGCAGACCCATCTCAACCCTCTTCCTCATTTGGCTCTCAAGTATTTATGGTTGGGACAATTCCCATCCATGTTACTACTCGAGCAAAAGAATATCCCTCTCCTGCCAGGAAAGAGCCGGAGGTCCCCTCCAGCGCTCCTCCGTCCAATTCTGGTCCTCTCCACATCGAAAGACCCAGCAGTGAGACGATCCCCTGACCCCCTCCGAAAGGTGTACTCCGGAAGTCGTCTTACAACCCTAATGCTCATGCTGCCCAGCACTATAGCATTGTTGAGGACTTAGCTCAGGCTCCGTCTGCTATGTCCGCTCTAGAAGTCCTCCAGAGTTGCCCCTCCCAGAGGAAGTCCTTGCTATCGGCTATCGGTGGCATAGACCCGGCTGATTCAGATTTGATTTCTTTCGATCTCGAGGGCTTTACACCGAGGCTGCCCCACCAAATCACTTTCCTTATATAGGTCATCATCAATGGCAAAAAAATTCATCGTACAGTCATTTATGAAGGTGCCTCAACTTGCATCATGTCTGTTGCTTGCTGGAAGGCTATTGGTTCTCCTACGTTAAGTCAGTCTCCTACGACGTTAGAAGCCTTTGATGGAAGAGAGTCTCGTCCTTATGGTATCCTCCAACGCTTGCCCATCTCCCTGGAAGGAAAGACGGTAGAAGTGGAGGTAGAAGTCGTTGACGCTAATTTCACCTATAATCTCCTCCTTGGACGCAGCTGGACATGTGCCATGCAAGCCGTGGCTTCCTCCCTTTTCCGTGTCATTTGTTTCCCTCATTAGGGGAAGATTGTCACGATGGACCAGCTCTCCTTCTTCGCCTCTTCTTCTGAAGGTAATGTGCCATTTTTGGAGCATACCTCTAAATCATTCGAGAGTGTGGGAGTCGAACTTTTTAAAGATCCCGCTCTAATGGGTGTCTTTCCCCTTCCACCTCTGAATCTCGCCCCTATTAACATGATCTCTGTGCGTTCTGATCTGTGGGTCCTTCCTCCCGCTAATCAGGAAGAATCCTGGGGCGATTTGATGCCGTTGAGTCCTGCCGAGCTCAACTACATCGAAATCGTCGCTGCATCGACTTCCCCTGCTGAACCTGCTCTTCCAGGTAGTGTTCCCGACTCATATGTTCATTTCCCTTGGCTAGGAGATGATGCTACTTCGGATCCATTAAAGGAAATATTTCCTTCCGATGAAGCCATCATAGAGACCATGTCTCTTGAATATCTCCCTTGGTCAGATCATCACCACCACTCTTCGTTTCTCCCTCCCCATCAGGAAATGATCGCATGTCTCGAACGTTTGCTTCGTGTATCCCATCCTCACCTATTCAGCTTTACCAAGTATCTTCTAAGGGCAATATGGGAAACATCATGCAAACCCAACCCATCAACATCTCTGTGAAATCAGGGATTGTTGAATACATTTACATAGGAGTTACTTGCACTCCAGAGGAAGTTCAACTTTACACCACTCTATTTCACGAATTTCGTGATGTCTTCGCTTGGTCCTATGAAGAAATGTCCGGCATAGACCCTAGTATTGTGGTGCACGAAATACCTACGTATCCAGGTGCTAAGCCTGTCCGCCAGTGCCTACGCCCTGTGCACCCTTGAAAGGCCGCAGCCATCAAAGCAGAAGTCGAAAAGCTTCTCAAAGCTGGTTTCATTTACCCCATTCCACTGACGGATTGGGTCTCTAATATAGTTCCTGTGAACAAAAATCAGGGCACTATTCGAGTCTGTGTTGATTACCGTGATATCAATCGTGCCTGTCCTAAGGATAACTTCCCTACACCCTTCATCGATCAGCTTATTTATGAGTGTGCAGGAAGCAAAATTTACTCGTTCATGGACAGTTTTTCTGGATATAACCAGATCAACATCGCACCTGCTGATCAACATAAGACCGCTTTTATCTGTCCTTGGGGCACTTTTGCCTATAAGAAGCTCCCTTTCGGTTTAAAAAATGCCGGCGCTACCTTCCAACGTGTGATGTCCTATGCCTTTCATGATATTCGACACATTGTGCAACCGTATCTGGATGACCTTCCGGCTCATTCAGACAAGCGTCAAGACCATCCCTCCCATCTTCGCGAAATTTTTCTCCGCTGTCGACACTATTGTATTAGGCTCAATCCTCATAAATGTGTCTTCTGCATGGAATCAGGCTGACTACTTGGGTTTATCATCTCCCGAGAAGGCATCCGTTTGGATCCCCTCAAAGTCGAGGCCATCCTGAATCTTCCTCCCCCTGCTTCTTTGCAGCAGTTGCAGAGCTTGCAGGGCAAAGCAAATTTCCTTAGACGTTTCATCCCGAATTATGCCGAGGTGGCTAAGGGTTTTACATGGTTGTTGAAGCGAGACACACCCTTCCATTGGGATGCTATTGCTCAGGAGTCTTTCAAGCGACTCAAGGGTCTCCTTGTCTTTGCTCCATTATTGCAACCTCCGAACTACCACCGTGATTACACTCTATATCTGGCCACTGCCGATACCACTATCGGCATGGTTCTAGTGCAAGATGACGATGATGGCAATGAGCACGTTATTTATTACCTCAGCTGCAACCTCCTGGATACGAAAACTCGCTACGCTTACGTTGAGAAGTTGGCATTGGCCGCTGTGTGCGCCATCCAACGTTTCCGGCACTATATCCTGTTGCGCTCCACGACCGTGATTTCTGATTGCAACCCGATGACATACATATTGTCACGTCAGTTGTTAGGGGGAAAATACTCTAAATGGATCGTAATCCTCCAAGATTTTGACTTGGAATTCACTGCTGCCAAGTCTAAGAAGTCTCTGGTCTTCGCTGAATTGCTATGTTCTTTGTCATCCCCTTCTGCACCTTCTCTTTCAGAAGATCATATCCTGGACGAAACTCTTTTTCTGATAAGCACCCTCGATCCTTGGTATGGGGATATTATTGTGTATTTATAGACCTCCTCGTTCCGCCACGCTCTATCCAAGGATGCTCAGCAGTGGATCCGCCATCAATCTCAACCCTATCGGATCATAGGAGACACCCTGTACTGCGTCGGCGTTGACTCCGTTCTCCACCGATGTCTTACCCTCGAGGAAGCTGAGAGAGTCTTGAATGACTGCCACTCTGGTGCCTATGGTGGTCACATGTCCGGATATGCCACAGCTCAAAAAATCCTTCGTGCTGGTTATTTTTGGCCCTCCATTTTTAAAGATTGCATTCTTGTTGTCTGCTCGTGTCATGAATGCTAGATATACCAGCGGAAGATACGTGCGCCACCGGCCCCGCTGCACCCTGTCGTGACCGTAGGCCCTTTTGCAAAATGGGGCATTGATTATACAACCTGTAAGCCTCGCTCGGACGGGGGGCATGGGTTTATCATCGTTGCCGTCGATTACTTCACAAAATGGGCTGAGGCGATGCCAACATTAAATGAAGACGGTCATACAGTGGCACAGTTTTTGTTCAATCATGTTATTACGCGATTCGGAGTTCCACAAGCCATCGTCAAGGATCACGGGAAGCATTTCTGTAATCACATGATGACCGAGTTGACAACCCAACTAGGCTTACGGCACGATAGTTCAACCCCCTACTATCCTCAATCTAACGGTCAGGTTGAAGCCGTTAACAAGATTTTGGTAACAATGCTTCAACGCATTGTCAACATGCATAAGTCTAATTGGCATCTGATGTTGTTTCTTGCCTTGTGGGCCTACCAAACCTCTGTGAAGGATGCCACCGGGTTCACTCCATTTCAGCTAGTTTATGGACTGGAGGCTACCCTTCCTATAGAATGTGAAATTCCTTCGTTGAAAATAGCCGTCGAGTTGCTTCCCAACACCACTTCGGTGGAGGAACGACTCCTTTATCTAGAGCGGTTAGACGAGACCCATCGTTTAGCCTCTCTAGCTATTAAATCTCAAAAGAAGAGAGTCAAAACTCATTTTGACCATACCATTCGTCCTCGTTCCTTTGTTGAGGGAGACCTTGTCCTACTATATGACCAAGCCAATGATAAGCTGGGGGCAGGCAAACTCAAGCCCATGTGGCTAGGCCCTTACATTGTAAAGAGAGTGTTGCAAAAAGGGGCCTACGAACTATTTGACTACGAAGGTAATCCTCTTGATAAGCCCCGTAATGGGTTGTACTTGAAAAAGTACTATGCATAATTCATGCGCTTCAATTTGGATATGCGTGTGTGTGTGTGTGTGAGTTTTCATGTTTTCGATTTGGTGTGAAAGCGTGATTGCCCCTTATTGTGTCTTTTTGCTTCTTGTGCAGATGTCGGGTGCACCTTACATTAGTTTCGCTGATGGTGCCTGCCGCAGTACTCGTAATTTGTCCTCTGCGGCGTGGGTGATCTACGATCCTCACGGTGAGTTGATAGACCTTTAAGGTGTCTGTTTAGGCTGTACTACAAACAATGTCGCTGAATATAGCGCTGTTATTGAATTATGGGGATTTCCCCTCTCCGTGACAGCCCAGTAATGAAGTACACATCAGATACATCCAGCTCTAAGGTCTGATCCCATAGTCGAAATACTTGGTCATCGACGTCGCAAGCATCCACTATGAACTGTAATAGCTCTGGTTGAGCTCGCCAGATAGGAGGTGAGAAAGAATTTCTTGAGACCACAGTCTCTCAGTGCATTCATACATCCCTCATCTGTGATGGCTAAGGAATCTATGGCATCGTGCTCTTGTTCTTTCCATTCCACTGGCATTTTTGCGTGTTTCCTGCACCCACAAGGATGAATGAATCGTTAGTGAAACCCTGGTAAGCATATACACTGGAAAAATTTCAAAATTGATGGGAAAATTTAAGTGAAAACCTAGGTCGCACGGTTGGCGCGACTGTTTCTAAAACAGTCGTGCCAATGGCGCGCCCACCTTTGGGTAAATCACCCCATTGGCGCGGACCCGTGCTGGGTACCCGCGCCAATGGGGCGCAACCCTAAATTTTGAAATCCCCCTTGCGGAGGCCCAAATCAGGAACAAAATGCATAAAAGCAGGAATGAAAATGAAGCTTAAGAGAGCGCCTCTTACCTGGAACTGGTGGAATCTCAAATGGTTGCCCAGATTGGTGGTAATCGCTGCTCGAAGTTTGCACTCCAAATGTACCACTACCACTATGCACAAGGTAAAAAGGTAAAAGTAATTTTTGTTTTTACATTTTCACCACATTTATAGACTTTTTGACTTGTAATAAGGTTTAAAAAGTTGATTGTTGAATATTTTAACGTACTTTTGGTCAAAAACAGGTTTTACGCTTGTTTCTGATGCT
>CM062805.1:807760385-807762885 GCA_031772625.1 Pinus tabuliformis | reverse complement strand
GTGGGATTGTTGTGGATTGGTGTTCAGGAAGGACCAAAAGCAGTGCGAGTTCCGAGGGTGGCCACCCTAGTCCTTCTCGATCGCCGTCCCCTGCAGTTCCCCCCCTTTTTGCGAAGGCATGGGGGTGGGGAAGCTTATTCCCTGTTTGAGCCTCCCCCTGTGAGCTGGTGGACGCGTTTGATATCTCTCTTTCTTTCATGTTGTTTTCTTCCCTTCTTTCGGCCCCTAGCTTTACGGAGAAAAGGAGATTGTTGTGGATTAGTGTTCGGGAAGGACGAAAAGCAGCGAGAGTTCCCAGGGTGGCCACCCTAGTTCTTCTCGATCGTCGTCCCCTGCAGTTACCCCCTTTTTGTGAAGGCACGGGGTTGGGAAGCTTGTTCTCTGTTTGAAGCCTCCTCCCCTTGTGAGCTGGTAGCCACGGTTGATATATCCCTTTCTCTCTTGTTGTTCTCTTCCCTTCTTCCTCGTGGACCCTAGCTTTACGGAGAAAAGGTGGGATTGTTGTGGATTGGTGTTTCGGAAGGACGAAACGTAGTGCGAGCTCCCAGGGTGGCCACCCTCGTCCTTCTCGATCGTCGTCCCCTTCAATTCCCCCCTTTTGCCGAAGGCACGGGGCTTGGAGGCTTGTGCTTTGTTTTCTACCCTGTTCTCTTCCTTTCGGTCCCTAGCTCTACGGAGAAAAGGGGGAATTGTTGTGGGCTGGTGTCGGGGAAGGGCTAAAAGCAGTGTGAGCTCCCGAGGTGGCCACCCTAGTCCTTCTCGATCGCTGTCCCACGCATTTCCCCCCTTTTTGCGAGGGCGTGGGGCTGGGGGGAGATTGTCCTCTGTTCGAGCCTCCCACCGTGAGGGGGTTAGACACCTTTGTTTCTCTTTCTCTCATGCGTTTTTCCTCCTTTTGCCCCTTGGCCTTACATTTGTTATGGGGGGTTGCCCCTATTCAGTTTTGTGGCCAATTTTTCGGTAATACGTGGAAACGACTCTCGGCAACGGATATCTCGGCTCTTGTTACGATGAAGAATGTAGCGAAGTGCGATACTTAGTGTGAATTGCAGAATCCCGTGAATCATCGAGTTTTTGAACGCAATTTGCGCTCGAGGCCTCGGTCGAGGGCACGTCTGTCTGGGCGTCGCATCCCATTCAAACGCACTCACTACAATATGCTAGGGAGCAGCGGAGCTGGTCATCCGTGCCCCATGCGGTGCGGTTGGCTGAAATACCTCAAGCGATGTTTCGTGGCGTGCGTCGGCGAGCGGTGATCTTGTCCCCTTGGATGGGCAGTTGGTGTTAGCCGATGCGGGCTTTGTGTGCCATCGCTCGAACTTGCTTTGCTCTCTCTTGTCCTCCCATGGGGTAGGGCGGATTTAGCTCCAACTTTGCGACCTCAGCTCAAGCGAGAACACCCGTTGAGTTTAAGCATATAATTAATCGGAGGAAAAAAAACTTACAAGGATTCCCCTAGTAGCGGTGAGCGAACCGAGAAGATCCCAACATGAAAATCGGGTGGCGGCACCGCCTGAATTGTAGTCTGTAGAAGCGGCGGACTTGGGCCAAGTCCCTTGGAAGGGGGCGCCTGAGAGGGTGACAGCCCCGTCGGCCCGGGACCCTGCCGCATCACGAGGCGTTGTCGGCGAGTCGGGTTGTTTGGGAATGCAGCCCTAATTGGGTGGTAAATTCTGTCCAAGGCTAAATATGGGCGAGAGACCGATAGCGAACAAGTACCGCGAGGGAAAGATGAAAAGGACTTTGAAAATAGAGTTAAAGAGTGCTTGAAATTGTCGAGAGGGAAGCGGATGGAGGCTGTCGATGCGTCTCGGTCAAATGTGGAATGGCTCAGGCTGGTCCGCCGCTCGACTTGAGGTGCAAACCAACACGGGCTGCTGCATCGTCACAAGTGCGGGCAGATTACAGCCTGTCAGTTTGCCGCTGCGGTGGTCGAGGAATGAAGCGTGCACCCTCGTGGCGGGCCGTGTGCACCTGCGCGCTCGTGGTGTTGGTTGGCGGGCTTTCCATTCGACCCGTCTTGAAACATGGACCAAGGAGTCTAACATGTGTGCGAGTCGGCGGGTTTGAAAACATGTGAGGCGCAAGGAAGCTGACGGGCAAGATCCCCTCTCTGGGGGGTGCATCATCGACCGACCTTGAGCTTATGCGAAGGGTTCGAGTGCGAGCACACCTGTTGGGACCCGAAAGATGGTGAACTATGCCTGAGCAGGGCGAATCTAGAGGAAACTCTGGTGGAGGCTCGTAGCGATACTAACGTGCAAATCGTTCGTCTAACTTGGGTATAGGGGCGAAAGACTAATCGAACCATCTAGTAGCTGGGTTCCTCCGAAGTTTCCCTCAAGATAGCTGGAGCTCACACACGAGTTTTATCGGGTAAAGCAAATGATTAGAGGCATCGGGGGTGTAACGCCCTCGACCTATTCTCAAACTTTAAATAGGTAAGAGGGTGCGGCTGCTCCATTGAGCCGCGCTGTGGAATCGAGAGCTCCAAGTGGGC
>CM062805.1:807725385-807755385 GCA_031772625.1 Pinus tabuliformis | reverse complement strand
TTCGGGCGGGTCGTTTGAGGGTGCCCGTGTGAACGCGTTTGGGCGGGTCGTTCGTGCGGATCGTTTGAGGGCGCCCGTGTGAACTCGTTCGGGCGGGTCATTCGGGCGAGGGCCGTATCAAAAATGCTAAGTTGTGACCCGAGGTTGGCTTTGTGCACGTTCGTGCAAATCGTTTGCCCGACTCTCCCTTGTCGGTTCGTTTCGGTCGTTCGGGCGCCCATGCAAAATCGTTCGGGCGGGTCGTTTGAGGGCGCCCGTGTGAACTCATTCGGGCGGTTCATTCGGGCGGGTCGTTTGAGGGCACCCGTGTGAACGCGTTCAAGCAGGTCATTTGAGGGCGCCCGTGTGAACTCGTTCGGGCGGGTCATTTGAGGGAGCCCATGTGAACTCGTTCAGGCGGGTCGTTTGGGCGAGGGCCATATCAAAAATGCTAAGTTGTGAACCAAGGTTGGCTTTGTGCACGTTCGTGCAGCTCATTTGCCCGGCTCTCCCTTGTCGGTTCATTTCAGTTGTTTGGGCACTGATGCAAAATCGTTCGGGCGGGTCATTTGAGGGTGCCCGTGTGAACTCGTTCGGGCGGGTAGTTTGAGGGTGCCCATGTGAACTCGTTCAGGAGGGTCGTTCAGGCAAGGGTTGTATCAAAAATGATAAGTTGTGACCCGAGGTTGGCTTTGTGCACGTTCGTGCAGCTCATTTGCCCGGCTCTCCCTTGTCGGTTCGTTTCAGTTGTTCGGGCGCCGATGCAAAATCGTTCGGGCGGGTCGTTTGAGGGTGCTCGTGTGAACTCGTTCGGGCGGGTCGTTTGAGGGCGCCCATGTGAACTCATTCGGGCGGGTCGTTCGGGCGAGGGCCGTATCAAAAATGCTAAGTTGTGACCCGAGGTTGGCTTTGTGCACGTTCGTGTAGCTCATTTTCCCGGCTCTCCCTTTTCGGTTCGTTTCGGTCATTCGGGCGGGTCGTTTGAGGGCGCCCGTGTGAACTCTTTCGGGCGGGTCGTTTGAGGGCGCCCGTGTGAACTCATTCGGGCGGGTCGTTTGAGGGCGCCCGTGTGAACTCGTTCGGGCAAGGGCCGTATCAAAAATGCTAAGTTGTGACCCGAGGTTGGCTTTGTGCACGTTCGTGCAGCTCGTTTGCCCGGCTCTCCCTTGTCGGTTCGTTTCGGTTGTTCGGGCGCCCATGAAAAATTGTTCGGGCGGGTCCTTTGAGGGCGCTCGTGTGAACTCGTTCGGGCCGGTCGTTTGAGGGCGCCCGTGTGAACTCGTTCGGGCGGGTCGTTTGAGGGCACTTGTTCGGGCGGGTCGTTCGGGTGGATCGTTTGAGGGCGCCTTTGTGAACTCGTTCGGGCGGGTCGTTTCAGCGCGCCCGTGTGAACTCGTTCGGGCGGGTCGTTCGTGCGGGTCGTTTGAGGGTGCCCGTGTGAACTCGCTCGGGCGTGTCGTTCAGGCGAGGGCCGTATCAAAAATGCTAAGTTGTGACCCGAGGTTGGCTTTGTGCGCATTCATGCAGCTCGTTTTCCCGGCTGTCCCTTGTCGGTTCGTTTCGGTCGTTCGGGCGGGTCGTTTGAGGGCGCCCGTGTGAACTCCTTCGGGCGGGTCGTTTGAGGTCGCCCGTGTGAACTCGTTCGAGCGGGTCGTTTGAGGGCGCCCATGTGAACTCGTTTGGGCGGGTCGTTCAGGCATGTCGTTTCAAGGCGCCGGTGTGAACTTGTTCGGGCGGGTCGTTCGGGTGGGTCGTTTGAGGGTGCCCGTGTGAACTCGTTCGGGCGGGTCGTTCGGGCATGGCCGTATCAAAAATGGTAAGTTGTGACCCGAGGTTGGCTTTGTGCACGTTCGTGCAACTCGTTTGCCCGGCTCTCCCTTGTCAGTTCGTTTCGGTCGTTCGGGCGCCCATGGAAAATCGTTCGAGCGGGTCGTTTGAGGGCGCCCGTGTGAACTCGTTCGGGCGGGGCGTTCGGGCGAGGGCCATATCAAAAATGCTAAGTTGTCACCTGAGGTTAGCTTTGTGCGCAATCGTGCAGCTCATTTGCCCGTGTCTCCCTTGTTGGTTTGTTTCGGTCGTTCGGGCGCCCATGCAAAATCGTTCAGGCGGGTCGTTTGAGGGCGCCCGTGTGAACTCGTTCGGGGGGGTCGTTCAGGTGCCCATGCAAAATCGTTCTGGTGGGTCATTTGAGGGCGCCCGTGTGAACTTGTTCGCGGGTGTTAGGCCTCCGGGTGATTGTGCGACGGGTGTCGGGCGAAGGCGTGCACGAGGACGTGCAGGCGCACTACGGGCGCGAGCTGAACGAGCGTGCGATGGTGTGAGGGTGCCCGTGTGAACTCTTTCGGGCGAGGGCCGTATCAAAAATGCTAAGTTGTAACCCGAGGTTGGATTTGTGCACATTTTTGCAGCTCTTTTCCCGGCTCTCCCTTGTCGATTCGTTTCGGTCGTTCGGGCGCCCAAGAAAAATCGTTCGGGCGGGTCGTTTAAGGGTGCACGTTTGAACTCATTCGGGCGGGTCGTTCGGCCAGGTCGTTTGAGGGCGCCCGGGTGAACTCGTTGGGGCGGGTCGTTCGGGCGAGGGCCGTATCAAAAATGCTAAGTTGTGACCCGAGGTTGGCTTTGTGCACATTCGTGCAGCTCGTTTGCCCGGCTCTTCCTTATCGGTTCGTTTCAGTCGTTCGAGCGCCCATGCAAAATCGTTCGGACGGGTCGTTTGAGGGTGCCCGTGTGAACTCGTTCGGGCGGGTCATTTGGGCGGATCGTTTGAGGGCACCCGTGTGAACTCATTCGGGCGGGTCGTTCGGGCGAGGGCCGTATCAAAAATGCTAAGTTGTGACCCGAGGTTAGCTTTCTGCACGTTCGTGCAACTCGTTTGCCCGTGTCTCCCTTGTCGGTTCGTTTCGGTCGTTCGGGCGCCCATGCAAAATCGTTCAGGCGGGTCGTTTGAGGGTGCTCATGTGAACTTGTTCGGGGGGGTCGTTCGGGCGCCCATGCAAAATCGTTTGGGTGGGTCGTTTGAGGGCGCCCGTGTGAACTCGTTTGGGGGTGTTAGGCCTCCGGGTGATTGTGCGACGGGCGCCGGGCGAAGGCTTGCACGAGGGCACGCAGGCGCACGACGGGCGCGAGCTGAACGTGCGTGCGATGGTGTGCGGGCAAATGTGTGACATTTGTGCGACAAAAGCTGCGGTCATGTTGCGACATAAATTGTGACGATATGGAGCAGGCGGAAAATTGGCTAAGTGTCATCATGCCTTGAACGCATATGTTATGAGGGTGTGTAAAGAGTTTATACGCATGGAACAATGGACAACAACGCATGCACCAAGCCGACATGTTAAACAAACTTGGGGGCATTTCATAATCAAAATTAAGTGGTCGGCCTAAGGCTTTATGCATGGATGATATGCGTATAAGTAAGAGGTGGCTGCAACACATTTCAACAACATATCTTCGCACTATTCATACGCACAAGGGGCAAAACAATGCAGGGGTAAAGAAGACTGCGCATATCTCATGCGCAGCACTTCTAAGGTGCAGTTTTGACTTTAAGTGCGGTTTGGGTGAGGCAAGAGTGCCGAGCTGGGAGTTATGTACAGATAATTGTGTGCAGGATTTGACAAGGTGAAATAGGTGGCTCGGGTGAGCATTCCACTTTGTGCAAAGGTGCACATAATTTGTAAAAGGCTGGTTTATGAAATTATTCTAAGTATTGGCTTGGAGTTTGCCAAGCATTACTTGTGTTGTAATATTGAAGAAGCTATTATAATATTGTTGGGCAGACTTTCTGAGAGTTGCCCCTCCCTTTGTACTTGCTTATTTTTTATGTTCTCGGTTTATTGTTCATGGTTAATAATTGAGAATGGTCCTCACTAAAGTATAAAGGATAATGCTTTATTCAGTTGCAAAAACATAAGCTAAGTATGTTCATGTTGAAGTAGGCGTAGTCCACGGGTGTTAGTATTGTTAAAAAGAAAGCGCTCGGTGGTGTCGCACCTCGCTACAAGCGGTTGGAAGATCACCGCAAGTGTAGGGGCGTGACAGTTGGTATCAGAGCTTGGTTAGGAGCTGGTGGAGCAAGTGTGAGGACACTTGGAAATTGATGACAGGTGAAGCCGATGTAGATAAGGTTATGGAGAAATCATGGATGAATAGTCTGGGTTTCGTAGACTTGATGGTTCATGGCAAGACCATTCAAGCTCTGGTAGACACAGGTGCTACACATAACTTTATGACGACACGGTTAGAAAAAGGGGCTAGACTGATGATCTCCCCATCAGATATGGAGGTCAAGGCAATAAACCCTAGAGCTAAGGTGGCAGGTTTGGTACATGATATACCTGTGCAGATAAAAGGCTGGAAGGGTCAGTTGGACTTCACAGTGATGGAGATGAACGACTTCGATGTGATACTTGGAAACCCACTTGTTGTTTTCTTTCCACAGGGGGCCACAGGAGAGCTTAGTCATTTTTCCAGCCCTAAAACACCCATTGTTTCTCTACACCAAGAGAACTTCTCAGAGCTCACAGATTTTGTCAATGCATCTGCAGTATTCTTCAAAGTGTCCACCTTTACCAGCAACACCTTTTTGTCTTCTATCATATCCCTCACAAAGTGATACTGAGCATCAATGTGCTTTGTCTTTGAATGATAAGCAGGGTTCTTTGCCAAGAAAATTGCACTTTGGCTGTCACAGTCTATTCTTATAGCTCCCTGTACTAACCCCATACTTGAACACAATCTCTGCAACCAAACTGCTTCCTTGCTTGCATGAGTGGCTGCCATGTATTCTGCCTCTGTAGTTGATAGTGCCACTACAGATTGTTTCTTACTCATCCAACTGACTGCACCTCCAAATAGGTTAAACACATACCCACTTGTAGATCTTCTCTGATCCAGATCTCCAGCCCAGTCTGCATCAACAAAACCATGAATATCCAACACTCTGTCCAATCCTGGTCTTCCTTGGTAGCACAAACCATAATCACTAGTGCCACGCAAATACCTGAAAACCCGCTTCACTGCTGTCCAGTGCTCCTTCCCAGGTTTTGACATAAACCTGCTCAATACTCCCACTGCATGTGCAATGTCTGGTCTAGTACAGACCATTGCATACATCAGGCTACCGACTGCACTTGCATATGGAACACGGGACATGTCCTCTTCCTCTTCTTGTGTCTTGGGACACTGTTCAGCAGATAACCTCAGACCTACAGGAATAGGAACCTTCACCGGTTTACTATCCTGCATATTAAACCTCTGCAGTATTGTCTCGACATACTTCCTCTGGTTTAACCAGAGCTTCCTCTTTGCCCGATCTCTTTTAATTTCCATGCCCAAAATATAGTTTGCAGCACCAAGATCTTTCATGTCAAATTTGGAGGACAATTGGGTCTTCAAATCCTGGATAATTTCTTTGTCATTTCCAACCAGCAACATATCATCCACATACAAGACCAGATAAATAACACGGTCACCAATTAATTTAAAATACACACAATGATCTGCTTTGCTTCTGGTGAAGCCAAGTCCCCGTATAAATGTATCAAATTTCTGATACCACATCCTTGGTGACTGTTTTAACCCATACAGAGACTTCTTTAACTTGCATACCAGTTCTTTCTTACCCTTCACTGCAAAGCCTTCAGGTTGCCTCATGTAGATTTCCTCTTCCAAATCCCCGTGAAGAAATGTTGTCTTCACATCCATCTGTTCTACCTCAAAATCAAAAGCAGCAGCAACAGATAAAAGTAATCTAATAGAAGCTACCTTGGCAACAGGAGAAAAAATATCACCAAAATCAATTCCCGGCACCTGGGAATAACCTTTTGCTACCAACCGAGCTTTGTATTTCTCCACCTTTCCTTCTGCATTAGTCTTCTTCTTGAACACCCATTTGCTGCCAATGGGTTTCCTTCCAGCCGGCAACTCTACCAGATCCCAAGCCTCATTTTTGTGCAAAGATGCCATTTCATCAACCATGGCCTCTTTCCAGAGTTTTCCATCCTCTGAATCCACTGCTTCCTTCACAGTTCTGGGATCATCATCAGTAACAGACAAAGCAAAATTTGAACTGAAAGCAGATGGACTATACCTTTCTGGCTGCCTTCTTTCTCGACCTGATCTTCTCACAGCCAGAGTTTGTGGCTCTTCATCTTCTAATTCCTCCTCTGCTGCAGAGTCTGATTCTTCCTCCTTTGGCTCAAACTCTATCTTCTTAGGTTCCTTTGGTTGGACTTCAGATTGAATAACATCTTTTACCTCTCTGAACACCACATCTCGGCTATACACAACCTTCCGTGTGACTGGGTTCCAAAGCTTATAACCCTTTAAACCATCCTTATACCCAATAAAGATGCACTTTTCAGATTTACTATCCAACTTGGTTCGTTTCTCCTTTGGAACATGTACATATGCATCACATCCAAATACCCTCAGATGTGAAAGAGAGGGTTTCTTACCAGTCCATACTTCTTGTGGAGTCTTATCCTCCAACGCTGATGAGGGTGATCTGTTGATCAAGTAACGTGCAGTATCCACCGCCTCTGCCCAGAATTCCTGTCCTAACCCGACACCACTGAGCATGCTTCTTGCCCTTTCCATCAATGTCTTGTTCATTCTTTCTGCAACTCCATTTTGCTGAGGTGTATATGGAGTAGTCTTCTGCCGTGCTATACCACACTTCTTACAAAATTCTTCAAATTCCTTGCTGCAAAATTCTCCACCATTATCTGTCCTCGGCACCTTTATCTTCTTCTCTGTCTGATTTTCCACCAGAGCCTTAAATTCTTTAAACCTGTCAAAGACTTCAGATTTCTTCTTAAGGAAATATATCCATGTATTCCTTGAGAAGTCATCTATGAATGATACATAGTACACAGACTTACCCAGTGATGGAACCTTCACAGGTCCAAACACATCACTGTGCACAAGCTCTAATATCTGTTTCGTCCTCTTACCACCAGAGGGGAAACTCACTCGATTCTGCTTCCCATACACACAATTTTCACAGAAATCAAAATCCAGAGAGCTATCATTCATACCTTCTACCATACCTTTACCATGAAGTATTCGAAGGCCCTTCTCTCCAATATGTCCAAGCCTTTGATGCCACAACATGGTCTTCTCTCCAGAGACCACTAGATTTTCTACTCCATTTTCAGGAACCATAGAACTATTGCACCCATCAACAACAGTGCTACCTTGCAGCTTGTACAGAGTTCCAGTCCGAACTCCCCGCATCAATATCAGTGCTCCTCGAACCATCTTGCAGGTATCTTTCTCGAACACCGTCTTTACACCTGCATCATCCAACTTGCTTATAGAAATCAGATTTCTGGCCAATGCAGGAATATGTAGAACACCCGGAAGTGTTCTAACCCTTCCACCTTGCAACTTCAACTTTACTTTTCCCCGACCAATGATTCTAGCCTTCCTATCATCTCCTAAGAAGACATCACCACCATCGTATTTCTCATACTCGCAGAACCACTCTCTATGGGGAGTGAAGTGAAAGGATGCACCTGAGTCAATCAACCATGCCTCATGATCTACATGTGTACTTGAAGAAGCCAAGTACACATCCCCACCTTCATCTGAGGTGGTTTTCGCCTCTGCAGAAGGAGCATCATCAGATCCCTTTCCTTTATCAGGAGCTTTAGATTTACAATCCCTTCTGAAGTGCCCTTCCTTTCCGCATTTTCAGCACACCACCTTTGTAGTTTTTCCTGGAGATTTAGATCTCCCTCTAGATTTAGATCTCCCACTCGATGACTTATTTTTGTTTCTGTTCTGGGACCGTCCTCGTACAGACAAGGCATCACCATTATGGTTGTCCATATTCTTCCGTCTCATCTCCTCCGTCAGCAAGGCTGAGACTATTTCATCAAACTGCAAAGCAATTGCATTGCTACCTTTTGCAATAACCATACTATCCCACGAATCTGGTAGAGAACACAATAGACTGATGCACTTATCTTCATCTGAAATTTTAATATCAACAGATAATAATTGACTTACCACAGTATTAAACGCATTCAGATGCTCTGTCACCGAGTCTCCATCTTTCATCCTCAGGTTATACAGCTTTTTCCGCAGGAACTGTTTATTCACCAGAGACTTAGATTGGTACAAAGTCCCTAACTTGACCCACAAAGCCTTTGCCATAGCTTCCCCTGATACATTCAGCAATACTGAATCTGAGACACACAATCGTATTGTGCTCTTTGCCTTCCGATCCAATTTCTTCCATTCTTCATCGGTCACTCCCGATGGTTTAGTACCCGGATCTACCGTGATCCACTGATCTTTATCGACCAACAGATCCTCCATCTTGAGTTTCCACAACTCAAAACACTGACCATTGAACTTCTCAATCTCGATATTTCCACTGCTCGCCATCTTCTTTCACCACCAGAATCGATCTCGTAGATCTCCCACTGAACAGGGTCTACCACAGGCCCGAGCGAAACCCCTCAGCAACAAAGGCGTCCCCTTGAAGCCAAAACAACTCTGATACCAAATGTAGGTTTTAACCCTGTACAAAAATTACCTGCATACGAATTCTTAAACAAAGAAAATAAACAATGCGAGAGCATAACCCATAAAACACATATGCACAGAGATTTTTCCCTGGATCCCAAAACCGGGACTACCAGCTTGATTTTTCATTATGTTCTTTTCAATGTTACAATACATATTTATACATGCCGAAGCATCCAATACCATGGACCGAAAAACCATCGCGTCCAATACCATGTGCGAAAATCATGCACAAAACCATAGGTAGGTTCGCCCAACCTAATATAGGGTCCAAAAAAAATTTTCCCGGGGCGCTGCCCCGGACCCCGTAGAGGGGGGCTACCCGCCCCCCTCAAACCCCCCCACTGCACAATCGGCGCAACGAAGGGGGGCTACCGCCCCCCTCTAACCCCCCGTTTACCTATGTCGGTTAGTCATGGAAAGAATATAACACAACCCAACAGGTTCATGGCAAGACCATTCAAGCTCTGGTAGACACAGGTGCTACACATAACTTTATGACGACACGGTTAGAAAAAGGGGCTGGACTGATGATCTCCCCATCAGATATGGAGGTCAAGGCAATAAACCCTAGAGCTAAGGTGGTAGGTTTGGTACATGATATACCTGTGCAGATAAAAGGCTGGAAGGGTCAGTTGGACTTCACAGTGATGGAGATGAACGACTTCGATGTGATACTTGGAAAAGATTTCTTGAAAGGAAACAAGGCTATTGTTGTCCCCTTCTGTGATGAAGATGTTGCAGGCATGACTACGATGGAGGATGAACTTGAGGCTGATCAAGTTGAACCAGGATCGTGCAGGTTGTCAACATGGATGGATGAGGTCACTCACATGGAGGAGCCTCATGATGATGAAGTAAGTAATGATACTTGTGTTTCATTTGGGCATTTGGGAGATGGACCATGTGCAGTAAAGGACAAAGTCAGTTTGCCAAGGCAAGGGGACATCTTACCATGGATGACTATGATGGAACCTTGTATGGAAGAGCAAGGATTGTCAACTATTGCAGGGCTTGTTGGGGCCACTTGTGACTTTGTGATGAAAGGTGCAAGGACTCGGGACAAGGGTGAAACTTGATGATCGTTGTGGAGGATTGGGTCATGCTTTAGCCACATGAAGGATTGGCTAAGTGCCCGGCATGACTCATGGACAGATTGAGGAGGGCACACACTTGTGATGTTTTGGGTGGACTTGTCATGGCCGAGACCAAGAGTAAGTCTTGGTGGACACTTTGGTGGAGGAGCTATGGTGAAGGAACTCATGACATGATGATGATGAGATAGTTGGGTGACCGAGTTCACTAAACCGAAGATCGAAGACTTGGATGAGATGACCAGATGTTGTGATGTGTCTACTTGGTTGGACTACATGGGCAGCTTAGTCATGGACATCAGGTTGGAGACTTCAAGACATGAAGCATGGCAGACCTATGCAAGAACATTATGTGGAAGAACTTGTAGAGATGTCAAGGGACATCCAAAGAGGAGTGCTAAGGCATGAATGTTATGCAGGAGGATTTGCTAGTGTGACATGGAAACTTGAGGATGGCACATTGAAGATGATGAAGAGGACTTCATGGACCTGAATGGGGCACATCAAGAGTTGATAAGATTAAAGACTTGGATGGACTTGTGAGCAGCTATGGATCATTCCTACTACATCGAGAGTTGAGGCATCTTGTATGCTTGCTAAGGTGTTGATTGGGGATGGGTTATGGGGCTCATGAGGACATGAGATTGTTGTGACTTTTAGGGACTTCATGTATGGTGGACTTTGAGGATCTAATGCATTGAGGAGCTGAGGTCAGGAGACTTTGATGCAGTATGGGATGCATACTTTCAAAGTACATGTATGGGCATGGCTTGGAAGAGTGACTTGATGTAGAGGATCATTATGAGACACCTTGAGGTGATGAAGTTGCAACGATGATGATGAGGATGCTTTGGTGATACACTTGAGCATGGGTTGAGCCGAGACTCAACTACTTTCTATACATGAGAGCTGATTTGATCGAGGATCATGGGCAGCACATGGATAGGTGAGACAAGTGCATACTTGTTTCTATGGAGACTTGAGGATGGCACATTGCAGATGATGGAGAGGGCTTCATGGACCTGAATGGGGCACATCGAGAGTCGGTTTGATGAGATGATCTCTTCATGTGGAGGAGACAACATCATGGATGATGGTATGTTGTCGAGGACGACAATGATTTCAGGTGGAGGAGAATGTTAGGCCTCCGGGTGATTGTGCGACGGGCGCCGGGCGAAGGTGTGCATGAGGGCGCGCGGGCGCACGATGGGTGCGAGCTGAATGAGCGTGCGACGATGTGCGGGCAAACGTGTGACATTTGTGCGACGAAAGCTGCAGTCATGTTGTGACATAAATTGTGACGATATGGAGTAGGTAGAAAATTGGCTAAGTGTCATCACGCCTTGAACGCATATGTTATGAGGGCATGTAAAGAGTTTATACGCATGGAAAAATGGACAACAATGCATGCACCAAGCCGACATGTTAAACAAACTTGGGGGCATTTCATAATCAAAATTAAGTGGTTGGCCTAAGGCTTTACGCATGGATGATATGCGTATAAGTAAGAGGTGGCTGCAACGCATTTCAACAACATATCTTCGCACTATTCATACGCACAAGGGGTAAAACAGCGCAGGGGTAAAGAAGACTGCGCATATCTCATGCACAACACTTCTAAGGTGCAGTTTTGACTTTAAGTGCGGTTTGGGTGAGGCAAGCGTGCCGAGGTGGGAGTTATGTGCAGATAATTGTGTGTAGGATTTGACAAGGTGAAATAGGTGGCTCGGGTGAGCATTCCACTTTGTGCAAAGGTGCACATAATTTGTAAAAGGTTGGTTTATGAAATTATTCCAAGTATTGGCTTGGAGTTTTCCAAGCATTACTTGTGTTGTAATATTGAAGAAGCTATTATAATATTGTTGGGCAGACTTTCTGGGAGTTGCCCCTCCCTTTGTACTTGCTTATTGTTGATGTTCTCGGTTTATTGTTCATGGTTAATAATTGAGAATGGTCTTCACTAAAGTATAAAGGATAATTCTTTATTCAGTTGCAAAAACATAAGCTAAGTATGTTCATGTTGAAGTAGGCGTAGTCCACGGGTGTTAGTATTGTTAAAAAGAAAGCACTCGGTGGTGCCACACCTCGCTACAAGCGGTTGGAAGATCACCGCAGGTGTAGGGGTGTGACAGGGGGGGTCATTCGGGCGCCCATGCAAAATCGTTTGGGCGGGTCATTTGAGGGCGCCTGTGTGAACTCGTTCGGGCGGGTCGTTTGAGGGCGCCCGTGTGAACTCGTTCGCGCGTGTCGTTTGGGCAAGGGTCGTATCAAATATGCTAAGTTGTGACCCGAGGTTGGCTTTGTGCACGTTCGTGCAGCTCGTTTGCCCGGCTCTTCCTTGTGGGTTCGTTTCTGTAAGGCCTCCGAGTTGCGGAGCGCCGGGCGCATCGTGCACGAAGGCGAGTCGGGCGCGCGGACGGGCGCGTGGGCGCGTAGAGTGCGACACTATTGCGACGAAAATGCGACGAAGGACGAACACTTGCGACAATACTTGGAGTATGAACCGAAGTTTATATGCGTTGGAACGAAGACTTGCAAGCCGACTTGCAAGATGTTTGGAGGGCGCATTGTTATGACTTTTGGGGGTCGGCCTTAAGGCTGTACACCCCACGTATCACCAAAAAGACTTGCGTATATATATGGGAATGCAAGGCTCATTTGAGACAACTCATCTTCGCATTCACTCATACACACAAGAGGAAGGGAAAACTGCGCAGGGGTAAAAGAAGATTGCGCATATCTCATGCGTAGCACTTCTAAGGTACAGTTTTGGACTTTAAATGTCGATTTGGGTGAGGCAAGCGTGCCAAGGTGGGAATTATGTAGTATGTGCAGGACTTGACAGAGTGAGATAGGTGGCTCGGGTGAGCACTCCTCTTTGTGCAAGGGTGCACATGATTGTAAAATGTTGTTCTATGCCTTGATTGTAAAAATATTCTAAGTGTAGATTTGGTTTGGCAAGGCACACTTGTACATTGTAAAACTGATATTCTTGATATAATAAATTATCGGGCAGACTCACATTACGGGGAGTTGCCCCTCCCCTTTATACTTGTTGCAATTGTTGTTCTCGGTTTAATTGCATATGGATAATGAATGAGTATGGGTTTCATTAAGTATAAAGGATAAATAAGTTTACTTGGTTGCAAAACACAAACTAAGTATGTAAATGTTGGAGTAGGCGTAGTCCACGAATGTTAGTATTGTTAAAAAGAAAGCGTTCGGTGGTGTCGCACCTCGCTACAAGCGGTTGGAAGACTACCACAGGTGTAGGGGCGTGACAGTTGGTATCAGAGCTCAGTTGGAGCTGGTGTTAGAGTAGGGTTGCTCATGACGAAGTGCAAGTATGGGTACACTTGGAAACTTGACAGTTGATGACAGTGGAAGTAGGTTTAGCAGAGGTGAAGCTCGGTGCTTGGACCAAGCTGAACGACAAGGCATGGCAAGTTTGGGAGAAGGTGGAAGGAAGCTCTTGCTTGCCTTGGACAGTTGAAGAGGTTGAAGGAAAAGAGGCCCCGAATCCGTGAAGAACTTGAAGCCTTGGAAAGGAATGTTGAGGAAGAGCTTCTTCAACTTGGTTGGACAATCGAGCAAGATGAAGTTGCAGATTGTGCTAATAAGGAAGAGGAAGCTGTGGTAGATGAAGATGTTGCAGACATGATTACGATGGAGGATGAACTTGAGGCTGATCAAGTCGAACCAGGATCATGTAGTTTGTCAACATGTATGAATGAGGTCACTCACATGGAGGAGCCTCATGATGATGAAGTAAGTATTGATACTTGTGTTTCATTTGGGCATTTGGTAGATAGACCGTATGTAGGGAGAGGCAAAACTAGTTTGCCTATTCTAGGGAGGATCTTACCATGGATGACTATGATGGAACCTTGTATGGAGAAACAAGGATTGTCGATTGTTGCAGGACTTGTTGGGGTTGTTTGTGACCTTATGGTAGAAGGTACAAAGGCCCTTGACAAGGGTGGAACTTGATGATCGTTGTGGAGGATTGGGTCATGCTTTAGCCATATGGAGATTGGCTAAGTGCCCGGCATGACTCATCGACAGATTGAAGGGCACACATTTGATGATGTTTGGGTGGACTTCTCATGGCCAAGACCAAGAGATAGTCTTGGTGGAACCTCAGGTGGAGGAGCTATGATGGAAGGGACTCATGACATGATGATATGGTTGGGTGACCGAGTTCACTAAACCGAAGATTGCAGCTTGGATGAGGATGACCGATTGTTGTGATGAGTCTATTTGGTTGGACTACATGGGCAACTTAGTCATGGACATCAGGTTGAAGGCATGGAGCATGGTAGTCTTATGCAGGGACATTATGTGGGAGCACTTATAGAGGTGTCATGGACATCCAATGAGGAGTGCCAAGGCAGAGATGTTGTGTAGGAAGATTTGCTGATGTGACTTATTACTTATGGGTTGATGGAGAGGTTGTACACTCTTGTACAACAAGGCCATGGACTTGGATGGATTTGTGAGCAGATTATGGAGCATTCCTACTACATGGAGATGTTGGTTGGAGATGACTCATGGAGCTCATGATGACATGAGATTGTTGTGACTTTTAGGGACTTCATACATGGTGGACTTAGAGGATTTGATGCATTGAGGAGTTGAGGTCAGGTGACTTTGATGCAGTATGGGATGCATACTTTCAAGGTACATGTATGGGCATGGCTTGGAAGAGTGACTTGATGTGGAGGATCGATATGAGACACTTTGAGGTGATGAAGTTACAATGATGAAGATGATGCTTTGGTGGTACACTTGAGCATGGGTTGAGCCGAGACTCAACTAATTTCTACACATGGGAGCTGATTTGATCGAGGGTCATGGGAAACACATGGATAGGTGAGACAAGGGCATACTTGTTTCTATGGAGACTTGAGGATGGCACATTGTAGATGATGAAGAGGGCTTCATGGACCTGAATGGGGCACATCGAGAGTTGGTTTGATAAGGTGATCTCTTCACTTTGGAGGAGACACACACATGGACAACATGTTGCTGATGAGATGGATGGAGTTTCCATGGACCTGAGCATGGATTATGGAGGATTCTTGATGAGATGAGGTGTTAGCACATGGTTGTAGTGTGTTAGCACTTGTTGACATATCATGGGCAATTTTGCACATGGTGATGATGACATGATGGAGTTGGCACATTGTTGCAATGGACATGTAACTTGCATTGGAAGGATCAACCTTCCATGGTGGATAGCAGCATGGAGAGATTGTAGCAGAGTGGGCAATGATCATGGACATCCGAGATGAGACATGGTGGAGATGATGGCTCTACATATGTTGCAGTGATGTTTGCCTTATGTGGAGGAGTCAACATCATGGATGATGGTATGTTGTCGAGGATGACAACGATTTCAGGTGGAGGAGGATGTAAGGCCTCCGAGCTGCCGAAAATGCGACGAAGGACGAACACTTGCGACAACACTTGGAGTATGAACCAAAGTTTATATGTGTTGGAACGAAGACTTGCAAGCCGACTTGCAAGATGTTTGGAGGGTGCATTGTTATGACTTTTGGGGATCGGCCTTAAGGCTGCACACCCCACATATCACCAACAAGACTTGCGTATATATATGGGAATGCAAGGCTCATTTGAGACAACTCATCTTCGCATTCACTCATATGCACAAGAGGAAGGGAAAACTGCGCAGGGGTAAAAGAAGACTGCGCATATCTCATGCGTAGCACATCTAAGGTGCAGTTTTGGACTTTAAGTGTTGATTTGGGTGAGGCAAGCATGCCAAGGTGGGAATTATGTAGTATGTGCAGGACTTGATAGAGTGAGATAGGTGGCTCGGGTGAGCACTCCTCTTTGTGCAAGGATGCACATGATTGTAAAAGGTTGTTCTATGCCTTGATTGTAAAAATATTCTAAGTGTAGATTTGGTTTGGAAAGGCACACTTGTACATTGTAAAACTGATATTCTTGATATAATAAATTGTTGGGCAGACTCACATTACGGGGAGTTGCCCCTCCCCTTTATACTTGTTGCAATTGTTGTTCTCGGTTTAATTGCATATGGATAATGAATGAGTATGGGTTTCATTAAGTATAAAGGATAAATAAGTTTACTTGGTTGCAAAACACAAACTAAGTATGTTAATGGTTGAGTAGGTGTAGTCCACGAATGTTAGTATTGTTAAAAATAAAGCGTTCGGTGGTGCCGCACCTCGCTACAAGCGGTTGGAAGACTACCGCAGGTGTAGGGGCATGACAGTTTCGGTCGTTCGAGCGCCCATGCAAAATCGTTCGGGCAGGTCGTTTGAGGGCACCCGTGTGAACTCGTTCGGGGGGGGTCGTTCGAGCGAGGGCGCGCCTGTGCGAATGAGCCCGTATCAAAAATGCTAAGTTGTGACCCAAGGTTGGATTTGTGCACGTTCGTGCAGCTCGTTTGCCCGGCTCTCCCTTGTCGGTTCGTTTCAGTCATTCGGGTACCCATGCAAAATCGTTCGGGGGGGTCGTTTGAGGGCGCCCATGTGAACTCGTTCGAGCGGGTCGTCCAGGCGAGGGCCGTATCAAAAATGCTAAGTTGTGACCCGAGGTTGGCTTTGTGCACGTTTGTGCAGCTCGTTTACCCGGCTCTGCCTTGTGGGTTTGTTTCGGTCATTCGAGCGCCCATGCAAAATCGATCAGGTGGGTCGTTTGAGGGCACCCGTGTGAACTCGTTCAGGGGGGTCGTTCGGGCGAGGGCGCGCCCAGGCGAACGAGCCCGTATCAAAAATGCTAAGTTGTGACCCGAGGTTGGCTTTGTGCGCGTTCGTGTAGCTTGTTTGCCCGACTCTCCCTTGTCGGTTCGTTTCGGTCGTTCGGGCACCCATGCAAAATCGTTTGGGGGGTCGTTTGAGGGTGCCCGTGTGAACTCATTCGGGCGGGTCGTTTGGGCAAGGGCCGTATCAAAAATGCTAATTTGTGACCCGAGGTTGTCTTTGTGCACGTTCGTGCAACTCGTTTGCCCGGCTCTCCCTTGTCGCTTCGTTTCGATCGTTCGCGCGCGCATGCGAAATCGTTCAGGCGGGTCGTTTCAGTGCGCTCGTGTGAACTCGTTCAGGCGGGTCATTCGGGCGAGGGCGCGTCTGGTCAAACGAGCCCGTATTAAAAATGCTAAGTTGTGACCCTAGGTTGGCTTTGTGCACGTTCGTGCAGCTCGTTTGCCCGGCTCTCCCTTGTCGCTTCGTTTGGGTCTTGGGGCGAGTCGTTCGGGCGAGGGTGTGCCCGGGCGAACGAGCCCGTATCAAAAATGCTAAGTTGTGACCCGAGGTTGGCTTTGTGCAGGTTCGTGCAGCTCATTTGCCCGGCTCTCCCTTGTCGCTTCATTTGGGTCGTTTGAGGGCGCCCATGTGAACTCGTTTGGGCGGGTCGTTCCGGTGAGTCGTTCAGGCGAGGGCGCGCCCGGGCGAATGAACCCGTATCAGAAATGCTAAGTTGTGACCCAAGGTTGGCTTTGTGCACGTTCGTGCAGCTCGTTTGCCCGGCTCTCCCTTGTCGCTTCGTTTCGGTCATTCGGGCGGGTCATTTGAGGGCACCCGTGTGAACTCGTTCGGGTGGGTCGTTCGGGCGAGGGCACGCCCGGGCGAACGAGCCCGTATCAAAAATGCTAAGTTGTGACCCGAGGTTGGCTTTGTGCATGTTCGTGCAGCTTGTTTGCCCGGCTCTCCCTTGTCGCTTCGTTTCAGTCGTTCGGGCGGGTCGTTTGAGGGCGCCCGTGTGAACTCGTTCGGGTGGGTCGTTCGGGCGAGGGCGCGCCTGGGCGAACGAGCCCGTATCAAAAATGCTAAGTTGTGACCCGAGGTTGGCTTTGTGCACTTTCGTTCAGCTCGTTTGCCCGTCTCTCCCTTGTCACTTCGTTTGGGTCATTCGGGTGGGTCGTTTGAGGGTGCCCATGTGAACTCGTTCGGGCCGGTTGTTCGGGCGAGTCGTTCCGGCAAGGGCGCACCCGGGCGAACGAGCCAGTATCAAAAAAGCTAAGTTGTGACCCAAGGTTGTCTTTGTGCACGTTCGTGCAGCTCGTTTGCCCGGCTCTCCCTTGTCGCTTCGTTTCGGTCGTTCGGGCGCCCATGCGAAATCGTTCGGGTGGGTCGTTTGAGGGTGCCCGTGTGAACTCGTTCGGGCGGGTCGTTCGGGCGAGGGTGCGCCCGGGTGAACGAGGACGTATCAAAAATTCTAAGTTGTGACTCGAGGTTGGCTTTGTGCATGTTCGTGCAGCTCATTTTCCTGGCTCTCCCTTGTCCTCTTCGTTTCGGTCGTTCGGGTGCCCATGCAAAATCGTTCGGGCGGGTCGTTTGAGGGCGCTCGTGTGAACTCGTACATGCGGGTCGTTCGGGCGAGGGCGCGCCTGTATCAAAAATGCTAAGTTGTGACCCGAGGTTGGCTTTGTGCACATTCGTGCATCTCATTTTCCCGGCTCTCCCTTGTCGCTTTATTTCGGTCGTTCGGGCGGGTCGTTTCAGGGCGCCCGTGTGAACTCGTCCGGGCGGGTCGTTTGGGCGAGGGTGCACCCGGGTGGACGAGCCCGTATCAAAAATTCTAAGTTGTGACCCGAGGTTGCCTTTGTGCACGTTCGTGCAGCTCGTTTGCCCGAATCTCCCATGTCGTTTTTTTCGGTCGTTCGGGCAGGTCGTTCGAGGGCGCCCGTGTGAACTCATTCGTGCGGGTCGTTCGGGCGAGGGCACGCCCGTATCAAAAATGCTAAGTTGTGACCTGAGGTTGGCTTTGTGCACGTTCGTGCAACTCGTTTGCTCGGCTCTCCCTTGTCGCTTTGTTTTGGTCATGCGGGCACCCTTGGAGATTCGTTCGGGCGAGGGAGCGCATGGGCCAATGAGCCCGTATGAAAAATGCTAAGTTGTGACCTGAGGTTGGCTTTGTGCATGTTCTTGCTACTCCTTTTCCCAGCTCTCCCTTGTTGTTTCGTTTCGGTCATGCGGGGGCCCATTCAAATTCTAGATGATCTGAGTGACAAGTTTTCTTCCCGTGTGAAAGGTGGGTTGGTAATTGAGTTGTGTTTTCGCGTTTGCCTAAACGATGGCTTTGGGTCGTTTGTAGGGTGGTCAATTTTCATCTTCTCTCCATCCCCACTCAGTAGCGCATGAGCGGTAATGTTGGCCAGGCTCAGCCTGGGAGGCATATGTGAACAATTACCCTTCCTCTCTCCAAGTTCTTGGAGCTTTATGGGCTGTTGTGGTGTGGCTCCCTGGCTCGTCTTGGTCCCTGCGTGCCCCTTCAGATGATACTAGCGATAGGTTTTCTTTCCGTGTGAAAGGTGGGTTGGTAATTGAGTTGTGTTTTCGTGTTTGCCTTAACGATGACCTTGGGTCATTTGTAGGGCGACCGATTTTCATCTTCTCTCCATCCCCACTCGGTAGCGCATGAGCGATAATGTTGGCCAGGCTCAACCTAGGAGGCATATGTGAACAATTCCCCTTTCGCTATCCAAGTTCTTGGAGCTGTATGGGTTGTTGTGGTGTGGCTCCGTGGCTCATCTTGGTCCCCGCGTGCCCCTTCAGATGATACCAGCGACAAGTTTTCTTTCCGTGTGAAAGGTGGGTTGGTGATCGAGTTGTGTTTTCACATTTGCCTGAATGATGGCCTTGGGTCATTTCTAGGGCCGCCGATTTTCATCTTCTCTCCATCCCCACCCGATAGTGCATGAGCGGTAATGTTGGCCAGGCTCAGCTTGGGAGGCATATGTGAACAATTCCCCTTCCACTCTCCAAGTTCTTGGAGCTGTATGGGCTGTTGTGGTGTGGCTCCCTGGCTCGTCCTGGTCCCCCTTGTTCCCCTCCAGATGATAGCAGCGACAGGTTTTCTTCTGTGTGAAAGGTGGGTTGGTAATCGAGTTGTGTTTTCGCGTGTGCCTGAACGATGGCCTTGGGTTGTTTGTAGGGTTGCGGATTTTCATCTTCTTTCCATCCCCACTTGGTAGCGCATGAGCGGTAATGTTGGCCACGCTCGGCCTGGGAGGCATATGTGAACAATTCCCCTTTCGCTCTCCAAGTTCTTGGAGCTGTTTGGGCTATTGTGGTGTGGCTCTGTGGCTCGTTCTGGTCCCCCCGTGCCCCTCCAGATGATACCAGTGACAGTTTTTCTTTCCGTGTGAAAGGTGGGTTGGTAATCGAGTTGTGTTTTTGGGTTTACCTGAACTATGGCCTTGGGTCATTTGTAGGGCGGCCGATTTTCATCTTCTCTCCATCCCCACCCGGTAGCGCATGAGTGGTAATGTTGGCCAGGCTTGGCCTGGGAGGCATATGTGAACAATTCCCCTTCCGCTCTCTAAGTTCTTGGAGCTGTATGGGATGTTGTGGTGTGGCTCCCTAGCTCATCCTAGTCCCCGCATGCCCCTCCAGATGATACCAGCGACAGGTTTTATTTCCGTGTGAAAGGTGGGTTGGTGATCGAGTTGTGTTTTTGGGTTTGCCTGAATGATGGCCTTGGGTCATTTGTAGGGCGGCCGATTTTCATCTTCTCTCCATCCCCACTCGGTAGTGCATGAGTGGTAATGTTGGCCAGGCTTGGCCTGGGAGGCATATGTGAACAATTCCCCTTCCGCTCTCCAAGTTCTTGGAGCTGTATGGGCTGTTGTGGTGTGGCTCCCTGGCTCGTCCTGGTCCCCGCGTGCCCCTCCAGATGATACCAGCGACAGGTTTTATTTCCGTGTGAAAGGTGGGTTGGTGATCGAGTTGTGTTTTCGGGTTTGCCTGAATGATGGCCTTGGGTCGTTTGTAGGGCGGCCGATTTTCATCTTCTATCCATCCCCACTCGATAGCGCATGAGCAGTAATGTTGGCCAAGCTTGGCCTGGGAGGCACATGTGAACAATTCCCCTTTAGCTCTCCAAGTTCTTGGAGCTGTATGGGCTTTTGTGGTGTGGCTCCCTGGCTCGTCCTGGTCCCCTCGTGCCCCTTCCGATGATATCAGCAGTAGGTTTTCTTTCCGTGTGAAAGGTGGGTTGGTGATCGAGTTGTGTTTTTGGGTTAGCCTGAACGATGGCCTTGGGTCATTTGAAGGGCGACCGATTTTCGTCTTCACTCCATCCCCGCTCGGTAGCACATGAGTGGTAATGTGGTCCATGCTCATCCCCGTCCCTCTTTCCCATCCCAACGATAAGAATGTGGAAAGTTTTCTCGGTGCTCCTTTGAGCCTTCGTTGCTGCGGGTCCCAGATGGAAGCCCCAAAACTCCGTCATTGCCTATGTCGCTATCGTGCCTATCGGTTGTTTGTGAATAGAGAATTTTGATTGGGCTGGGCAGCCATTTGTGGCTCCATTAAAATTGGCTCCTCGTTATATTTTTCAACTCCTCCCTATTTGGTGTGGAGGGTTTTGCTTTTCGTGTGAAAGGTGGGTTGGCAATTGAGTTGGTTTTTCGGGTTTGCCTCAAGAATGGCCTTGGGTCATTTGTAGGGTGTCTGATTTTCATCTTCTCTCCATACCCACTCGGTAGCGCATGAGCGGTAATGTTGGCCATGCTTTTCCTTGGAGGCATATGTGAACAATTCCCCTTCTGCTCCAAGTTTTGGGAGTTGTATGGTTTGTTGTTGTGTGGCTCCTTGTGATGGCTAGCCTCTTCATTGTTCGGTTGTTTATGGTGCCGGTGTCTTGTGCTTGTACTCTTTCCGTGTTGGCATTATCGGTTGAGATGCATACATTTAAGAGGGACGTGGAAGGGTTTTGGTTGTAAACCACCTACCCTCCCTCTTGCTTGCTTTTTCCATCGGGCGATGTGAGGTGCTGTTCTCCTTGTTGTAAAGTCAAGGGTTGGCATTCCTTTCAAAGTGCACATCGTTCGTGGTTGCGTTGGCTTTGAGGTTTTGATAGATGTGTTGGCCCATATGTTTGATCGAGGGGTCGGCTTTTCCCTTGCATCTTGCGTGCGTGGCAGGCTTTTGCGGTTGGAAATGTTAAGTCACAATGTTTATGTGCATTTGTTGTTTCAATTGTGTATGCGCTTGTGGTCCAATGGGGAGGAGGCTTGCTACTATAGTCATTGATGGTGGGGGCTATTTGGAAGAAGGATTTCGAGGTGGAATGCTTCAACCTCCCTCCTTTGCGTGGAGGTGGCCGTAGGGGAAAAATTTTCATCGTTCGGTCAGTAAAGCTGTGGGAAATCTCCTAGGTTGCCTGTACGTAGGGTGCATGGGGTGCGGAGCTGCCCGATCCCTCCTCCTGTTCAGATATGTGTCCTTATATTGTGTAGCGACCCTCTTGATTTGCATTTGCTTCCTTTCTTTGCCTTCGCATCGTGGTTGCCGCAGGCGATCAAGTGATCGAGGTCCACCGTCAGCTGGTGTGGGTGGACTCCTAGGTGGCCTCCGTGCGTGGCGTGGAGGGTCGGGGGGCATTTCTAAGAGAGGTTGTGGGCCCGGTTGGTCTTGTTGTTTTGTTTCTTTCCATTTCCTTTACATTGAGGCTGATGCAGGTGATCATGCGATCGAGGTCCATCGTTGCTGCTGTCCGGGTGGACTCCTAGGTGGCCTCTCTGCGGGGAGGGTTGGGGAGCACTTGCTGTTTCAATTGTGTATGCGCTCGTGGTCCAATGGGGAGGAGGCTTGCTACTATAGTCATCGATGGTGGGGGCTATTCGGAAGAAGGATTTCGAGGTGGAATGCTTCGACCTCCCTCCTTTGCGTGGAGGTGGCCATAGGGGAAAATTTTTCATCGTCCGATCGGTAAAGCTATGGGAAATCCCCTAGGTTGCCTGTACGTAGGGTGCGTGGGGTGCGGAGCTGCCCGATCCCTCCTCCTGTTCGGATATGTGTCCTTGTATTGTGTAGCGACCCTCTTGATTTGCATTTGCTTCCTTCCTTTGCCTTCACATCGTGGCTACCGCAGGCGGTCAAGTGATCGAGGTCCACCGTCAGCTGGCATGGGTGGACTCCTAGGTGGCCTTGGTGCGTGGCATGGAGGGTCGGGGGGCATTTCTAAGAGAGGTTGTGGGCTCGGTTGGTCTTGTTGTTTTGTTTCCTTCCGTTTCCTTTGCATTGAGGCTACCGTAGGCGATCATGCGATCGAGGTCCATCGTTGCTGCTGTCCGGGTGGACTCCTAGGTGGCCTCTCTATGGGGAGGGTTGGGGGGCACTTGTTGTTTCAATTGTGTATGCACTCGTAGTCCAATGGGGAGGAGGCTTGCTACTATATTCATCGATGGTGGGGGCTATTCGGAAGAAGGATTTCGAGGTGGAATGCTTTGTCCTCCCTCCTTTGGGTGGAGGTGGCCGTAGGGGAAAATTATTCATTGTTCGGTCGGTTTAGCTGCGGGAAATCTCCTAGGTTGCCTGTACGTAGGGTGCGTGGGGTGTGGAGCTACCCGATCCCTCCTCCTGTTCGGATATGTGTCCTTGTATTGTGTAGCGACCCTCTTGATTTGCATTTGCTTCCTTCCTTTTCCTTCGCATCGTGGTTGCCACAGGTAGTCAAGTGATCGAGGTCCACCATCAGCTGGTGGGGGTGGACTCCTAGGTGGCCTCGGTGCGTGGTGTGGAGGGTCGGGGGGCATTTCTAAGAGAGGTTGTGGGCTCGGTTGGTCTTGTTTTGTTTCTTTCTGTTTCCTCTTTGCATTGAGGCTGCTGCAGGCAATCATGCGATTGAGGTCCATCGTTGCTCTTGCCCGAGTGGACACCTAGGTTGCCTCTCTGCGAGGAGGGTTGGGGGGCACTTGTTGTTTCAATTGTGTATGCGCTTGTGGTCCAATGGGAAGGAGGCTTGCTACTATAGTCATGGATGTTGGGGGCTATTCGGAAGAAGGATTTCGAGGTGGAACGCTTCGACCTCCCTCCTTTGCGTGGAGGTGGCTGTAGGGGAAAATTATTCATCATCCGGTCGGTAAAGCTGTGGGAAATCTCCTAGGTTGCCTGTACGTAGGGTGCGTGGGGTGCGGAGCTGCCCGATCCCTCCTCCTGTTCGGATATGTGTCCTTGTATTGTGTAGCGACCCTCTTGATTTGCATTTGCTTCCTACCTTTGACTTCGCATTGTGGTTGCCGCATGCGGTCAAGTGATCGAGGTCCACTGTTAGCTGGCACAGGTGGACTCCTAGGTGGCCTCGGTGCGTGGCGTGGAGGGTCGGTGGGCATTTCTAAGAGAGGTTGTGGGCTCGGTTGGTCTTGTTGTTTTGTTTCCTTCCGTTTCCTTTGCATTGAGGCTGCCGCAGGCGATCATGCGATCGAGGTCCATCGTTGCTGCTATCCGGGTGGACTCTTAGGTGGCCTCTCTGCGGGGAGGGTTGGGGGGCACTTTTTGTTTCAATTGTGTATGCGCTCGTGGTCCAATGGGGAGGAGGCTTGCTACTATAGTCATCGATGGTGGGGGCTATTCAGAAGAAGGATTTCGAGGTGGAACGCTTGACCTCCCTCCTTTGCGTGGAGGTGGCCGTAGGGGAAAATTATTCATCATCCGGTCGGTTTAGCTGTGGGAAATCTCCTAGGTTGCCTGTACGTAGGGTGCGTGGGGTGTGGAGCTACCCGATCCCTCCTCCTGTTCGGATATGTGTCCTTGTATTGTGTAGCGACCCTCTTGATTTGCATTTGCTTCCTTCCTTTGCCTTCGCATCATGGTTGCCATAGGCGGTCAAGTGATCGAGGTCCACCGTCAGCTGGTGCGGGTGGACTCCTAGGTGGCCTCGGTGCGTGGTGTGGAGGGTCGGGGGGCATTTCTAAGAGAGGTTGTGGGCTCGGTTGGTCTTGTTTTGTTTCCTTCTCTTTCCTCTATGCATTGAGGCTGCTGCAGGCGATCATGAGATCGAGGTCCATCGTTGTTGCTACCCGGGTGGACTTCTAGGTGGCCCCTGTGCGGGGAGGGGAGGGGTGGGTTGGGGGGCATTTCTAAGGGAGGTTGCGGGCTTGGTTTGTCTTGTATGATTTCCTTCCCTTGCCTTTGTGTCGAGGCTGCCGCAGGCGATCATCTGATCAAGGTCCACTGTTGTTGTTGTCCGGGTGGACTCCTAGGTGGCATCGGTGCGGGGCAGGGAGTGGCCTTGGTGCATTGTGGCTCGGCAAGTCTGCCCATTTTTTTGCCATGTCCTTGGCATGTTGCATGTGCTTCCTTCTTGGGATGCAAGAGGTGCAAGGCATAAAAGTTTTACATGATATCTTGACGTCTCTTTGACTTGATGGTGTTCAGGTTGGCTCTCGATAAGAGAGTGCCCGGAATGCCCTTTGAAGTGGGAGGGTGCTACCTGGTTGATCCTGCCAGTAGTCATATGCTTGTCTCAAAGATTAAGCCATGCATGTCTAAGTATGAACTAATTCAGACTCTGAAACTGCGGATGGCTCATTAAATCAGTTATAGTTTTTTTGATGGTACCATACTACTCAGATAACCGTAGTAATTCTAGAGCTAATACGTGCACCAAGTCCCGACTCTTTAGAAGGGATGCATTTTTTAGATAAAAGGTCGGCGCGGGCTTGCCCACTTCTCCGGTGAATCATGATAACTCGGCGGATTGCACAGCCCTTGTGCTGGCGATGCTTCATTCAAATTTCTTCCCTATCAACTTTCGATGGTAGGATAGAGGCCTACCATGGTGGTGACGGGTGACGGAGAATTAGGGTTCGATTCCGGAGAGGGAACCTGAGAAACGACTACCACATCCAAGGAAGACAGCAGGCGCACAAATTACCCAATCCTGACATGGGGAGGTAGTGACAATAAATAACAATACTGGGCTCATCGAGTCTGGTAATTGGAATGAGTACAATCTAAATCCCTTAATGAGGGTCCATTGGAGGACAAGTCTGGTGCCAGCAGCCGTGGTAATTCCAGCTCCAATAGCGTATATTTAAGTTGTTGCAGTTAAAAAGCTCGTAGTTGGATCTTGGGTCGTAAGGGTCGGTCTGCCTACTCGGTGTGCACCTTCCCTTCCATCCCTTTTGTCGGCGGCATGCTCCTGGCCTTAATTGGCTGGGTCGCGGTTTCGGCACTGTTACTTTGAAAAAATTAGAGTGCTCAAAGCAAGCTTATGCTCTGAATACATTAGCATGGAATAACGTGATAGGAGTCTGGTCCTATTGTGTTGGCCTTCGGGACCGGAGTAATGATTAATAGGGACTGTCGGGGGCATTTGTATTTCATTGTCAGAGGTGAAATTCTTGGATTTATGAAAGACGGACCACTGCGAAAGCATCTTCCAAGGATGTTTTCATTAATCAAGAACGAAAGTTGGGGGCTCGAAGACGATCAGATACCGTCCTAGTCTCAACCATAAACGATGCCGACCAGGGATCGGCGAATGTTGCTCTAAGGACTCCGCCAACACCTTCTGAGAAATTAGAGTGTTTGGGTTCCGGGGGGAGTATGGTCGCAAGGCTGAAACTTAAAGGAATTGACGGAAGGTCACCACCAGGAGTGGAGCCTACGGCTTAATTTGAATCAACACGGGGAAACTTACCAGGTCCAGACATAGTAAGGATTGACAGATTGTGAGCTCTTTCTTGATTCTATGGGTGGTGGTGCATGGCCGTTCTTAGTTGGTGGAGCGATTTGTCTGGTTAATTTTGATAATGAACGAGACCTTAGCCTGCTAATTAGGTACGTGGAGGTTCCCCTTTGTGGCCAGCTTCTTAGAGGGACTATGGCTGTTTAGGCCATGGAAGTTTGAGGCAATAATAGGTCTGTGATGCCCTTAGATGTTCTGGGCTGCATGCGTGCTACACTGATGCAGCCAACGAGTTTTTATTCCTGGTTCGAGAGGATCGGGAAATCTTCTCAAATTTCATCATGATGGGGATAGACCATTGCAATTATTGGTCTTCAACGAGGAATTCCATTGCCCTTTGTACACACCGCCCATCGCTCCTACCGATTGAATGATTCGGTGAAGTGTTCGGATTACGTCGACGATGGCAGTTCGCCGCCATCGACGTCATGAGAAGTTCATTGAACCTTATCATTTAGAGGAAGGAGAAGTTGTAACAAGGTTACCGTAGGTGAACCTGCGGTAGGATCAATGATAGCAGGGGTTTTCTTTTTTGGTTCGGGTTGGTTGGGTGTCGATTGCAATGTGGGACTTTGTGGTGTGTCTCTAGGGGAGCGGATTTGGTGTTTGGCGGGAACATCATTGGTTGCTTGTCTCGAGGTAACGCTTGTTTTTTCGTGTGTGCTTGCAAGCCATGCTTGTGCTTGTCCCACCCATCCTTTGTTTTTCTCCCCCCCCAATGTGTTTCTGCAGGGGGTTCGGAAGCCTATTTCTTGGGAGCCCTTCCGACGATCTGTTCGTTCGGGCATGGTTGCTGCAGAGTTGAGGTGCTTGGTAAAAACGATGGATAAATTTGGACTCATTCGTAGCGGTGGTGCTCGGACTTTTGTTCGTTGGAAGGCATGGGCCAAGGGTGCGGGCTTCCATAGTTGGTTCTCTCGAAAAGGTGGCGGCGGTTGATGTGTTGCTTGGGTGAGCTTTTTCGCTGGTGGTTGGGTCGAGGGAGTGGTTGCGCGCGCGCCTGGTAGCTCAAATCTTCCGTGAGGCGAGATTGTCGGGGTGCAGTCAAGTATGGGATGGATGAAGAGTGGTTCAACCCATTGGGCTGGCCACCCTAGTCCCTCCCGACCATTCCTCGACATGCCCTCGTGGAAGGGTTGGGTGTCCCGGTAATGAAAAACCCATCCCTCGGTCTGAGCTCCATCGAGATCGCAATTTTCCCCGCCGACAGGCATGAGGGTGGCAATCTTATCTCGTGCCTTTGCCATCGAGGGAATTCCTCGTCCTCTCGTGAGCCACTCCCCTTCTGAGGGAAAAATAAGTAGCGGTTTGTTTCTTTGTTCCTCCCTTTGGATTGTGGGTTTTTTGTGGGACTCGCGTCATTTCTTCGTTTCGTGGTGTGCGCTTTGCGAACGTCCCTCTCTCTAGTGGCCTTGCACCGTCGATGTATTTGTGGCTCGCGGCTTTCTCCAGTGTTTAGTGTTGGCCTGTGACAACTCCTCTTTGGAGTTTGATTCTTTGACCCCCGTTGACTCTCTCGCTGGAAAGGTTGTTGGGAGTTTTGTACACGGAGGGGTGCAATAGCGCGGTGGGTTTGTGTTATGGGCAGCAGTCTATTTTTCGTTTGAAGCCTTGTGCCGCTAGGTTGGGGGGACTGTTTGCCTCTCAGTGACGTGCTCCAAACACTGGTCTCATCGTGGCCCTCGTCTTTTCTATTGGTCAATTTTGGGTTGTGATTTATTTGCTTGGTTGTTTGCTATGTTGTAAAGCTGGAAAGGGTGTTGTGATGAATGCATGTGGGAGGGTGTGAAGAGGTGGGATGCTTTTTTGATTGGGTGCCTTGTTTGATTTCTTTTTGGTTAGCGGACATCTTGCTCGGCGTGCTATCGAGCTTCTCTCTTTTCTTGGGATCTTTGTTTTTTTGGTGTTGTTTTCTTCCCTTCTTCCTTTTGCCCCTAGCCTTACGGAGGAGAGGTGGGATTGTTGTGGATTGGTGTTCGGGAAGGACGAAAAGCAGTGCGCGTTCGCAGGGTGGCAACCCTAGTCCTTCTCGATCGTCATCCCCTGCAGTTCCCCCCTTTTTCCGAAGGCGCGGGGCTTGGTAAGCTTGTTCGGTAGCCACGTTTGATATCTCTTGCTTTCCTATTGTTTTCTTCCCTTCTTGCTTTTGGCCCCTTAGCTTTACGGAGAAAAGGTGGGATTGTTGTGGATTGGTGTTCAGGAAGGACCAAAAGCAGTGCGAGTTCCGAGGGTGGCCACCCTAGTCCTTCTCGATCGCCGTCCCTCGCAGTTCCCCCCCTTTTTGCGAAGGCACGGGGGTGGGGAAGCTTGTTCCCTATTTGAGCCTCCCCCTATGAGCCGGTGGACGCATTTGATATCTCTCTTTCTTTCATGTTGTTTTCTTCCCTTCTTTCAGCCCCTAGCTTTACGGAGAAAAGGTGGGATTGCTGTGGATTGGTGTTCGGGAAGGACGAAAAGTAGTGAGAGTTCCCAAGGTGGCCACCCTAGTCCTTCTCGATTTCAGTCCCCTGCAGTTCCCCCCTTTTTGCGAAGGCAAGGGGTTGGGGAATCTTTTTCTCTGTTTGAAGCCTCCTCCCCTTGTGAGCCGGTAGCCACGGTTGATATATCCCTTTCTCTCTTGTTGTTCTCTTCCCTTCTTCCTCGTGGTCCCTAGATTTACGGAGAAAAGGTGGGATTGTTGTGGATTGGTGTTCCGGAAGGACGAAACGTAGTGCGAGCTCTCGGGGTGGCCACCCTCGTCCTTCTCGATCGTCGTCCCCTTCAATTCCCCCCTTTTACCGAAGGCACGGGGCTTGGGAGGCTTGTGCTTTGTTTTCTACCCTGTTCTCTTCCTTTCGGTCCCTAGCTCTACGGAGAAAATGGGTAATTGTTGTGGGCTGGTGTCGGGGAAGGGCTAAAAGCAGTGCGAGCTCCCGGGGTGGCCACCCTAGTCCTTCTCGATCGCTGTCCCACGCATTTCCCCCCTTTTTGCAAGGGCGTGGGGCTGGGGGAGATTGTCCTTTGTTCGAGCCTCCCCCCGTGAGGGGGTTAGACACCTTTGTTTCTCTTTCTCTCATGCGTTTTTCCTCCTTTTGCCCCTTGGCCTTACATTTTTTGTGGGGGGTTGCCCCTATTCAGTTTTGTGGCTGATTTTTCGGTAATATGTGGAAACGACTCTCGGCAACGGATATCTCGGCTCTTGTTATGATGAATAACGTAGCGAAATGCGATACATAGTGCGAATTGCAGAATCCCGTGAATCATCGAGTTTTTGAACGCAATTTGCGCCCGAGGCCTCGGTCGAGGGCATGTCTGTCTGGGCGTCGCATCCCATTCAAATGCGCTCCCTGCAATATGCTAGGGAGCAGTGGAGCTGGTTGTCCGTGCCCCATGCGGTGTGGTCGGTTGAAATACCTCAAGCGATGTTTCGTGGCATGCGTCGGTGAGCGGTGATCTTGTCCCCTTAGATGGGCAGTCGGCGTTAGCTGATGCGGGCTTTGTGTGGCATCGCTCGAACTTGCTTTGCTCTCTCTTGTCCTCCCATGGGGTAGGGCGGATTTAGCTCCAACTTTGCGACCTCAGCTCAGGCGAGAACACGCGCTGAGTTTAAGCATATAATTAAGCGAAGGAAAAGAAACTTACAAGGATTCCCCTAGTAGCGGCGAGCGAACCGGGAAGAGCCCAGCATGAAAATCGGGCGGCGGCACCACCTGAATTGTAGTCTGTAGAAGCGTCCTCAGCGGCGGACCTAGGCCAAGTCAGCCCGGGAACCTGCCGCATCACGAGGCGTTGTCGGCGAGTCGGGTTGTTTGGGAATGCAACCCTAATTGGGTGGTAAATTCTATCCAAGGCTAAATACGGGCGAGAGACCGATAGCGAACAAGTACCGCGAGGGAAAGATGAAAAGGAATTTGAAAAGAGAGTTAAAGAGTGCTTGAAATTT
>CM062805.1:807660385-807720385 GCA_031772625.1 Pinus tabuliformis | reverse complement strand
GCAACAGGAAATGCTGGGTGACTCCGGTGAGGTCACCCGCCCGTCGTGCAGCGGTAAACAAGGTTCAGTCGACGAGTACGGTTGGCAGCTCATGTGAGGGCGCGCTCGCCCAGCTCGGGCAAGGAACTCGGTTGGCACACGGAGGTGTTGCCTATTTGTAAAATTGGCTAAGTATGAAACTTAGTGTTTCCCAAGTATACTTGTAAAGCCCCGTAAACATTGTAGAGTTGAATAATATATTGTATTCAGGTAGACTCATTGTTCAGGGAGTTGCCCCTCCCTTTACACTGTGCAATTGTGTTCTTCATGTATAATTGCTGATGATAATTGCCTATGCGTATGGGTGTTCATTGGCATAAAGGAAACATAATAATACTTGGTTGCGAAAAACAAACTAAGTAGACTAATGGTTAGGCATAGTCCATGAACATAAGTGTTGGTGAAAAGAAAGTGTTCGGTGGTGCCGCACCTCGCCAAGTACGGCTGAAAGAGTACTGTAGGCCTGGGGGCATGACACGCGGGGTTCCCATGTTGCTCGCACCATGTTGGGGATGGCGCACGCCCCTTGATACCCGCATGATGGGCGAGCCACTGACGGAAGGCGCGCGGGCGACCCTTGTTGCGTGCCCGAATGAAAGAGGTGACCATGTGCGGACGAGTCAGGATGCGGGCAGGTGTGCGACATGCGGCGACGGGTGTAATCGGCGAGGTGTTGGGGCCGACCCATGGGTGCGATGGTGCACATGAAGGGACGCGGCGGTTCGTTGGAATGGGGCGTGTCGAGGTTATGTGGTAGGTCATACGGGCATGCATGTTGATGGAGCCGACCCTTGTTATCCTCGAGAGACACGGCCCTTGGGCAAAAGGATGCATATGAGTAAAGAGGATGGCGTTCAATGAAGGGACATCGAACTCAGACTTCCACATCGCAGAACAAGTGTGAAGGAAGGAGTTGGGTGAAAACGGAAGGAAGAGAAGGACGCGGGTAAGAGGGCCGCACCGGCGAGCGGATTACAGAGGGCGGGTCGGGCTTGGTAGCGCGGACAGGCAGAGCGGGGCGGGTTACCGTCCGGGCAGGCAGGCCGCACTGCATGCGGGCCATGCTCCCTCACTATGGACCGCACCGACGGGCAAAGTTTGGGCGCCGCGGAAGGGAAATTCGGGCGGACAGGTTCGCAGTTCAGGTGTGGAGTTGTGTCGTGCAGGCCACGGGCCAATGCAGCACGACCACAAGACACGACAGGTTGAAAGAATAATTGACGAAGATAAATTTATGGTAAGTTATTTTCGATGCATTGTTAAGAACACTTACTGGAAAATTGATCGAGTGTTGAAGTAGGCGCAGACCGTGTACTCAAGTATTGGTAAAAGGAAAAAGTACGGCGGTGCCGCACCCACTTATGCATGGTTGAAATACTACCACTAGGATAGGAGCGTGACATGGGGTCTCCCGGTCCCTCCTCGACAAAGGTCGCCAAATTGCAGGGTACCCGGGGATTCCATGTCCCGCCTTGTCGAAAGCATCCCATGTGCGGGAAATTTGGGGTTTGCATGACTCGTCGTGATGGAAATCGCTCCAGGTGCAGTAAACTTAGTGTACATCGAGCCTGCAACCCCACATCAAGAAAAAGGCCCGGTTGGTCAAGAGAATGAAGGTTTCTTCATTGGTAAAGGACCTCACTAAGGATCAAAGGTTGGAGTCTCTTCTAGAGCTAGTCCACCATGGACTATCAAAATTTGAAAGAAGGACAGAGTGCCGGGGAACGAAGCACCGAAGAAATAAAGTGCAGAGAGGAGGAAGGACTCGACTTGTGCTTGGGGGATATTATTGTCAAGGGTCTAGGGCTTCGCAATGACCAATAAGAAGCTTCAATGAGGGAAATTTACGAAAGGGTTTTCCTCTCTGAGAGAGAGAGAGAGAGAGGTTTTTCCCTGGTAGAGAGCCAACATCTTGTGTTCTTGTTCTTATGTTTTTGGCACCAGTTTGATGAAAGTAAACACACATGCATTAATAAGGAGAGAAGAAGATTAAGATAACACGATAAATTGCAAAAGAGCTTCACATATTGTTATCAAGTCTAGAAGAATCCCGATATACCCCATTGCCCCAGATTCTTGAACGCGGTATCAGAGCTAAGGTGACACATCAAGGAAAGGGAATCTCAAGAACATCTGCAAGGTTGAAGCGTCAAGCCAAGAAGTCTCAATCACATCAAGGACAAGAAGGTCTACCATCTATCATTCCTCGTGGATGACTACAAAGCAAGAAGAAACGCCTTGTATAAAGGCACCTACAAGAAGAACAAATCAAAGAGGGACCTACATCAAGCTACACCATCTTGAAGAATGAAAGGCACTACGAGTCAAGTCATCAAGCAAGTCCATTTGAAGAAAGAAACTTGAACAACATCAAGATCTAAGGAAGGCAAGCCATCAAGTCTTCAAGAAGAAAGCAAGTTCACTACATCTCAAACTCTATCAAGTAAGTATATGTCCCCTTCTGAGTATACCTCAGTGTCTTTTTGCAAGGAAAGTAACAAATTGGTTGGGGCCACTACATGTCCAAAGTCGAACGGTTTGGATGCCAAGAGTATGGATGCTACAAAAGGGATTTTCCTAAACTTAAGAAGGACAACAACAACAAGAGAAAAAGGGAAGAAGCTCATGTAACTCAAGAAGTGAAAGAAGACGACAAGAAGCAAAAGAAGGAAGATCCTCCTAGGACTAAGTCAACCTCTTTGCTTAAAGTCTTCTTTCAAAGGGGGTAGAGGTCTCATTGGGGGTCCCATTTATGGGATTCAAGAGAGGATGATATACAGGCGAGAGCAGATGAAGCAAGAAAGGCTACACCAATCGAGGAGAACTATCAAATAAAGCCGCGATGATAAAAGCATAATCAAGGTGAGGTATGTATGAATCAAAGTTTAAGTCATGTCGCCATATATATTGATTGGGTCATGGGAAAAGTTCTAGAATCACGATCAAGAATAAAAGGATCTCTTTCACCAATGACATGCTCGGAGGCATGTGCTACAGTGGAGTAAAGGTCAACATGAAGAAGTGCTCTCATAAGGAGTATAAGGTGGTTGACCAATCAATCCAATAAGAAGCAAATGAAGAACATCGCGGTCACAAAGAATAACTATTTGACAAGATTCCTCAACATCTCTCGAAAGAAGGCACGACAACTCTGAAAAAGGAAGAAAAAGATAAAGGACCCTTGACACCTACGAAGGCCTTGGAGATAGTAAGGTGCAGATAATCGATTCAACTCTACAAATATGTCATGATGAAGAGCAATATCACGATGAAGTCATGAAGGGCCACTAAATCAAAGTACGGGAACAAGCGAGTACAACTAAGCATCCATGTGATAAGTGTTATGAAGGATAGACAAGGTGAAAAAGGAGTAGCTAGATGAAAAAAAGGCCCTGATATATATCAAGAAGGCCACTTTCCACGAAGGGAGCAATGACATGACAAACCAGGAGGGAAGGTGATCGATGGCCGGTACCCTGACAAGAAGAAGTTCAGACAAAGACTTCATGACATCGAAGGAAAGAAGGAGATCAAGCGACTGAAGGACCCATGAAAAAGACGTTGTTGATGAATGGACAAGTCCATAGCTAAGAGGGAGTTCTAAAAAGTTACCAAATACAAAGGAGCTTGGGCAAGTTCCTTGTCAGAGGAAACATGGGCATGTCTTCCCCAATCAAGGGGAAGAGATAGACACAACATTCTTGTCTTCACTTGGTAAGAAATAACGGGAGGATTGGGCAATCATTTGGCATCTGATGCTCTTTGAGGATGTGTAGGGCACCCAAGACAAGAGTAGGCAAGAGGAGCGATATTCTTTGAGGGATGGGAACCCAAGACAAGAATTGTCCTGGAAGGTCATACTCAGGGAACACCTGGGTGGGTATGTACCTTTAGAGACAATGACCAAGGTGTTTATAAGCCATTGGCCTCGCCAACATTGTGCTCTAGTATTATGAGAGATAAAGCTGTTAGTCAAGGCCTTGCTATGAACAATGTTGGCTAATATGATGCTATAACAGATGGGTTGCCAATCCAGTTTCTCTTATGTGAATTATTCAAGATTGAAAAATAGCCAAACACCTTGTAATGATTTTCGAATACCAGCCTAGTTGAGAGGGGGTGTTGAAGAAAGTGTAACTGGGTTCGGTCTTTATAAATGTACTTTTGATATTTGTATTTATTCAAGAAAATAAATATATATATATATAGATATTATATTTGTCATTGAGTTACTTGCTCATTGAAATAGGCCTAACACATGTTAAAGTGTTATAAAGAGTCAAAATAAAATGTTGAAGATATTAAGGGCATGTTACCCCAGGTATATTTATGTATTAGAGTCAAAGATATTCCTACCCTCGTGCCTTCGTTCGGGTCGTGCACCGGTTCAAACCCCAAATTTCCTTCGAGCAGGCCGGGTCATCCCGTGCCATGCCGTGTGTGGGGGTGCGCGGGCACACGTGGGCATGCCGAACATGCCAATTCATGACCGCCCATGTGCCTTCTTTGTTCGGGTCGTACACCCATGGAAACCCCAAATTTCGTTCGGGCGATTCGGGTCGGCTCGCCCAGGGCGGGTCGGGTCGTGCCGTGCCGTGTGTGGGTTACCCGGCACATGTGGCCATGCCAAAAATTCTAAGTCGTCACCGCCCGTGTGCCTTCTGCACATTCGTACGGCCCGTTTTCCCGACGCTCCCTCGGGCCTTCGTTCAGGTCGTGCACCAATGGAAACCCCAAATTTCGTTCGGGGCGTGCACACATGGAAACCCCAAATTCTGTTCGGGCGGGTCGGGTCGTGTCGTGTGTGGGTGCCCGTGCAAACGCGTTCGGGCGAGTCGAGTGGGGTCGGGTCGTGCCATGCTGCGCGTGGGTGCTCGGGAACATGTGGCCGTGCAAAAAATGTTAGGGCGTGACCACCCGTGTGCCTCCTGAACATTCGCGCGACCCATTTGCCCGACGCTCCGTCGTGCCTTCGTTCGGGCAGGTCGGGTTGTGCTGTGCGTGGGTGCTCGGGCACACGTGGTAGTGCCAAAAATGCTAAGTCATGACCCCCGTGTGCCTTCTACACATTCGTGCAGCCCGTTTGCCCGACGCTGCCTTGTGCCTTCGTTCGGGTCGCGCACCCATGGAAACCCCAAATTTCGTTCGGGTTGTGCATATAAGGAAACCCCAAATTTTGTTCGGGTCGGGTCGTGTCATGTCATGTGTGGGTGCCCGTGCAAACGCGTTTGGGCAGGTCGCGTCGGCTCGCACAAGGCCAGTCGGGCTGTGTCGTACCGTGTGTGGGTGCCTGGGCACACGTGGGCGTGCCAAAAATGCTAAGTCTTGACCGCCCGTGTGTCTTCTGCATGTTCGTGTGGCCCGTTTTCCTGATTCTCCCTCGTGCCATCATTCGGGTCGTGCGCCCACGGAAACCCCAAAATTTCTTTCGGGTCGTGCACCCATGGAAACCCCAAATTTCGTTCGGGCGGGTCGGGACGTGTCGTGTGTGGGTGCCCGTGCAAACGGGTCGGGTCGTGTCATGTCGTGTCGTGTGACGGCACCCAGGGCACACGTGGCCGTATAAAAAATGCTAAGTTGTGAAGGGGGGTGGGCCTTGTGCACGGTCGTGCCGCCCGTTTGCCCGAATCTCCCTTGTGACTTCGTTTTGGTCGTGTGTCGAAGCCCATGTAAACTCGTTCGAGCGGGTCGTTTTCCATGTAAACACTCGTTCGGGCGGGTCGTTTTCCCGGCTCTCCCTTGTCGGTTCGTTTCAGTCGTTCGAGTGCCCATGCAAAATCGTTCGGGTGGGTCGTTTGAGGGCACCCGTGTGAACTCATTCGGGCGGGTCGTTTGAGGGCGCCCGTGTGAACTCGTTCGGGCGGGTCATTCGAGGGCGCCCGTGTGAACTCGTTTGGGGGGGTCGTTCGGGCGAGGGTCGTATCAAAAATGCTAAGTTGTGACCCGAGGTTGGATTTGTGCACGTTCGTGTAGCTCGTTTGCCCGGCCCTCCCTTGCCGATTTGTTTCGGTCGTTCGGGGGCCCATGCAAAACCGTTCGGGTGGGTAGTTTGAGGGTGCCCGTGTGAACTCGTTCGGGCGGGTCGTTTGAGGGCGCCCGTGTGAACTCGTTCGGGCGGGTCGTTTAGGCGAGGGCCGTATCAAAAATGCTAAGTCGTGACCCAAGGTTGTCTTTGTGCACGTTCGTGCAGCTCGTTTGCCCGGGTTCGTTTCGGTCGTTCGGGCGCCCATGCAAAATCGTTCGGGTGGGTCGTTTAAGGGCGCCCGTGTGAACTCGTTCGGGCGGGTCGTTCGGGCGAGGACGCGCCCGGGCGAATGAGCCTGTATCAAAAATGCTAAGTTGTGACCCGAGGTTGGCTGTGTGCACGTTCGTGCAGCTCGTTTGCCCAGCTCTCCCTTGTCGGTTTGTTTCGGTCGTTCGGGAGCCCATGCAAAATCGTTCGGGCGGGTCGTTTGAGGGCACCCGGTGAACTCGTTCGGGCAGGTCGTTCGGGCGGGTCATTTGAGGGGCCCGTGTGAACTCGTTCGGGCGAGGGCCATATCAAAAATTCTAAGTTGTGACCCGAGGATGGCTTTGTGCATGTTCGTGCAGCTCGTTTGCTCGGCTCTCCCTTTCGGTTTGTTTCAGTCGTTCGGGCGCCCATGCAAAATCTTTCGGGCAGGTCGTTTGAGGGCGCCCGTGTGAACTCGTTCGGGCGGGTCGTTTGAGGGCACCCGTGTGAACTCGTTCGGGGGGGTCATTTGAGGGCGCCCGTGTGAACTTGTTCGGGCGGGTCGTTTGAGGGCACCCGTGTGAACTCGTTCGGGCGAGGGCCGTATCAAAAATGCTAAGTTGTGACCCGAGGTTGGCTTTGTGCACATTTGTGCAGCTCGTTTGCCTGGCTCTCCCTTGTCGGTTCGTTTCGGTCGTTCGGGCACCCATGCAAAAACATTCGGGTGGGTCATTTGAGGGTGCCCGTGTGAACTCGTTCAGGCGGGTCATTTGAGGGCGCCCGTGTGAACTCGTTCTGGCGACTCGTTCGGGCGAGGGCCGTATAAAAAATGCTAAGTTGTGACTTGAGGTTGGCTTTGTTCACGTTCGTGCAGCTCGTTTGCCCGGCTCTCCCTTGTCGGTTCGTTTCGGTCGTTCGGGCGGGTCGTTTGAGGGCGCCCGTGTGAACTCGTTCAGGCGGGTCGTTTGAGGGCGCCCGTGTGAACTCATTTGGGCAGGTCATTTGAGGGCACCTGTGTGAACTCGTTCGGGCGGGTCGTTTGAGGGCGCCCATGTGAACTCGTTCGGGCGGGTCGTTCGAGCGAGGGCCGTATCAAAAATGCTAAGTTGTGACCGGAGGTTGGCTTTGTGCACGTTCGTGCAGCTCTTTTTCTCGGCTCTCCTTTGTCGGTTCGTTTCGGTGGTTCGGGCGCCCATGAAAAATCATTCGGGCGGGTCGTTTGAGGGCGCCCGTGTGAACTCGTTCGGGCGGGTCGTTTGAGGGCGCCCGTGCGAACTCGTTCGGCCGGGTCGTTTAAGGGCGCCCGGGTGAAATCGTTTGGGTGGGTTGTTCGGGCGAGGGCCGTATCAAAAATGCTAAGTTGTGACCCGAGGTTGGCTTTGTGCACGTTCATGTAGCTCATTTGCCTGACCCTCCCTTGTTGATTTGTTTCGGTCGTTCGGGCGCCCATGCAAAACCGTTCGGGCAGGTAGTTTGAGGGTGCCCGTGTGAACTCGTTCGGGCGGGTCGTTTGAGGGCGCCCGTGTGAACTCGTTCGGGCAGGTCGTTCAGGCGAGGTCCGTATCAAAAATGCTAAGTCGTGACCCGAGGTTGGCTTTGTGCACGTTCGTGCAGCTCATTTGCCCGGGTTCGTTTCGGTCTTACGGGCGCCCATGCAAAATCGTTCGGGCGGGTCGTTTGAGGGCGCCCGTGTGAACTCGTTCGGGCGAGGACGCGCCCGGGCGAATGAGCCCGTATAAAAAATGCTAAGTTGTGACCCGAGGTTGGCTTTGTGCACGTTCATGTAGCTCGGTTGCCCGGCTCTCCCTTGTCGGTTCGTTTCGGTCGTTCGGGAGCCCATGCAAAATCGTTCGGGCGGGTCGTTTGAGGGTGCCCGTGTGAACTCGTTCGGGCGAGTCATTTGAGGGCGCCCGTGTGAACTCGTTCGGGTGAGGGCCGTATCAAAAATGCTAAGTTGTGACCCGAGGATGGCTTTGTGCATGTTCGTGCAGCGCGTTTGCCCGGCTCTCCCTTGTCGGTTCGTTTCGGTCGTTCGGGCGCCCATGCAAAATCGTTCGGGCGGGTCGTTTGAGGGCGCCCATGTGAACTCGTTCGGGCAGGTCGTTTGAGGGCACCCATGTGAACTCGTTCGGGGGGGTCGTTTGAGGGCGCCCGTGTGAACTCGTTCGGGCGGGTCGTTTGAGGGCACCCGTGTGAACTCGTTCGGGCGAGGGCCGTATCAAAAATGCTAAGTTGTGACCCGAGGTTGGCTTTGTGCACGTTTGTGCAGCTCCTTTGCTCGGCTCTCTCTTGTCGGTTCGTTTCGGTCATTCGGGCACCAATGCAAAATCGTTCGGGTGGGTCGTTTGAGGGTGCCCGCGTGAACTCGTTCGGGCGGGTCGTTTGAGGGCGCCCGTGTGAACTCGTTCGGGCGGCTCGTTCCGGCGAGGGCCGTATAAAAAATGCTAAGTTGTGACCTGAGGTTGGCTTTGTGCACGTTCGTGCAGCTCGTTTTCTCGGCTCTCCCTTGTCGGTTCTTTTCGGTCGTTCGGGCAGGTCGTTTGAGGTCGCCTGTGTGAACTCGTTCGGGCGGGTCGTTTGAGGGCGCCCGTGTGAACTCGTTCGGGCGAGTCGTTTGAGGGCGCCCGTGTGAACTCGTTCAGGCGGGTTGTTCGGGCGGGTCGTTTGAGGCCGCCCATGTGAACTCGTTCGGGCAGGTCGTTCGAGCGAGGGTCGTATCAAAAATGCTAAGTTTTGACCGGAGGTTGGCTTTGTGCACGTTCGTGCAGCTCGTTTGCCCGGCTCTCCTTTTTCGGTTCATTTCGGTCGTTCGGGCGCCCATGAAAAATCGTTCGGGCGGGTCGTTTGAGGGCACCCGTGTGAGCTCATTCAGGCGGGTTGTTTGAGGGCGCCCGTGTGAACTCGTTCGGGCGGGTCGTTTGAGGGCGCCCGGGTGAACTCGTTTGGGTGGGTTGTTCGGGCGAGGGCCGTATCAAAAATGCTAAGTTGTGACCCGAGGTTCGCTTTGTGCATGTTCGTGTAGCTCGTTTGCCCGGCCCTCCCTTGTCGGTTTGTTTCGGTCGTTCGGGCGCCCATGCAAAACCGTTCGGGCGGGTAGTTTGAGGGCGCCCGTGTGAACTCGTTCGGGCGGGTCGTTTGAGGGCGCCCATGTGAACTCGTTCGGGCGGGTCGTTCAGGCGAGGGCCGTATCAAAAATTCTAAGTCGTGACCCGAGGTTGGCTTTGTGCACATTCGTGCAGCTCGTTTTCCCGGGTTCGTTTCGGTCGTTCGGGCGCCCATGCAAAATCGTTCGGGCGGGTCGTTTGAGGGCGCCCGTGTGAACTCGTTCGGGCGGGTCGTTCAAGCGAGGACGCGCCCGGGCGAATGAACCCGTATCAAAAATGCTAAGTTGTGACCCGAGGTTGGCTTTGTGCACGTTCGTGCAGCTTGTTTGCCAGGCTCTCCCTTGTCGGTTCGTTTCGGTCATTCGAGAGCCCATGCAAAATCGTTCGGGTGGGTCGTTTGAGGGCGCCCGTGTGAACTCGTTCGGGCGGGTCGTTCGGGCGGGTCATTCGAGGGCGCCCATGTGAACTCGTTCGGGCGAGGGCCGTATCAAAAATGCTAAGTTGTGACCCGAGGATGGCTTTGTGCATGTTCGTGCAGCTCGTTTTCCCGGCTCTCCCTTGTCGGTTCGTTTCGGTCGTTCGGGCGCCCATGCAAAATAGTTCGGGCGGGTCGTTTGAGGGCGCCCGTGTGAACTTGTTCGGGCGGGTCGTTTGAGGGCACCCGTGTGAACTCGTTCGTGGGGGTCATTTGAGGGCGCCCGTGTGAACTCGTTCGGGCGGGTCGTTTGAGGGCACCCGTGTGAACTCGTTCGGGTGAGGGCCGTATCAAAAATGCTAAGTTGTGACCCGAGGTTGGCTTTGTGCTCGTTTGTGCAGCTCCTTTTCCCGGCTCTCCCTTGTTGGTTCGTTTCGGTCATTCGGGCACCCATGCAAAATCGTTCGGTTGGGTCGTTTGAGGGTGCCCGTGTGAACTCGTTTGGGCGGGTCGTTTGAGGGCGCTCGTGTGATCTCGTTCGGGCGGCTCGTTCGGGCGAGGGCCGTATCAAAAATACTAAGTTGTGACCTGAGGTTGGCTTTGTGCACGTTCGTGCAGCTCATTTTCCTGGCTCTCCCTTGTCGGTTTGTTTCGGTCGTTCGGGTGGGTCGTTTGAGGGCGCCCGTGTGAACTCGTTCGGGCGGGTCGTTTGAGGGCGTCCGTGTGAACTCGTTCGGGCGGGTCGTTTGAGGGTGCCCATGTGAACTCATTTGGGTGGGTCGTTCGAGCGAGGGTCGTATCAAAAATGCTAAGTTGTGACCGGAGGTCGGCTTTGTGCACGTTCGTGCAGCTCGTTTGCCTGACTCTCCTTTGTCGGTTCGTTTCGGTCGTTCGGGTGGGTCATTTGAGGGCGCCCGTGTGAACTCGTTCGGGCGGGTCATTTGAGGGCGCCCGTGTGAACTCGTTCGGGCAGGTCGTTCGGCCGGGTCGTTTGAGGGCGCCCGGGTGAACTCGTTTGGGTGGGTCATTCGGGTGAGGGCCGTATCAAAAATGCTAAGTTGTGACCCAAGGTTGGCTTTGTGCACATTCGTGTAGCTCGTTTGCCCGACTCTTCCTTGTCGGTTCGTTTCGGTCGTTCGGGCGCCCATGCAAAATCGTACGGGCGGGTCATTTGAGGGTGCTCGTGTGAACTCGCTCGGGCGGGTCGTTCGGGTGGATTGTTTGAGGGCGCCCATGTGAACTCGTTCGGGCGGGTCGTTCGGGCGAGGGCCGTATCAAAAATGCTAAGTTGTGACTCAAGGTTGGCTTTGTGCACTGTTGGAGAGGCAAATCCCCTCTACGGATAGAGGCGATCCCTACTAGCCCAGAACGGGTCTAGCAACAATCATCAATGCTACTACGCAAGTTCCTAGTTGCGATTAGAAGGTAGGAAAAGAACACCTACTTGGAGTCCAACGTTGTTGTTTGGTGAAGAGATGCCACCTTCGCTCCTTCGCTCTGGCTGGTCACGATCCTCTGCGATCTCCGTGAATAGACACCTGCACACACGAAGAGAAAACAAACACGAGCGTGAAATCTAATAAAAGCAACTATACATCAGTCAGAAAGGATGCAATTCACATTGAAAATTGCATGGACAAATGAGAATGGAACAATAATAGTAGTCATCTATTATTAATCAAAACAGAGAAGAGTACAACCAAGCATTCTGACGTCGATATCCTTCTCAGGAGGGGCCAGTCAGCAAGCTTCTCAAGCATTCACCTTTGAAAATGATTCTCCCAAGACAAGAGACTCTCTCTCTCACACAAGAAACTCAACACAACCTTCCCTTAGCTACCAATCACTTCCACACTTATCACACCAACTACCTACAGCAGCAGCAAACTGAGCACACAATGCAAGCTATTCCATACTATCTCCAACTAGCTGCTCATGGTAATGGTAGAGGTTTATATAGGAGAAGGAGTCTCCTTGAATGGTGGAAGGATGAGCTTATCCCCAAGGGAAATGGTTGCAAAGGGTCGAACAGACATGCCATAGAAAGGAGGCGACATTCATAAGACTAACAACCAAGCCTGTAGTTATCTGGAAAGCTGGCTGTTGGAACAAATTCGCCCAAACTGGATCAGCGCGGGTGCATAACTGGTCTGGTGCACTGACAGCGCAAGGCAATAACAGTCAAGCGGTGGTTAGCGCGGGTTGGTACAAACGTAGGTAGCGCTGGTCAATCAGCACGGAAAATCCGTGTGCTTCCGCGCTGGCAGCGCACGTGGTTCGTTATGAAGCGCCAGTCAGCGCGGGTATTTTAGAAACAGACGCGCTGATGAGGAAAACTTTAGAAAAAGTGGGTTTTTGGCCAGTTCAAAGGGCATGGACTTGGTTATTGTGAATTCTTGGCACAGTAGGGATACTGACTGGATGACAGTGACAAATTACTGTGTAACAGATGCCCCCTAAAGCATGAAGACAGAGAGTAGGAGGGGTGAAATGCTTTACAAAACTTGCCGAGCTGGAACACCACCAGGAAGGGCCGAACATCTCGGATAATCAAGTACATGCAGTCTAGGCATGGGCGCAGCCATCTGAAAGACATGCGAAAGGTCTGTGGAATGGACGCATCCACCCAGCGAAAGAGACCATGATAGTGATAAGGTATGGTCGCAGCCATCCATGAAGACTCAGGTATGGGCGCAGCCATCCATCTATGAGTCATGTAATGATCATCCACAAAATCGCAACCTGGACCATAACAGACAGAGATCCAGGGTCTTGCGTTCCATCTCGACCCAAACAAAGTACAAGTCCAAGCATGTGAATACATGAACCGAAGTCGAACATGCAAGGACATCGTCTGATTACCAGTCAATGATGAAAACTGTTAACAGACGCGAGAGGTACCACCAATAATGACAATGGCCCTCAAGGTACTATAGGTACAATCCGTGGCGTGTGAATCAATGAGCTGGCGTCGAACACCCACGGAATCATTCGATCGGAGGCCAATGATGTAAGCCTCGCGTCGAACACGAAGAGCCTGCCATTGAGGCATGCAGGCTCCAAGGCACCTGAAGGGAGTCTCTAGATCGCCTTCCTGGATAATGTGTTGAAGTCGACAGGAAGTGACCTTGATCGAAGGTGGGCCATAATGTTTCCCACATCATCGATACGAGACAAAGGTAAAATGATTTTTGGGAGATAGCAGAGGACGTTGTACTAGCACAGAGGTCAACTTCTCTTGAACATATCGGCAGCACGACAGTGAATGTGGCAGTATTTGACATCAAATGAGCAGAGGGTATGATGACGAGGTAATGAGCAAACGAGAGGTCAAATAGGATAAACCATACCCACGGAGGCCAATTGTGAAACAGAATGAGGAATTCCCACCCGACACGAATGCAGACCAGTGCCATGTTCAAGAGCGACATACTGCCGACGCGACAATTATTACAGTTCCATTTTCCCCACCATTTCTGGCAGGTACCCCGATTATTTTTGGATGTCAAGCTTGACGGGAATAGCATATGCTTGGAGAGTGTCATTTCGACAATGCCTGATGTCATCAAGTGTTTAACGAGCCTGACAAAGGAAAAACTCGGCGTCTTTTCTTGTTTAGAGAGTCTGAAAAGACAGCAGAAAAGGAGACTCCAGGGGGGTCCTTTTTCGTACAGTTGTGTCTCTCGAGCCCGAAAAAGTATAAAACGACGCTCGAAAGAACCGCCCGACCATTACGATCGAGGAGTGCTTGTCATAAATGGTGCCTTCGACCTGAAAAAGTAAAAAAGCGGTCGGAAACACGTCGTTTTAGAGCCGTTAACGAGCGCGAAACGACAAACACCTGGCAATATTTTTAGTTCAACGGTCGAAAAAGAGCTTAAAACGACCGCCTTTCGTTCCCTTTAACGAGCTGAAAGGAGGCTCGGCTATCTTTTCTTGATTTTTGTCAGAAAAGAGCTCAAAGACAACATTTTGGGACCAAGTGCACGATGAACTGTTGTGACCACGCTGGTTATCCAAACCTGCACAAGAACACTACCCGCATAAATCCATTCGATACGTGTAAAAACATATTAAAACATGCATTCAGTGAGACTAGTGCTAAATTCATGGTAAAAAAGATGACAAAAACCCAAAATATGGTCATTTATGAGTTTTACTATAAATAGGGGGGTAAAAAGTCATTTTTACCATTTTACCATTTTGGGACGTGAAGAACGTGAAGGAGCCACAAAGTTGACGGAGCGATTTCTAGCCCGTGCGGACACCATTCTCCCGACAGCTTCTTCCAGGTAGGTTCTCCTCTCTCTGCCTTGCATTTTGATTCCATTTGCTAGGATTTTAACGGTAGAATTTGCCCATTTGGGTAAATTCTTTGAGCATGGATGCACTCTTGGTCAGCGCGGGTTTCCCGCTTGGGACCGCGCTGACCGATTTAATATTACACGTACCAGCTTTTGGGTCAGCGTGGAAAACCCGTGTGCTTCCGCGCTGACCCAATGAAAAAACAATAGAGGCGCCATTTTAAGCGCGACTGTTTTTAAAACAGTCGCGCTGGCGCGGAAAAATATGAGTTTTTATAAAATGAACGTAAATTTTCCCACAAACAACAATCTAATGTTTCTTCATGGCTTTGCAGGGCAACATGGCTTTTGTGTGGCAAGAGAGAGCCCATGATAACAAAGATATAGCCGCATATGCGCTCGCTGAATGCCGAAATGCAATGCGGGCATGCGGTTTTCTGAAGTTCTTCCTGACTCCGCGCTTGAGGGCGCAACCTGACTTGTTAGAGTTCCTGATCAGAGCGTGGAACCCAATAGACGGGAAATTCACCATCCACGGCCAAGACATCGAGTTTGACGCCTTGGATATCTATTTTTTGACTGGTTTGTCGCGCCGGGGCCAGAGGCCCATCCTGGAGGGGGCGCGACCCAGCGGCGAGACTCTAGACCAGCTGATGGCTAGAGTATGCCCAGGAGCTGAAAAGACACGGAGCGGGAAGGTTGGTATCCCGACGGTGCGGGACATGCCTCTCCGCACGATACTCTTCCTGGTGACACGGGCAGTGGGTTCCTTGGCCAACCATGAGGCCTCGAAGAACCAACTGTTGTTAGCTCTGGAGTGTCTACAACCCACTATCTTTGACTGGGCGACTGCTGTGACAACTAGCATGAAGAGGCAACTAAGCAACTGCCGTCATGGAGAGGTGAAGCAGTTCGCGTATGGGTCACTTCTTCTGCCGCTCATGCTGGAGCGGGTGTCGGCTCTACAGCTACAGACTATGGCTGTGGATCCACCTAGAGGTCCTCGGGAGACGAGGGCCAGTCGATGGGCCTGAGTCATGCCACGCAGAGGTGGTGGTCGCCCAGTGGCTTGGGGGGTGTACTTCAGAGAGTGGTTGGAGCGACAGGTGATCGTTGTCAAGGATTGGCTGTATGCGGGCATGGACTTTCGCAACGACCCTGACATGCCACTGCCCGCAGGAGAGCACTGGGATGATGGAGGTATGTCACTTGATCTCGTTTTAATATTTTTGATGTTTTTGGTTTTTCATGTACATGCCTTTGACAGATGTCACTGTGTGCAGATGTGGGACCCACGAGACCCATAGGCTTGGCACCATCAGCACGGAGGGAGGGGCAAGGAGCCGGAGCCCTGGCCTTAGTTCCTCCAGGAGTTGATACTTCAGAGACTATAGCTCGCAACCTTGAGGGGTTGCTGGAGGGTGTGCCGGACTATCAGGGGGTCGAGGAGGTTCCTATAGAGCACCAGATCCACACAGTGGGGGTGGCACCCAGGGTGCACCGCCTGTTGAGGCGGGTGGCACGAGCGGCTGTATGCTACAGAGAGCATAACCCAGCACAGTAGTCGCCTAGGTTTACTTCCCTTGATGTTTTGAGAGACATATGTCTCGAATGTATTGAGGACAGTGACTCTTATTTTTGACACATACACTTATTTTTGAGCGCCTCAGTGCGCCACATGATATATATATATATATACATACCGATTTTTTGGATGGATCTTGTTACATGTGATAATGTTTTGTTTATGTTATGCAATTGTTCAGTACAAATGTGATCTTATATATGAATTTGCACAACACACGACCCATGTATTTTAATTTTTGAATGAAAGCTTAAAAGCACACACCGCACGCATGCAAACTATGCTTGGAAAAATGACTTTATTTACATATGCTTTATTCTATGGTCCTATTATGCTTTCTACGTTTACTTGTATGATGTTTATCTGTTTCGCAAATGCCTATCTAACACATGATTTGCTAATGCATCAGTCAACGCGTTTAATCGTCTCGGGATATGTTGATATGTGATATAATCAAAATTCCTTTCTAACAATCTAACACGTAGGTACAACCTTAAGATACGTTGGTCTCTGACGGAATATAGCCCGTTGAGTTGATGGACGACAAGCTGGGAGTCTAGGTTCACCATCATTGCACGAATGCCGAGATCAACTGCTTCGGCTAGTAACTCAATTACGGCACTGTATTCGACGACATTATTAGTGGTGTGACCGAGGCAGACTCCTTGGAGGTCCAGCAATTCACCGTGAGGATCATAGATTGCCCATGCCATAGAGGACAAATTGCAAGTACTACGGCAGGCGCCATCAGCGAAACCAACATAAGGTGCACTAGACATCTGCACAAGAGGGAGAAAACATAATAAGAGGCAAACATGCCTTCATACCAAAGAAAAAAGCGAAATCATGCACACAAAACACACTAAACACGCGTATGTACAAGCTGAGTGCACGAAATCATGCATAGTATTTCTTCAAATAAAGCCCGTTGCGGGGCTTGTCAAGAGGATTTCCTTCATAATCAATTAACTCATATGCGCCCCTCTGTAAAACTCGTTTCACTATATAGGGACCTAGCCACATGGATTCGAGTTTCCCTGCCCCCAGCTTATCTTTAGCTTGATCATAGAGCAGTACTAGATCTCCCTCAACAAAGGAACGAGGTTGAATATTCTGATCGAAGTGAGCCTTGACTCTCTTCTTTTGCGCTTCGATAGCTAGAGAAGCCAAACGACGAGTCTTGTCTAACCGTTCTAGGTACAGAAGCCATTCCTCCACCGGAGTGGTGTTGGGAAGCAACTCGACAGCTAATTTCAGCAAAGGAATTTCACACTCAACGGGAAGGGTGGCCTCCAACCCATAAACCAATTGAAATGGCGTAAAACCGGTGGCGTCCTTCACAGAAGTCCGGTAGGCCCACAAGGCATGGAACAACATCAGATGCCAATTAGACTTGTGCGTATTAACGGTACGTTGAAGCATAGTGATCAAAACATTTTTCACGGCTTCGACTTGACCGTTGGACTGTGGATAGTACGGTGTCGAACTATCTTGACGCAAGCCTAGTTGGGTCGTTAGTTCCGTCATCATGTGATTACGGAAATGTTTTCCGTGATCCGTGACAATAGCCTGAGGGACTCCGAAACGAGTAATGACATGATTGAATAAAAATTGCGTCGCTGTGTAACCGTCTTCGTTCAATGTAGGCATCGCTTCGACCCACTTGGTGAAATAATCTACGGCAACGATGATATACCCATGCCCCCCAGCAGAACGAGGGTTACAGGACGTATAATCGATGCCCCATTTGGCAAATGGACCCACGGTAACAACAGAGTGCAGTGGTGCAGGAGGTGCACGCATCTTCCGGTGGTATACCTGACATTCATGGCATGCACGAATGGCAAGGATGCAATCTTTAAAAATAGAAGGCCAGAAGTAACCAGCACGGAGAATTTTCTGGGCGGTAGCATATCCGGACATGTGGCCGCCACAAGCACCGGAGTGGCAGTCATTCAACACCCGTTCAGCTTCCTCGAGAGTCAGACATCGGCGGAGAACTGAATCAACGCCGAGGCGGTACAGGGTATCGCCCAAGATGCGATAGGGTTGAGATTGATAACGAATTTACCGTCGAGCATCTTTCAACACATTAGGATGGAAGGAAGATGTTTGCAAATACACTATAATGTCCCCATACCACGGGTCGAGGGTACTGATAAGAAACAATGTCTCATCTGGGATACGCTCCTCTGAACGAGATGGTGCGGAATGAGATGGCAAGGAACAGAGCAGTTCAGCAAAGACCAGAGATTTCTTCGACTTGGCCGCAGTAAACTCCAAGTCGAACTCTTGGAGGATGACAATCCACTTCGAGTATTTGCCCCCCAGCAGCTGACGCGACAAGATGTAGGTCATGGGGTTGCAATCAGAGATCACGGTCGTTGTGCGCAACAGGATATAATGCCGGAATCGTTGAACGGCGCAGACAGCAGCCAATGCCAACTTCTCGACATATGCATAGCGAGTTTCCGTATCCAAAAGGTTGCGACTAAGATAGTAGATAACGTGCTCGGTGCCGGCATCATCATCCTGCACTAGAACCATGCCGATGGTGGTATCAGCGGCAGCTAAATAGAGAGTGTAATCACGGTGATAGTTCGGAGGTCTTAAGAGTGGAGCTGAGACAAGAAGGTCCTTAAGGCGCTCGAAAGACTCCTGGGCGATGGCATCCCAATGAAAGGGTGTGTCTCGCTTTAATAACCGTGTGAAACCCTTAGCTACCTCGGCATAATTCGGAATGAATCGTCTGAGAAAATTAGCTTTGCCCTGCAAGCTCTGCAATTGCTGCAAAGAGGCAGGGGGAGGAAGATTCAAGATGGCCTCGACCTTGAGTGGATCCAAACGGATGCCTTCTCGGGAGACGATGAACCCGAGTAGTCGGCCAGATTCTACGCAGAAGACACACTTATGCGGATTGAGTCGAATACGGTAGTGTCGACAGCGGAGAAAGATTTCGCGTAGATGAGATGGATGGTCTTGACGTTTAGCTGAATGAGCCGGAAGGTCATCCAGATAAGGCTGCACGATGTGTCGAATATCATGAAAAGCATACGACATCGCACGCTGGAAAGTGGCACCGGCATTTTTGAGACCGAAAGGGAGCTTCTTATAGGCGAAGGTACCCCAAGGACAAATGAAAGCTGTCTTATGCTGGTCTGCAGGGGCTATGTTGATCTGGTTATAGCCAGAAAAGCCGTCCATGAACGAATAAATTTCACTTCCTGCACAGTCATCGATAAGCTGATCAATGAAAGGCGTGGGAAAGTTGTCTTTTGGACAGGCACGATTAATATCGCGGTAATCAACACAGACTCTGATAGTACCCTGCTTTTTATTCACAGGGACTATATTAGACACCCACTCTGTGAGGGGGATGGCACAGATGAAACCAGCTCTAAGAAGCTTCTCGACTTCGGCCTTGATGGCCGCATCCTTTCGAGGGTGCACTGGGCGTAAGCGCTGACGAACAGGTTTAGCATCTGGATAAGTGGGTATTTCGTGCACCACAATACTAGGGTCAATGCCGAGCATTTCCTCGTAGGACCATGCAAAGACATCGTGGAATTCGCGAAATAAGGCAGTATAGAGATGAACTTCCTCAGGAGTGCATGTGACTCCAATGAAAATGTTCTCGACAATCCCTGGTTTGACAGAGATGTCGATAGGCTGGGTCTGCGTGATGTTGCCCATATTGCCCTCTGAAGACACTTGATATAGCTGAACAGGTGTTTGGAGGGGCGGGGATGGGACACATGAAGCAAACCGCTCGAGACATGTGACCATTTCCGAAGGTGGAGGGAGAAACGAAGAGCGATGGTGGTGATCTGACCAAGGGAGCTCTTCGAGAGACATAGTCTCTATGATAGCCTCGTCGGAGGGAAATGTTTCCTTCAATGGGTCCGAAGTGGCCTCATCACCCAACCAAGGAAAATGATCATATGAATCGGGAGCACTGCTTAAAAAAGCAGGCTCGGGAGGGGGAGCCGATGCAGCGACAATCTCAATGTAGTTGAGCTCGGCGGGACTCAACGGCATCATATCACCCCAAGAGTCTTCCTGATTCAAGGGAGGAAGAACCCATGGATCAGAGCGTACTGAAATCATGTTAACAGAGGCGAGATTCGGAGGTGGGAGGGGAAAGACTCCCATTAAGGAGGGATCTTTAAACAATCTGGCACCCACACTCACTAATGACTTGGAGGTATGCTCCACGAATGGCACATTACCTTCAAAAGAAGAAGCAAAAAAGGACAGCTGGTCCACTGTGACGATCTTCCCCTGATGAGGGAAACGAACGACGCGGAACAAGGAGGAAGCCACGGCTTGCATGGCGTAAGTCCAGCTTCGCCCAAGGAGGAGGTTGTAAGTGAGGTTAGCGTCAACAACTTCGACCTCCACCTCTACGGTCTTTCCTTCTAAAGAGATAGGCAATCGTTGGAGGATACCATATGGACGAGATTCTCTTCCATCGAAGGCTTCCAGGGTTGTAGGAGACTGGCTCAAAGCAGGAGAACCAATAGCTTTCCAGCATGCAACAGACATGATGCAGGTTGAGGCACCCTCATCAATAACTGTACGATGGATCGTTTTGCCATTGATGAGGACCTGTATAAGGAAAGCCACTTGGTGAGGCAGTCTCTGAGTGAAACCCTCGAGATCAAAAGAAATTAAATCCGAATCTGCCGGGTCGATGCCACCAATAGCTGATAGCAAGGACTTCCTCTGGGAGGGGAAACTCTGGAGGACTTCTAACGCGGACATAGCAGACAGAGCCTGAGCTAAGTCCTCGACAATGCTATAGTGCTGAGTGGCACGAGCATTGGGGTTATAAGATGACTTCCTAAGTACACCTTTGGGAGGGGGTCGGGGGATCATCTCAGTGCTGGGCCGTTCGATGTGAAGGGGACCAGAACTGGACGGAGGAGCGCTGGAGGGGACCTCTAGCTCTTTCTTGGCTTGAGACGGATAATCTTTCGCTCGAGTTGTCACATGGATGGGAATCGTTCCAGCCATGAACACTTGAGAACCGAACGAGGAAGAGGATTGAGACGGATCTGCCACCATTTGAGTCTGCTGGGAAGGGAAAGGTTCTTTAAGCACAGCAGGAGGCCCAGGAGCACCTTTCAAAAGTTGACTAACTTCGGACCACCTTGGGCAATCCTTGGTATAGTGATCCTCATCACAGATGAGACAAGGATACTTAGGCTTTCGTTTAGCTCCTTCCTTAGAGGGAGGCTTAGGGGAATCCTGCTTGGGCTGTCCAAATTTCTCCTTGGCTTTCCCTTTCTTTTTCCCTTTTGAGGATTTATCCGCCACGGTGGACTGGACGGCATTTACCTCAGAGGTACTCCCAGAAATTGATGGGCCCTGAGAAGCATTTTCGTTAGAAGCGTTTTTTTTCTGCTTCCCAGGGTTCGCGGCCGATTTCTTTGATGAGGAATTCACAAAACCAATGACTCCATCAACAGAGGGTTTCGGTGGGGCCTTGGACTGTCCAGGCCTCGGGGCATCTGGCAGATACTCATATAAAGTACCTGACTGAGAATACACTAAGTCGAGGTATTGAGCTTGCGTGATTGCTTGCTCTTCAGTTATGCACGCTCCCATTGCGATATCTTTTGCGATCTTGGGGACAAAGGAAGTCGTGAAGCAATCGGTCAGGAGTTGATCAGGAATCCAGAATTTGATCAAGCGATGGCGCCTTCTCCATTCATGTATATGATCAGAGATGTGCGTAGCCGTGTCCTGTTTGAGAGACGTGAGGAGATGTGTCCCAGTCTCGTACCGAATGGGTAACTGAAAATGAGTCAAGAAGGCCATAGCCAACGAGTTGAAATCTTGAAACATGCCGCGATTCAATTCGATGTACCACTTAGCGGCTGAACCAGTGAGAGTTATCTGAAAGAGGCAGAGCCGGATAGAGTCATCAAGCCATGAGTTCAATGAACACCAAAGATGATAGGTCATTACATGGGCCTGAGGATCTTCACCAGCTTTGCCATCAAATTTTGTACAATCACCTGGTATTTTGGTTGGAACTGGTGGCCAATATGGATTATGCAAAATAGGATCATTTGTTAACTTGGACACATCAAGAAGTTCCAACGTCGCTAAGAATGGTAATTGAGGGTTAAAGGACATTTGTGGCTGCGGATTCGAGGCAGTATTAGGGTTCCAACCAGGTGGTGGTTGCCCCCACGAACTTTGTCCAGATGGGCCTGGCCCAAAAGGGCCTGGCGCATAAGAACTCTGTCCCGATGGACCTGGCCCAAAAGGGCCTGGCGCATAGGGACCTTGTCCGTAGGGGTTCTGCCCATATGTATTCTGACCATATGCGGACAGTTGCCCCTGCGGCTGCCCCCCAGCTCCCCATGTATTAGCAACTTGCCCTACAGGTGCAGCATACTGATAATTTTGGTAAGGAGTGACCTGTGGTTGTTGATAATTCTGATAAGGAGCAAATTGAGTTTTCCCCTGGGGTTGCTGGTAGCCATATGTTTGCTGGGCCCCATACTGAGCCTGATGAGGAGGCTGCATTTGGTAGGAAGGTTGAGGCTGAGGCCCACCTTGCATTTGATAACTCATTTGAGTTTGAGGTCCAGCATAGTGTCCTTGAACCGGTTGGGCTTGGATCATCTGGCCCGAAGGTTGACTTGGTTGGATTTGGGATGGACCTGCCTGCCCAGTAGGACGGACTTGCTGGGTGCCAGGTTGTCCGTGGACCACCAAGGGTTGTCCTTGCGGAACAGATGACTGAGCCGGCTGGATGGCTGGTTGACCCTGAGGTTGGCCAGCTTGTCCAGATGGATGACTAGGGCGGACAGCGGGTTGACCTTGCTGCATAGAAGGTTGGCCCGTCTGCCCCCCAGGGTGCACAGGCTGAACAGAGGGTTGGCCTTGCTGTATAGCAGGCTGCCCCCTGGGTACACGGGCTGAGCAATGGGTTGGCCTTGCTGTATAGCAGGCTGCCCCCCTTGCCTAGTAGGATGCATGGAATGAGCAGTGGGTTGACCCTGCTGAACGTAGGGTTGCCCTATTTGCCCAGAAAGATGACCAGACTGGGCAGTAGGTTGGCCCTGCTGTAAGTAGGGTTGCCCCCCCTGCCCAAGAGGATACCCTTGCTGGACTGCTGGTTGACCTTGTGGAGTGTAAACTTGCCCAGTCTGTCCAGATGGGTACCCTTGCTGAGAACCAGGTTGGCCTTGTTGGATGTAAGGCTGCCCTGGTTGCCCAGTTGGGTAACCTTGCTGGGTACCAGGTTGCCCTGGGTAACCAGAAGGTTGACTCTGATATGCAAATGACGGACCACCAATGGCCGAGGGTTGTCCCGGGTAGGGTTTTCCCTGTGGGCCCCCAGATTGTCCTGGGTAAGGCGGGCCATAAAGTGGTTGCCCTTGAGGGGTTTGCACATTAGGCGGCTGGCCTTGATTTGGCGGTCCCTGAGGCTGCCCCCCAGGAAAGACCTGGCGTCCACTAATAATACGAGTAACGGGGTCATAAGTAACGTCGAAAGGTGTACAGACTTCGACGTAAGGTTGACGAGGCAGAGCTTGAACGAGCTCGAGATACTCACCGTTAGCATCGTAATAAAAGAGAGGACCTTGGTAATCGGGGTCCGTAATGGGCTGCCCAAAAGCATCATACGGCCCTGCTCCTGGAACACCACCAGAAGAGGGTTGAGCACTTTGTGCAGGATCGACGACTCTGGATGAAATCTGTGGCTGGCCCTGACTGTGGGAAGGACCAGCACTGACATTTACAGACGAAGACGCTGACACGGCACTAACGACCGGAGTCGAGTGCGCTATACAAACGGTTGGCTGGGTAGGAACTGAGGTAACGGATGTATTATGAACTGAAGAAATAGGTGTATTAAGAGGTCGTGAAATGAAGGGCCCCGTGGTGGCAATAAGACTAGGATCCCATATAGTCGTAGAAGTAGTTCTAGCAGCTATCCTATCCCTCACTGACTGATATCGTGGAGGGAGTGGAGAAGTAGCTGGGATCGGAGATTCAATATCTGACACCACGGGTGTCTCACCTGTGCTGGGAGATGTCTCATCCATGTGGGAAGTGGACATCGGGGATGACATACCGCGAGGAATGTGAGGGGTATCATCGCTGTCAGGCTCCCAGATAGGATTCCAATCTTCTATGTAATCTTCGTCGCCCGGGGCACGTACGTTGATAGGCTGGATACTCGGGACAATAGGAAGAGTACCGCTTACAACTGGTGTCTCAGGGGCAACAGAAGATGGAGAACCTTGATCACTTGGACCGGGAGTTGACGGGTCAGCCAGGATGACAAGACCCTTTAGAAAACAATAAAGACCCTACTCAAACTAACGCACACAAGATCTAACCAGGAAATGTTATCGTGGCCGAATAAATTTTAAGACACAGGAACCAAACTTGACCTTTTCATGTTTCAAGAGTCGAGAAAAGGACGAAAAGATGACTCCAGTCTCCTTCGAATGTTTAATGAGCACGAAGTGACAAGACGCTCACAGGCACCTTTTCTTTTAGGGAGTCCGAAAAGGATCAAAAGTGACTGCTCTGGAGACTCTAGGTAGAGGGTTTACCAAGCGACTCGTAAAACTGCTTATACACCCCAGCAATCGTATGAGAGCCAAGGACTTTCCGTACTGCAGTCAATCTTCCCGAATGCTGTGTTCGGTGCGTTACGGTTCACAAGGCGACAGACTCGGCTTCCTATGGATCAGGGATAAAAGCCTAGTGGGGTCTCCCTATATACGCGACGGTACGTGTGAGCACAGTCCGTGTTAGACCACTATCGAGTCACAGAAGGAGGAATCACCCAACCGTAATGTGAAACAATAGTGACTATGTTTAAAGACGCCGGAACACGTCTCTAACCTAGACCTCTAGATATTTGCGTTTAGTTCCAATGCGTTTTTAGGTTAATTCAGTTCATTTTATGGTTGATCTTGAATTAAGTTTCGATTTCAGGTCCTATCGTGTGTTCTCTCACAATTACCTAGATGCAAACTACATGCCAAAGAATATCATTTTGTTCGATGAATTCTAGCTATGAGAAGGTAAAGAATTTCTTGATCAAACAAAACGAACACGAGCAATCAAACAACCTAATGCAGCTAAAAGCAAGGAAAGGAAACTTTTCTTTTGAGAATGCAAATCAATGAAATGTTCTTTCCTTTTTCAATTCTCGAGAGAAAAGCTACTAGTTTGATTTCCTTTCAATGACATAAAGCATCCAAATGAATTTTGAGGAACAGGAACACCAAGCAAATCACTTAATGAAAGCACACGAAGTTCTCAAAACACCCAAAAAGATCTCCAAATCAAAAGGAAAACCCTGGTTCCGCACGAGCTATGTGATCTAAGCTCGGCAAGACAAACAAGAATTCAAACAAGGAGGAAGTAAAAACCGCTCGGAAACACAACCAAAAACACTTCAACAATCACTGAACAAGTGAAAAAACAAATCTGAAGTTGGCTGGCCAAACAAGAGAACAAGATCCCTATGGAAGGCTTGACACACACACGGCCACTAGATGCCTTAGGGCTAGAGTGCGGAATCAATAGAAAAGAGCAAACACCCGGGGGATGAGAGTTACAACCAGTCAATTAGAGATTCAACACAATCCAGCAACTATAAAAGTGATGGCGGAAATACAAACCAAGCAGCGAAAGCAAAGAGGAAGGTATTTGCAAAACTGAAAAATGAGCAAAACGAAACCCTGTAGAACAAGACTTCGCAAACAAGTATCTCAGAGTTCAGGCAATGAAAAACAAGTCATAGACCAAGTGGAGAGAAGAGGGGAAAGTCAAAGCAACAGGTTCAGGAGGCTGATTTGGACAAAAATGAACTTTACAGGATCAGCGCGGGTAGCCTTCAGCAACTCAGCGCTGACAAGAGAAGGCCCGTAGCAACTTTGCGACGTCAGCGCGGAAGCACATGGATAAAGCGCGCTGTCTCAAAAATGAGGTTAGCGCGACTGTTAGTCATACAGGCGCGATGACAGGGCAAACAAAGAAGCAGGTATGCGACGTTAGCGCGACTGTTTCGAATTAAACCGCGCTGAGGGTAAAAACAAGTAAAATCAAAGCAAAAAACTCCCAAACCAAAGGTAGAAGCCCTTTAACAATTAAGACACTTCCCAGATGGACACAGAAAGTCTACGAGCAAAGAATCAATCCCGGAATCTTGAAAAGAGAGAACAATCAAATTCGAACACAAAAGTGGACTCAAGAGACAAAAGGTTGATCCACAGTGGAGTCGCCAAATTGTTGGAGAGGCAAATCCCCTCTACGGATAGAGGCGATCCCTACTAGCCCAGAACGGGTCTAGCAACAATCATCAATGCTACTACACAAGTTCCTAGTTGCGATTAGAAGGTAGGAAAAGAACACCTACTTGGAGTCCAACGTTGTTGTTTGGTGAAGAGATGCCACCTTCGCTCCTTCGCTCTGGCTGGTCACGATCCTCCGCGATCTCCGCAAATAGACACCTGCACACACGAAGAGAAAACAAACACGAGCGTGAAATCTAATAAAAGCAACTATACATCAGTCACAAAGGATGCAATTCACATTGAACATTGCATGGACAAATGAGAATGGAACAATAATAGTAGTCATCTATTATTAATCAAAACAGAGAAGAGTACAACCAAGCGTTCTGACGTCGATATCCTTCTCAGGAGGGGCCAGTCAGCAAGCTTCTCAAGCATTCACCTTTGAAAATGATTCTCCCAAGACAAGAGACTCTCTCTCTCACACAAGCAACTCAACACAACCTTCCCTAAGCTACCAATCACTTCCACACTTATCACACCAACTACCTACAGCAGTAGCAAACTGAGCACACAATGCAAGCTATTCCATACTATCTCCAACTAGCTGCTCATGGTAATGGTAGAGGTTTATATAGGAGAAGGAGTTTCCTTGAATGGTGGAAGGATGAGCTTATCCCCAAGGGAAATGGTTGCAAAGGGTCGAACAGACATGCCATAGAAAGGGGGCGACATTCATAAGACTAACAACCAAGCCTGTAGTTATCTGGAAGGCTAGCTGTTGGAACAAATTCGCCCAAACTGGATCAGCGCGGGTGCATAACTGGTCTGGTGCGCTGACAGCGCAAGGCAATAACAGTCAAGCGGTGGTCAGCGCGGGTTGGTACAAACGTAGGTAGCGCTGGTCAATCAGCGCGGAAAAGCCGTGTGCTTCCGCGCTGGCAGCGCACGTGGTTCGTTATGAAGCGCTAGTCAGCGCGGGTATTTTAGAAACAGACGTGCTGATGAGGAAAACTTTAGAAAAAGTGGGTTTTTGGCCAGTTCAGAGGGCATGGACTTGGTTATTGTGAATTCTTGGCACAGTAGGGATATTGACTAGATGACAGTGACAAATTACTGTGTAACATGCACATTCATGCAGCTCGTTTGCCCAGCTCTCCCTTGTCAGTTCGTTTCGGTCGTTCGGGTGCCCATGCAAAATCATTCGAGCCGGTAGTTTGAGGGCGCCCGTGTGAACTCTTTCGGGCGGGTCGTTCAGGCGGGTCGTTTGAGGGCACCCGTGTGATTTGTTCGGGCGGGTCATTCGGACGGGTGATTCGGGCGAGGGCCGTATCAAAAATGCTAAGTTGTGACCCGAGGTTGGCTTTGTGCACGTTCGTGCAGCTCGTTTTCCCGGCTCTCCCTTATCGGTTCATTTTGGTCGTTCGGGCGGGTCATTTGAGGGTGCCCGTGTGAACTCGTTCGGGCGGGTCGTTTGAGGGCGCCCATGTGAACTCGTTCGGGCAGGTCATTCGGGCAAGGGCCGTATAAAAAATGCTAAGTTGTGACCCGAGGTTGGCTTTGTGCACGTTCTTGCAGCTTGTTTGCTCGTCTCTCCCTTGTCGGTTCATTTCGGTCGTTCGGGTGCCCATGCAAAATCGTTCGGGCGGGTCATTTGAGGGCGCCTGTGTGAACTCGTTCGGGCGGGTCGTTCGGGCGGGTCATTTGAGGGCGCACGGGTCATTTGAGGGCGCCCGTGTGAACTCGTTCGGGCGGCTCCTTCGGGCGGGTCGTTTGAGGGCGCCCATGTGAACTCGTTCAGGCGGGTCGTTCGGGCGGGTTGTTTGAGGGCGCGCATGTGAACTCGTTCGGGCGGGTCGTTTCAGGGCGCCCGTGTGAACTCGTTCGGGCGGGTCGTTCGGGCGGGTCGTTTGAGGGTGCCCGTGTGAACTCGTTCGGGCAGGTCGTTCGGGCAGGGCCATATCAAAATGCTAAGTTGTGACCCGAGGTTGGCTTTGTGCACGTTCGTGCAGCTCGTTTGCCCGGCTCTCCCTTGTCGGTTCGTTTCGGTCGTTCGGGCACCCATGGAAAATCGTTCGGGTGGGTCGTTTAAGGGCACCGGTGTTAACTCGTTCGGGCAGGTCATTCGGGCGAGGGCCGTATCCAAAATGCTAAGTTGTGACCCGAGGTTGGATTTGTGCACGTTCGTGTAGCTCGTTTGCCCGGGTCTCCCTTGTCGGTTCGTTTCGGTCGTTCGGGCGCCCATGCAAAATCGTTCGGGCGGGTCATTTGAGGGCGCCCGTGTGAACTCGTTCGGGGGGGTCGTTTGGGCGCCCATGCAAAATCATTCGGGCGGGTCGTTTGAGGGCGCCCGTGTGAACTCGTTCGGGGGGGTCATTCGAGCGCCCATGCAAAATCGTTGGGGCGGGTCGTTTGAGGGCGCCCGTGTGAACTCATTCGGGCGGGTCGTTAGAGGGCGCCCGTGTGAACTCGTTCGAGTGGGTCGTTCGGGCGAGGGCCGTATCAAATATGCTAAGTTGTTACTCGAGGTTGTTTTTGTGCACGTTCGTGCAGCTCGTTTGCCCAGCTCTCCCTTGTGGGTTCGTTTCAGTCGTCCGGGCGCCCATGCAAAATCGTTCAGGCAGGTCGTTTGAGGGCACCCGTGTGAACTCGTTCGGGGGGGTCGTTCGGGCGAGGGCGCGCCCGGGCGAACGAGCCCGTATCAAAAATGCTAAGTTGTGACCTGAGGTTGGCTTTGTGCGCATTCGTGCAGCTCGTTTGCCCGGCTCTCCCTTGTCGCTTCGTTTGGGTCGTTGGGGCGGGTCATTAGGGTGAGTCGTTCGGGCGAGGGCACGCGCGGGCGAACAAGCCCGTATCAAAAATGCTAAGTTGTAACACGAGGTTGGCTTTGTGCAGGTTGGTGCAGCTCATTTGCCCAACTCTCCCTTGTCACTTCGTTTGGGTCGTTTGAGGGCGCCCTTGTGAACTCGTTTGGGCAGGTCGTTCCGGCGAGTCGTTCTGGTGAGGGCGCGCCCAGGCGAACGGACCTGTATCAAAAATGCTAAGTTGTGACCCGAGGTTGGCTTTGTGCAAGTTCATGCAGCTCATTTGCCCGGCTCTCCCTTATCGCTTCGTTTCGGTCGTTCGGGCGGGTCGTTTGAGGGCGCTCATGTGAACTCGTTCGAGTGGGTCGTTCAGGCGAGTGCGTGCCCGGGCGAACGAGCCCGTATAAAAAATGCTAAGTTGTGACCCGAGGTTGGCTTTGTGCACGTTCGCGTAGCTCATTTGCCCGGCTCTCCCTTGTCGCTTCGTTTCGGTCGTTCGGGCGGGTCGTTTGATGGCGCCCGTGTGAACTGGTTCAGGTGGGTCATTCGGGCGAGGGCATGCCCGGGCGAACGAGCCCGTATCAAAAATGCTAAGTTGTGATGCGAGGTTGGCTTTGTGCACTTTCGTGCAGCTCGTTTTCCCGTCTCTCCCTTGTCGCTTCGTTTGGGTCGTTCGGGTGGGTCGTTCGAGGGTGCCCGTGTGAACTCGTTCGGGCGGGTCGTTCGGGCGAGGGCACGCCCGGGCAAACAAGCCTGTATCAAAAATGCTAAGTTGTGACCCGAGGTTGGCTTTGTGCACGTTCGTGCAGCTCGTTTGCCCGGCTCTCCCTTGTCGCTTCGTTTCGGTCGTTCGGGCACCCATGCGAAATCGTTCGGGCGGGTCGTTTGAGGGCGCCCGTGTGAACTCGTTCGGGCGGGTCGTTCGGGCGAGGGCACGCTCGGGCGAACGAGCCCGTATCAAAAATGCTAAGTTGTGACCCGAGGTTGGCTTTGTGCACGTTCGTGCAGCTCGTTTGCCTGGCTCTCCCTTGTCCTCTTCGTTTCGGTCGTTCGAGCGCCCATGCGAAATCGTTCGGGCGGGTCGTTTGAGGGTGCCCTTGTGAACTCGTTCCAGCAGGTCATTCGGGCGAGGGCGCGCCCGGGCGAACGAGCCCGTATCAAAAATGCTAAGTTGTGACCCGAGGTTGTAGTTGTGCATGTTCGTGCAGCTCATTTGCCCGACTCTCCCTTGTCGCTTCGTTTCAGTCGTTCGGGCGGGTCGTTTGAGGGCACCTGTGTGAACTCGTACGTCTGGGTCATTCGGGCGAGGGCGTGCCCGTATCAAAAATGCTAAGTTGTGACCCGAGGTTGGCTTTGTGCACGTTCGTGCAGCTCGTTTGCCCGACTCTCCCTTGTCGCTTCGTTTTGGTCGTTCGGGCAGGTCGTTTCAGGGCGCCCGTGTGAACTCGTTCGGGCGGGTCGTTCTGGGGAGGGCGCGCCCGGGCGGACGAGCCCGTATCAAAAATGCTAAGATGTGACCCGAGGTTGCCTTTGTGCACGTTCGTGTAGCTCATTTGCCTGACTCTCCCTTGTCGTTTGTTTTAGTCGTTCGGGCGGGTCGTTTGAGGGCGCCTGTGTGAACTCGTTCGTGCGGGTCGTTCGGGCGAGGGCACGCCCGTATAAAAAATGCTAAGTTGTGACCCGAGGTTGGTTTTTTGTATGTTCGTGCAGCTCATTTGCTCGACTCTCCCTTGTCGCTTCGTTTCGGTCGTGCGGGCACCCTTGCAAATTCGTTCAGACGAGGGAGCGCACAGGCCAACGAGCCCGTATGAAAAATGCTAAGTTGTGACCCGAGGTTGGCTTTGTGCATGTTCTTGCTGCTCCTTTGCCCAGCTCTCCCTTGTTGCTTCGTTTCAGTCATGCGGGGTCCCATTCAAATTCTAGATGATCCGAGCGACAAGTTTTCTTTCCGTGTGAAAGGTGGGTTGGTAATTGAGTTGTGTTTTCGCGTTTGCCTGAACGATGGGCTTGGGTTGTTTATAGGGCGGCCGATTTTCATCTTCTCTCCATCTTCTCTCCATCCCCAATTTCCATCTGATGCTCTTCGAGGATGTGTAGGGCACCCAAGACAAGAGTAGGCAAGAGGAGCGATAGTCTTTGAGGGATGGGAACCCAAGACAAGAATTGTCCTGGAAGGTCATACACGGGGAACACCTGGGTGGGTATGTACCTTTAGAGACAATGACCAAGGTGTTTATAAGCCATTGGCCTCACCAACATTGTGCTCTGGTATTATGAGAGATAAAGTTGTTAGTCAAGGCCTTGCTATGAACAATGTTGTCTAATATGATGCTATAACAGATGGGTTTCCAATCCAGTTTCTCTTATGTGAATTATTCAAGATTGAAAAATAGCCAAACACCTTGTAATGATTTGTGAATACTAGCCTAGTTGAGAGGGGGTGTTGAAGAAAGTGTAACTGGGTTCGGTCTTCATAAATGTACTTTTGATATTTGTATTTATTCAAGAAAATAAATAAATAAATATATATATATATATAGATATTATTTTTGTCATTGAGTTTCTTGCTCATTGAAATAGGTCTAGCACATGTTAAAGTGTTATAAAGAGTCAAAAGAAAATGTTGAAGATATTAAGGGCATGTTACCCCAGGTATATTTATGTATTAGAGTCAAAGATATTCCTACCCTCGTGCCTTCGTTCGGGTCGTGCGCCCGTTCAAACCCCAAATTTCCTTCGGGCAGGCCGGGTCATCCCGTGCCATGCCGTGTGTGGTGGTGCGTGGGCACACGTGGGCGTGCCAAAAATGCCAAGTCAAGACCGCCCATGTGCCTTCTTTGTTTGGGTCGTACACCCATGGAAACCCCAAATTTCATCCAAGCGATTCGGGTCGGCTCGCCTAGGGCGGGTCGGGTCATGCCGTGCCGTGTGTGGGTGCCCCGGCACACGTGGCCGTGCCATAAATTCTAAGTCGTCACCGCCCGTGTGCCTTCTGCACATTTTAGCGGCCCGTTTTCCCGACGCTACCTCGGGCCTTCGTTCGGGTCGTGCACCCATGGAAACCCCAAATTTCGTTCGGGGCATGCACACATGGAAACCCCAAATTATGTTCGGGCGGGTCGGGTCGTGTCGTGTGTGGGTGCCCGTGCAAACGCGTTCGGGCGAGTCGAGTGGGGTCAGGTCATGCCGTGCCACGCATCAGTGCTCGAGAACATGTGGCCGTGCAAAAAATGTTAGAGCATGACCACCCGTGTGCCTCCTACACGTTCACGTGACCCGTTTGCCCGACGCTCCGTCATCCCTTCGTTCGGGCGGGTCGGGTTGTGCCGTGCGTGGGTGCTTGGGCACACGTGGCAGTGCCAAAAATGCTAAGTCATGACCCCCCATGTGCCTTCTACACGTTCGTGTGGCCCGTTTGCCCGACGCTGCCTTCTGCCTTCGCTCGGGTTGCGCACCCATGGAAACCCCAAATTTCGTTCGGGTTGTGCATATAAGGAAACCCCAAATTTTGTTCGGGTCGGGTCGTGTCGTGTCGTTTGTGGGTGCCTGTGCAAACGCGTTCGGGCAGGTCCGGTCGGCTCGCACAAGGCCAGTCGGGCCATGTGTGGGTGCCCGGGCACACGTGGGCGTGCCAAAAATGCTAAGTCGTGACCGCCCGTGTGTCTTCTGCATGTTCGTGTGGCCCGTTTGCCTGATGCTCCATTGTGCCATCGTTCAGGTTGTGCGCCCACGGAAACCCCAAAATTTCTTTCGGGTCGTGCGCCCATGGAAACCCCAAATTTCGTTCGGGCAGGTCGGGACGTGTCGTGTGTGGGTGCCCGTGCAAACGGGTCGGGTCGTGTCATGTCGTGTCATGTGACGGCACCCAGGGCACACGTGGCCGTATAAAAAACACTAAGTTGTGAAGGGGGGTGGGCCTTGTGCACGATCGTGCCGCCCGTTTGCCCGAATCTCCCTTGTGACTTTGTTTTGGCCATGTGTCAGAGCCCATGTAAACTCTTTCGAGCGGGTCGTTTGTTGTGTAAACACTCGTTCGGGTGGGTCGTTTGCCTGGCTCTCCCTTGTCGGTTTGTTTAGGTCGTTCGAGCGCCCATGCAAAATCGTTCGGGCGGGTCGTTTGAGGGCGCCCGTGTAAACTCGTTCGGGCGAGGGCCGTATAAAAAATGCTAAGTTGTGACCCGAGGTTGGATTTGTGCACGTTCGTGCAGCTCATTTGCCCAGCCCTCCCTTGTCGGTTCATTTCGGTCGTTCGGGCGCCCATGCAAAACCGTTCGGGCGGGTAGTTTGAGGGCGCCCGTGTGAACTCGTTTGGACGGGTCGTTCGGGCGAGTCGTTTGAGGGCGCTCATGTGAACTCGTTCAGGCGGGTCGTTTGGGCGAGGGCCGTATCAAAAATGCTAAGTTGTGACCCGAGGTTGGCTTTATGCACGTTCGTGTAGCTCGTTTGCCCAGCTCTCCCTTGTCGGTTAGTTTCGGTCGTTCGGACAGCCCATTCAAAATCGTTCGGGCGGGTCGTTTGAGGGCATCCGTGTGAACTCGTTCGGGCGGGTCGTTCAGGCGAGGGTGCGCCCGGGTGAACGAGCCCGTATCAAAAATGCTAATTTGTGACCCGAGGTTGGCTTTGTGCACGTTCGTGCAGCTCGTTTGCCCGGCTCTCCCTTGTCGGTTCGTTTCGGTCATTCGGGAGCCCATGTAAAATCATTCGGGCGGGTCATTTGAGGGCGCCCGTGTGAACTCGTTCGGGCAGGTCGTTTGAGGCCGCCCATGTGAACTCGTTCGGGCGAGGGCCGTATCAAAAATGCTAATTTGTGACCCGAGGATGGCTTTGTGCACGTTCATGCAGCTCGTTTGCCCGGATCTCCCTTGTTGGTTCATTTCGGTCGTTCGGGCGCCCATGCAAAATCGTTCAGGCGGTTTGAGGGCGCCCGTGTGAACTCGTTTCGAGGGCGCCCGTGTGAACTCGTTCGGGTGGGTCATTTGTGAACTCGTTCGGCGCGCCATGTGAACTCGTTCGGGTGGGTCGTTTGAGGGCGCCCGTGTGAACTCGTTCGAGCAGGTCGTTTGGGCGAGAGCTGTATCAAAAATGCTAAGTTGTGACCCGAGGTTGGCTTTGTGCACATTCGTGCAGCTCGTTTTCCCGGCTCTCCCTTTTCGGTTCGTTTCGGTCGTTCGGGAGCCCATGTAAAATCGTTCGGGCGGGTCGTTTGAGGGTGCCCGTGTGAACTCGTTCGGGCGGGTCGTTCGGGCGGGTCATTTGAGGGCGCCCGTGTGAACTCGTTCGGGTGAGGGCCGTATCAAAAATGCTAAGTTGTGACACGAGGATGGCTTTATGCACGTTCGTGCAGCTCGTTTTCCCGGCTCTCCCTTGTTGGTTCGTTTCGGTCGTTCGGGCGCCCATGCAAAATCGTTCGGGAGGGTCGTTTGAGGGCACCCGTGTGAACTCGTTCAGGCGGGTCGTTCGAGCGGGTCGTTTGAGGGCACCCATGTGAACTCGTTCGGGCGGGTCATTTGAGGGCGCCCGTGTGAACTCGTTCGGGCGGGTCGTTTGAGGGTGCCCATGTGAACTCATTCGGGAGGGTCGTTCGGGCGGGTCGTTTGAGGGCGCCCGTGTGAACTCGTTCTGTCACACGGAATCAGTCAATAGTGCGGACACAACCGACCTTCCTAGAAGTCTAAGACATTCTAATGACAAACAAAACAAACTAGAGCTATCCTTCTCTAAACATGCATCATGATATGAGAAATCAAGTGTTTTGTTCTTACCTTTGTCCAAACGCTGTTGTAGAAGTCCAAGCTTTGTTGATCTGGATGAGCTCCTCCTTTTCTCCAAAACCTGCAATCACCAACAGTCAAACAATTAAATAGCACCTGATTATAACATAAAACAAAGCATATTCAACATATAGACCAAGGAGTACATGAAATAACTCATAAACAACAAGTTATTGAGAAGAATGGACCAATTTGCATTAAAGGTAATCAAAAGGAACCATTACAACCTGAGCCTTGGTGTTGTGCAAGCTCCTTCCAGGGTCCACAAGAGTCTTCCTCTACTTTGAAAAAGGTCACCCACTTCCAAATAGAACAAGCAAAGATGGCAATCTCTCCTCACAAGCTTCTAAATGGGAGTCCTAATTCCTGCAGCATTTACCCTTAGAAATGTATAGCTTTCAACCTCCCTCCTTCTGGCCCAATGCCTGTATTTATAATGCTCAAGAGGAAGTTAATCAGGTCCACCATCAATGGGATAGTCCCCTCTTTGGGTGGGATAGCTCCCTTATTGATGGGATAAGTTCCTCATTGCTAGGGGTGCATGAACCATCTGGAGGCGCTTCATACACGTCAAACAACCTTCTAGAATGCTCTAGAAATGACCACAAGTAAGTTTTTGAAGATAAAACTTGCGCATTTTAACCTTTTCAGGGGGACGCACCTGCACCTTTACATACAGAGCGTCCAAAGACGCAGTTTTTGTGAACATTGGGTGCGTCCCCGCAGGTAAGGTTGAGAGAACCTGCGTCCCCAGAGATAAATACATTTTGAAAGACTTTCTCTCTTTTTTGGAGTTTGACATGGAGAGAAGAGGCATAAGACTTGCCTAAGAGGGTAGTATGATTGTTGATAGAGTCATTTCAACTGTAAATAGTCATGGTGCCATTTTTTAGTGTAACAGATTGCCCCCTAAAGTGCGAAGCCTGGAATAGATTAGGGTTTTGTATTATCTAGGAAGGGTGAAGCGCTTTATCATTTCAAGGATTATCTCTTGGAGAGCCTGGTCAGAACCTGCAATTTTCAACACAAAATACATGTATAAGATTATATCATCACTGAGGTAGGCATTCCCATACTCAGATTAAAACTTTAACTAACAGACTAACTACTCTGATACAGGAATGATTTTGCAGTACATCATAATCATAGACTTTTGTAGACACAGTATGGGCGCAGCCATCTGTTTACGATTAGTCTACTTAGATAATGAATACAAAACTCCTTGCAGCCTGGATGGTAAAGACTCGATCCAGGGTCTTCATTTCTACTTCTCGAATTGGTACGATTCTAGCCATGCGAATAAATGAGTTGAGGTCGAACATGGTAGAAACCACTTGATTACCAGTCGATGATGTGAACTGTTAACAAGCGTGAGAGAGACCACCAGTAATGTCAATGGTTCTCAAAGTACCCAGTACAATCCATGAGATGTGAATGAATGAGTTGATGTCGAACATTTCACGGAATCCTTCGATCGAAAGTCAATGATGTAAACTGACGTCAAAGGCGAGAAACCTGCCATTGATGCATGCAGACTTCAAGGTACTGACGATTTCTAAGTCATCTCTCTAGATAATGTGCTGATGTCGATAGAAAGCGACCCGTTGCAGGCAAGCCCACAACACGAAATCATTGTTCAAGTTGAAGAAATGTTGCTGTAAGGACTGACTCAGGGATGGTCAAATGGATGACAAGTATTTTGCAGATGAAAGTTTTTGTTTGTAGACCTCTTGAACACATAACGACACGACAGATGGCTTGGTGATAAACGACTCAAAGTTAATCCCCGAAACCCGGCTGAAGACTTTCGAAGTGGTTTGATCAACTGTGAGGTAAAGGATTTCCCAACCCAGGTGAATGAAAAGTGTCGTGTTCAAGAGTGGTAATAAAGCTTCTTCTGAGACAAAAGGTAACAAATAGGCTCATTCTTCTCTCTTTTCCCCCACCATTTCTGGCAAGTACCTCTTTATTTTTAACAAGCTTGAGGAGGATAACATATGCTTGATTATAAGCTCATCCTTCGGATGAGTCCAACCTAGTTTTGATTCGAACCCTAGGAAGGAGTGGTTCGTTCCTGTTTGTAATTGAACAGGTCCTTTACTGTGCAATGTTTAACGAGCCCAGTATAGGAGAAACTCGGCGTTTTTCAATTTTAGAGAGTCTGAAAAACTTAAGAAGACTCCAAGTTGAACTTTTTCGTAGATTTGTGTCCCTCAAGCCCGAAAAAGTATAAAATAATACCTCGGGGAACCGCTTGATCTTGCGACCAAGGAGTACTTTCATAATTAGTGCCACTGACCTGAAAAGTAAAAAGCGATCAAGGACACGTCGTTTTATTTCCGTATCGAGTTTGAAACGACAAAAACCCGGCAATCTTTTCCTGATTTTACGGTCAGAAAAGAGCTATAAGGGGACCGTCCTTTAATTCCGTTTTAACGAGTGTAAAAGAAACGCTTGGCAATCTTTTCATGTTTTAGGAGTCTGAAAAGGGCTTAAAAGAGAACTCCAAGGTTTCACTTTTTCGTAAGTTTTAACGAGTTCGAAAAAATGATAAAAATGTACTCATGATTTTCATTTTTTCGTAAGTTTTAATGAGTTCGAAAAAATGATAAAAATGTACTCATATGGCCGATTTTCAATTTAGTTTACGAGCAGGAAAAGATGGAAAGAACTCGGCATTTTCATTTGTTTTACGAGAATGAAAAATAGCAAAATAATCTCGGGATTTTCATGAGTTTAACGAGTCTTGAAAATAACCGAAATTCACTCGAGATAGGTTTCATTTTTACAAAAGCTTGAAACAGAGAAAAACTATGCTTCAAAGTAGTTTCATTTTTTAAACAAGCTTGAAACAGAGAAAAAACTGTGCTTGATGCCCCCTAAGCATAATTGCTAGAGTGCATGCCCCTCAGCTTCATTTCATTCAACCAGTTGGATGAAATGAAGGTTCATGAACGAGATCATTTGAAAGACTCGACCTAAAACTGTAAGAAAATTATGAAAAAACTGAAATAACTAACCTAAATACTTAACATTTATGAGATCTAGTCAATCTCTCGACTCAAGTAGAGGAGGATTTGTTTCATTTTTTAACGAGCTTGACACAGGAAAAGAACTATGCTCGGATTCAGTTTCATGTTTACGCAAGCTTGAAACGGAAAACTATGTTTGCTATAAGTTCACATGCCCCCAGCATAATGACGCAAAATGAGGTACATGCCCCCAGCATAATGACGCAAAATGAGGTACATGCCCCCCAAGCTTCATTGCATTCAATGAGGTTGATGGAATGAAGCTTTACTTTCAAGATCTTGGAAAGACTTGTGGGAGTTGTTTCATTTTTTAGTGAGGTTGACACAAGAAAAGAACTATCCTCAAAACCCTTGTTTCATTTTTTAAATGAGCTGGACACAAGATAAGGAACTATGCTCATAACTACTCTCTACAATCTACCTAACAAAAAACTTTACTCTAAAAACCTTGATTCATTTTTTAACGAGCTTGACACAAGACAAGGAACTGTGCTCTAAAATCCTTGTTTCATTTTTTAATGAGCTTGACACAAGACAAGGAACTATGCTCATTACTACTCTCTACAATCTACCTACTTAACCTACCCTTGTTTCATTTTTTAACGAGCTTGACAGAAGACAAGGAACTATGCTCAAAAAGTTCGCATGCCCCCAGTATAATGATGCAAAGCGAGGTACATGCCCCCCAGGCTTCATTGCATTCAACCAGATGGATGGAATGAAGGTTTACTTTCAATATTTAATTTGAAAAGGGAGTTGTTTCATTTTTAAGGAGGTTGACACAAGAAAAGAACTATCCTCATACCTGATTCATTTTTTAATGAGGTTGACTCAGTAACAGGAACTATCCTCAAACCTGATTCATTTTTTAACGAGGTTGACTCAGTAACAGGAACTATCCTCAAAATCCTACTTTCTACAATCTATCTACATATCCTAAAATCTAGCTGATTCATTGTTTAATGAGGTTGACTCAGTAAAAGAACTATCCTCATACTAACCTGTTTCAATTTTTAACGAGGTTGATACAGGAAAAAATTATCCTCGTACACACTGATTCATTTTTTAATGAGGTTGACACAGTAAAAGGAACTTTCCTCACTACATCCAGTTTCATTTTTTAATGAGGTTGAGACGGGAACAAACTATCCTCACGGACACCTGTTTCATTTTTTAACGAGGTTGGCATAGGAAAAGGAACTGTCCTCGCACCTGATTCATGGCTTCCAACTGGAAGAAAGACATGTCAATGGACACACCTTGATCATGGCTTCCAAGAGGTCTTCATCAGAAGGAAGAATAGTTCTCTGGAAGGAACAGGGGACGCAGGCAACCAGTTAAACCAGGTGCGGGCCCGCTCTGTGCACACAGCGACAGTGCGTCCAGGGACGCACTGTGCAATACTCAGAGGGTGCGTCCTACTGGAAAACTCAAGAAAAACCAAAATGAATCTAACCCTAAGCTAACCCACCCAAAGACAAAGTCACAGAGCCAAAAACCAGAAAAATAAACTAATTTTCTCAGAGCAAAGTTCATACAAAGGAAAAGACTTTTCACATCAATGGAATCCCCAGCGGAGTCGCCAATTTGTCACATGGAATCAGTCAATAGTGCGGACACAACCGACCTTCCTAGAAGTCTAAGACATTCTAATGACAAACAAAACAAACTAGAGCTATCCTTCTCTAAACATGCATCATGATATGAGAAATCAAGTGTTTTGTTCTTACCTTTGTCCAAACGCTGTTGTAGAAGTCCAAGCTTTGTTGATCTGGATGAGCTCCTCCTTTTCTCCAAAACCTGCAATCACCAACAGTCAAACAATTAAATAGCACCTGATTATAACATAAAACAAAGCATATTCAACATATAGACCAAGGAGTACATGAAATAACTCATAAACAACAAGTTATTGAGAAGAATGGACCAATTTGCATTAAAGGTAATCAAAAGGAACCATTACAACCTGAGCCTTGGTGTTGTGCAAGCTCCTTCCAGGGTCCACAAGAGTCTTCCTCTACTTTGACAAAGCTCACCCACTTCCAAATAGAACAAGCAAAGATGGCAATCTCTCCTCACAAGCTTCTAAATGGGAGTCCTAATTCCTGCAGCATTTACCCTTAGAAATGTATAGCTTTCAACCTCCCTCCTTCTGGCCCAATGCCTGTATTTATAATGCTCAAGAGGAAGTTAATCAGGTCCACCATCAATGGGATAGTCCCCTCTTTGGGTGGGATAGCTCCCTTATTGAGGGGATAAGTTCCTCATTGCTAGGGGTGCATGAACCATCTGGAGGCGCTTCATACACGTCAAACAACCTTCTAGAATGCTCTAGAAATGACCACAAGTAAGTTTTTGAAGATAAAACTTGCGCATTTTAACCTTTTCAGGGGGACGCACCTGCACCTTTACATACAGAGCATCCAAAGACGCAGTTTTTGTGAACATTGGGTGCGTCCCCACAGGTAAGGTTGAGAGAACCTGCGTCCCCAGAGATAAATACATTTTGAAAGACTTTCTCTCTTTTTTGGAGTTTGACATGGAGAGAAGAGGCATAAGACTTGCCTAAGAGGGTAGTATGACTGTTGATAGAGTCATTTCAACTGTAAATAGTCATGGTGCCATTTTTTAGTGTAACATGTTCGAGCAGGTCGTTCGGGCAAGGGCCGTATCAAAAATGCTAAGTTGTGACCCGAGGTTGGCTTTGTGCACGTTCATGCAGCTCGTTTGCCCGGCTCTCCCTTGTCGATTCGTTTCGGTCGTTCGGGTGCCCATGCAAAATCGTTCGGGCGGGTCGTTTGAGGGTGCCCGTGTGAACACGTTCGGGCGGGTCATTTGAGGGCGCCCGTGTGAACTCGTTCGGGCGGGTAGTTCGGGTGAGGGCCATATCAAAAATGCTAAGTTGTGACCTGAGGTTGGCTTTGTGCACGTTCGTGCAGCTCGTTTGCCCAACTCTCCCTTGTCGGTTCATTTTGGTCGTTCGGGCGGGTCGTTTGAGGGCGCCCGTGTGAACTCGTTCGGGTGGGTCGTTTGAGGGCGCCCGTGTGAACTCGTTCGGGCGGGTCGTTTGAGGGCGCCCGTGTGAACTCGTTCGGGCAGGTCATTTGAGGGCGCCTGTGTGAACTCGTTCGGACGGGTCGTTCGGCCGGGTCGTTTGAGGGCGCCGGGGTGAACTCGTTGGGACGAGGGCCGTATCAAAAATGCTAAGTTGTGACCCGAGGTTGGCTTTGTGCACGTTCGTGCAGCTCGTTTGCCCAGCTCTTCCTTGTCAGTTCGTTTCGGTCCTTCGGGCGCCCATGCAAAATCATTCGGGCGGGTCGTTTGAGGGTGCCCATGTGAACTTGTTCGGGCGGGTCGTTCAGGCGGATCGTTTGTGGGTGCCCGTGTGAACTCGTTCGGGTGAGGGCCGTATCAAAAATGCTAAGTTGTGACCCGAGGTTGGCTTTGTGCACGTTCATGCAGCTCATTTGCCCGGCTCTCACTTGTCGGTTCGTTTCGGTCGTTCGGGTGGGTCGTTTCAGGGCGCTCGTGTGAGCTCGTTCGGGCAGGTCTTTTTAGGGCACCCGTGTGAACTCGTTCGGGCGTGTCGTTCGGGCGGGTCGTTTGAGGGCGCCCGTGTGAACTCGTTCGGGTGAGTCGTTTGAGGGCTCCTGTGTGAACTCGTTCGGGTGGGTCGTTCGGGCGAGGGTCGTATAAAAAATGCTAAGTTGTGACCCGAGGTTGGCTTTGTGCATGTTCGTGCAGCTCATTTGCCCGGCTCTCCCTTGTCGGTTCGTTTCAGTCGTTCGGGCGCCCATGCAAAATCATTCGGGCGGGTCGTTTGAGGGTGCCCGTGTGAACTCGTTCGGGCGGGTCGTTTGAGGGCACCTGTGTGAACTCGTTCGGGCGGGTCGTTCGGGTGAGGGCAGTATCAAAAATGCTAAGTTGTGACCCGAGGTTGGCTTTGTGCACGTTCGTGCAACTCGTTTTCCCGACTCTCCCTTGTCGGTTTGTTTCGGTCGTTCGGGCGCCCATGCAAAATCGTTCGAGCGGGTCGTTTGAGGGCGCCCGTGTGAACTCTTTCGGACGGGTCATTCGGGCGGGTCGTTTGAGGGCACCCGTGTGAACTCGTTCGAGCGGGTCGTTCGAGGGCGCCCGTGTGAACGCGTTCGGGCGGGTCGTTTGAGGTTGCCCGTGTGAACTCGTTCGGGCGAGGGCCATATCAAAAATGCGAAGTTGTGACCCGAGGTTGGCTTTGTGCATGTTCGTGCAGCTCGTTTGCCCGGCTCTCCCTTGTCGGTTCGTTTTGGTCGTTCGGGCGCCCATGCAAAATCGTTCGGGCGGGTCGTTTGAGTGTACCCGTGTGAACTCGTTCGGGCGGGTCGTTTGAGTTCGCCCGTGTGAACTCGTTCGGGCGGGTCGTTCGGGTGAGGGCCGTATCAAAAATGCTAAGTTGTGACCCGAGGTTGGCTTTGTGCACGTTCGTTCAGCTCGTTTGCCTGGCTCTCCCTTGTCGGTTTGTTTCGGTCGTTCAGGCGTTTCGTTTGAGGGCGCCCGTGTGAACTCGTTCGGGCGGGTCGTTTGAGGGCGCCTATGTGAACTCGTACGGGCGGGTCGTTCGGGCGAGGGCTGTATCAAAAATGCTAAGTTGTGACCTGAGGTTAGCTTTGTGCACGTTCGTGCAGCTTGTTTGCCCGGCTCTCCCTTGTCGGTTCGTTTCAGTTGTTCGGGCGCCCATGAAAAATCGTTCGGGCGGGTCGTTTGAGCACGCCCGTGTGAACTCATTCGGGCGGGTCGTTTGAGAGCCCGTGTGAACTCGTTCGCACGGGTTGTTCAGGCGGGTCGTTTGAGGGCACCCGTGTGAACGCGTTCGGGCGGGTCGTTCGGGCGGATCGTTTGAGGGCGCCCGTGTGAACTCGTTCGGGCGGGTCGTTTCAGGGCGCCCGTGTGAACTCGTTCGGGCGGGTCGTTTCAGGGCGCCCGTGTGAACTCGTTCGGGCGGGTCGTTCGGGCGAGGGCCGTATCAAAAATGCTAAGTTGTGACCCGAGGTTGGCTTTGTGCGCGTTCGTGCAGCTCGTTTTCCCGACTCTCCCTTGTCGGTTCGTTACGGCCGTTAGGGCGCCCATGCAAAATCGTTCGGGCGCCCATGCAAAATCATTCAGGTGGGTCGTTTGAGGGCGCCCGTGTGAACTCGTTCGGGCGGGTCGTTTGAGGGTGCCCGTGTGAACTCGTTCGGGCGGGTCATTTGAGGGCGCCCGTGTGAACTCGTTCGGGAGGGTCGTTTCAGTGCGCCCGTGTGAACTCGTTCGGGCGGGTCGTTTGAGGGTGCCCGTGTGAACTTGTTCGGGCGGGTCATTTGGGCAGGGCCGTATCAAAAATGCTAAGTTGTGACCCGAGGTTGGCTTTGTGCATGTTCGTGCAGCTCATTTTCCCGGCTCTCCCTTGTCGGTTCGTTCCGGTCGTTCAGGCACCCATGGAAAATCGTTCGGGCGGGTCGTTTGAGGGCGCCCGTGTGAACTCGTTCGGGCGAGGGCCGTATCAAAAATGCTAAGTTGTGACCCGAGGTTGGCTTTGTGCACGTTCGTGCAGCTCGTTTGCCCGGGTCTCCCTTGTCGGTTCGTTTCGGTCATTAGGGCGCCCATGCAAAATCATTCGGGCGGGTCGTTTGAGGGCGCCCGTGTGAACTCGTTCGGGGGTGTTAGGCCTCCGAGTGATTGTGCGACGGGCACCGGGCGAAGGCATGCACAAAGGTGCGCGGGCGCACGACGGGCGCGTGCTAAACGGGCGCGCAACACAATTGCGACGATGTGCGGTCACTTTGCGACAAAACATGCGACGAAAGGAGCACTCACGAAAATGGCTAAGTGTCATTACACTTGGGCGTATATGTTATGAGAGCATGTAAACAAGATTTATATGTGTTGGACAAAGGAAAATAAAATATACCCTAGTCGACACCATAAAGCATAAACGTGGGGGCATTCATATTAATGTTTAGAAGGTCGGCCTAAGGTAAATACGCATGGATGGCATGCATATAAATGGAAGGAGGCTGCACCTCATTTGAACCATTCATCTTCGCATAAGATTGAACACTCATACGCACAAGGGTAAACTGCGCAAGCGTAAAGGGAGGTTACGCATATCTCATGCGTAGTCCTTCTAAAGTGCATATTTGGACTGTTAAGTGTTGGTTTGGGTGAGGCAAGCGTGCTAAGGTGGAAATTGTGTGCAGGACTTGGCAGAGTGAGATAGGTAGCTCGGGTCAGCATTCTTCTTTGTGCAAGGGTGCACATAATTGTAAAAGGCTATTCTATGCCTTGATTGTAAAATTATTCTAAGTATTGGCTTGGAGATTGCCAAGCATACTTGTATTGTAATATTGAAGAAGCTGTTATAATATCTTGTTGGGCAGACTTTCTGGGAGTTGCCCCTCCCTTTGTACTTGCTTATTGTTGATGTTGTCGGTTAACCTTATATGGTTAATGATTGAGAATGGTCTTCACTAAAGTATAAAGGATAATGTTGTTACTTGGTTATAAAACATAAACTAAGTATGTTCATGATGAAATAGGCGTAGTCCACGAATGTTAGTATTGTTAAAAAGAAAGCGTTCGGTGGTGCCGCACCTCACTACAGGCAGTTGAAAGATCACCGCAGGTGTAGGGGCGTGACACTTGGTATCGAAGCTCGGTTGGAGCGGGTGAGCAAAGGTTGCTCGTGATAGTGACAAGGGTACTTGCAGGTGAAGGAGACCATTTCACACGAAGTGGAACAAGGGTCGGTTCATGTTGCAGGTGACTTGGTAAAGATGTCTATCTTGCAGAAATTGGGTTATGCATCCTTCGAAGAATTCGAAGGGAGTCTACTTGAAGAGTCAGAAAGAGTAAAACAAGGATTTGTAGAATGTGGCAAAAGGTTGCTTGAAACAAAGGATGCTCTTCGTGCCTTGGTTAAGGAAGGGATTTCTGATGAGGATAGAAGGGAAGCTCTTCGACTTGCAAAGGAAGTAGACTTGATTGAAGCAGAACTCAAGGAGCTCAAGATAAGAAAGAAATTAAACCAAGAGGAAGTGAGGCATCTCCTAGCCTTGAAGAGGAAGGTTGAAGCTGAGGAAGAACTTCTTCAACTTGGTTGGACAATAGAGAAAGATGAAGTTGCAGATTGTGCTAACAAGGAAGAGGAAGCCGTGGTAGATGAAGATGTTGCTGACATGATTACGATGGAGGAAGAACTTGAGGCTGATCAAGTTGAACCAGGATCGTGCAGTTTGTCAACATTTACGTATGAGGTCACTCACATGGAGGAGCCTCATGATGATGAAGTAAGTGATGATACTTGTGTTTCATTTGGGCATTTGGGAGATGGATCGTATGTAGGAAAGGGCAAAGACAGTTTTCCAATGCTAGGGAGGATCTCACCATGGATGGCTATGAGGGAACCATGTATGGAAGAGTAAGGATTGTCAACTATTGCAGGGCTTGTTGGGGCTACTTGTGACTTTGTGATGGAAGGTGCAAGGACCCGGGACAAGGGTGGAACTTGATGATCATTGTGGGGGATTGGGTCATGCTTTAGCCACATGAAGGATTGGCTAAGTGCCCGGCGTGACTCATGGACAGGTTGAGGAGGGCACACACTTGTGATGTTTTGGGTGGACTTGTCATGGCCGAGACCAAGAGCAAGTCCTGATGGAAACTTTGGTGGAGGAGCTATGATGAAGGGACTCATGACATGATGATGAGATGGTTGGGTGACCGAGTTCACTAAACCGAAGATCAAAAACTTGGATGAGATGGCCAGATGTTGTGATGTGTCTACTTGGTTGGACTACATGGGCAGCTTAGTCATGGACATCAGGTTGGAGACTTGAAGACATGGAGCATGGCAGACCTATGAAAGGACATTGTGTGGAAGCACTTGTAGATATGTCAAGGGACATCCAAACAAGGTGCTAAGGTAGGAATGTTATGTAGATGGGCTTGCTAGGAAACTTGAGGATGGCACATTGCAGATGATGAAGAGGACTTCATGGACCTGAATGGGGCACATCGAGAGTTGATAAGATGGAAGACTTGGATGGACTTGTGAGCAGCTATGGAGCATTCCTACTACATGGGGATGGGTTATGGAGCTCATGAGGACATGAGATTTTGTGACTTTTAGGGACTTCATGTATGGTGGACTTAAAGATCTAATACATTGAGGAGTTGAGGTCAGGTGACTTTGATGCAGTATGGGATGCATATTTTCAAAGTGCATGTATGGGCATGACTTGGAAGAGTGACTTGATGAAGAGGATCGATAAGGGGCACTTTGAAGTGATGAAGTTACAATGATGATGATGATGCTTTGGTGATACACTTGAGCATGGGTTGAGCCAAGACTCAATGACTTTCTATACATGGGCGTTGACTTGATTAAGGATCATGGGCAGCACATGGATAGGTGAGACAAGTGCATACTTGTTTCTATGGAGACTTGAGGATGGCACATTGTAGATGATGGAGAGGACTTCATGGACCTGAATGGGGCACATCGAGAGTCGGTTTGATGAGATGATCTCTTCACTTTGGAGGAGACACACACATGGACAACATATTGTAGATGAAAGTGGTTCTACATATGTTGCGGTGATGTTTGCCTTATGTAGAGGACACAACATCATGGATGATGGTATGTTGTCGAGGAAGACAACGATTTCAGGTGGAGGAGAATGTTAGGCCTCCGGGTGATTGTGCAATGGGCGCCAGGCGAAGGCATGCACGAAGGCGCGCGGGCACACGACGGGCGTGTGCTGAACGGGCGCGCGACACAATTGCGACGATGTGTGGTCACTTTGCGACAAAACATGTGACGGAAGGAGCACTCACGAAAATGGCTAAGTGTCGTTACACTTGGGCATATATGTTATGAGAGCATGTAAACAAGGTTTATATGCGTTGGACAAAGGACAATAAAATATACCCCACCTGACACCATAAAGCATAAACGTGGGGGCATTCATATTAATTTTTAGAAGGTCGGCCTAAGGTAAATACGCATGGATGGCATGCGTATAAATGGAAGGAGGCTGCACCTCATTTGAACCATTCATCTTCGCATAAGATTGAACACTCATACGCACAAGGGTAAACTGCGCAAGGGTAAAGGGAGGTTACACATATCTCATGCGTAGTCCTTCTGAAGAGCAGATTTGGACTGTTAAGTGTTGGTTTGGGTGAGGCAAGCGTGCTAAGGTGGAAATTGTGTGCAGGACTTGGAAGAGTGAGATAGGTAGCTCGGGTGAGCATTCTTCTTTGTGCAAGGGTGCACATAATTGTAAAAGGTTGTTCTATGCCTTGATTGTAAAATTATTCTAAGTATTGGCTTGGAGATTGCCAAGCATACTTGTATTTTAATATTGAAGAAGCTGTTATAATATATTGTTGGGCAGACTTTCTAGGAGTTGCCCCTCCCTTTGTACTTGCTTATTGTTGATGTTCTTGGTTAATTTTATATGGTTAATGATTGAGAATGGTCTTCACTAAAGTATAAAGGATAATGTTGTTACTTGGTTATAAAACATAAACTAAGTATGTTCATGATGAAATAGGCGTAGTCCACGAATGTTAGTATTGTTAAAAAGAAAGCGTTCGGTAGTGCCACACCTCGCTACAAGCGGTTGAAAGATCACCGTAGGTGTAGGGGCGTGACAGGGGGGGTCGTTCGGGCGCCCATGCAAAATTGTTCGGGCGGGTCGTTTGAGGGTGCACGTGTGAACTCGTTCGGGCTGGTCGCTAGAGGGCGCCCGTGTGAACTCGTTCGGGTGGGTTGTTCGGGAGAGGGCCGTATCAAATATGCTAAGTTGTGACCCAAGGTTGGCTTTGTGCACATTCATGCATATCATTTGCCCGGCTCTCCCTTGTGGGTTCATTTCGGTCGTTCAGGCGCCCATGCAAAATCGTTTGGGCGGGTCATTTGAGGGCACTCGTGTGAACTCGTTCGGGGGGGTCGTTGGGGCGAGGGCGCGCCCGGCGAACCAGCCCTTATCAAAAATGCTAAGTTGTGACCCGAGGTTGGCTTTGTGCACGTTCATGCAGCTCGTTTGCCTGGCTCTCCGTTGTCGGTTCGTTTCGGTCGTTCGGGCGCCCATGCAAAATCGTTCGGGGGGGTCGTTTGAGGGCGCCCGTGTGAACTCATTCGAGCGGGTCGTCCGGGCGAGGGCCATATCAAAAATGCTAAGTTGTGACCCGAGGTTGGCTTTGTGCACGTTCGTGCAGCTCGTTTGCCCGACTCTCCCTTGTGGGTTCGTTTCGGTCGTTCAAGCGCCCATGCAAAATCGTTCGGGCGGGTCGTTTGAGGGCACCCATGTGAACTCGTTCGGGGGTGTCACGCCCCTACACCTACGGTGATCATCCAACCGCTTGTAGCGAGGTGCGGCACCACCGAGCGCTTTCTTTTTAACAATACTAACACTCATGGACTACGCCTACTTCAACATGAACATACTTAGCTTATGTTTTTGCAACTAAATAAAGCATTATCCTTTATACTTTAGTGAAGACCATTCTCAATTATTAACCATGAACAATAAACCGAGAACATCAACAATAAGCAAGTACAAAGGGAGGGGTAACTCCCAGAAAGTCTTCCCAACAATATTATAATAGCTTCTTCAATATTACAACACAAGTAATGCTTGGCAAACTCCAAGCCAATACTTAGAATAATTTCATAAACCAGCCTTTTACAAATTATGTGCACCTTTGCACAAAGTGGAATGCTCACCCGAGCCACCTATTTCACCTTGTCAAATCCTGCACACAATTATCTGCACATAACTCCCACCTCGGCACGCTTGCCTCACCCAAACCGCACTTAAAGTCAAAACTGCACCTTAGAAGTGCTGCGCATGAGATATGCACAGTCTTCTTTACCCCTGCGCTGTTTTACCCCTTGTGCGTATGAATAGTGCGAAGATATATTGTTGAAATGCGTTGCAGCCACCTCTTTGGATGTCCCTTGACATCTCTACAAGTTCTTCCACACAATGTTCTTGCATAGGTCTGCCATGCTTCATGTCTTCAAGTCTCCAACCTGATGTCCATGACTAAGATGCCCATGTAGTCCAACCAAGTAGACACATCACAACATCTGGTCATCTCATCCAAGTCTTCGATCTTCGGTTTAGTGAACTCAGTCACCCAACCATCTCATCATCACCATGTCATGAGTTCCTTCACCATAGCTCCTCCACCAAAGTGTCCACCAAGACTTACTCTTGGTCTCGGCCATGACAAGTCCACCCAAAACATCACAAGTGTGTTCCCTCCTTAATCTGTCCATGAGTCATGCCGGGCACTTAGCCAATCCTTCATGTGGCTAAAGCATGACCCAATCCTCCACAACGATCATCAAGTTCCACCCTTGTCCTAGGTCCTTGCACCTTTCATCACAAAGTCACAAGTGGCCCCAACAAGCCCTGCAATAGTTGACAATCCTTGCTCTTCCATACAAGGTTCCATCATAGTCATCCATGGTAAGATGTCCCCTTGCCTTGGCAAACTAACTTTGTCCTTTACTGCACATGGTCCATCTCCCAAATGCCCAAATGAAACACAAGTATCATTAATTACTTCATCATCATGAGGCTCCTCCATGTGAGTGACCTCATCCATCCATGTTGACAACCTGCACGATCCTGGTTCAACTTGATCAGCCTCAAGTTCATCCTCCATCGTAGTCATGCCTGCAACATCTTCATCACAGAAGGGAACAACAATAGCCTTGTTTCCTTTCAAGAAATCTTGTCCAAGTATCACATCGAAGTCGTTCATCTCCATCACTGTGAAGTCCAACTGACCCTTCCAGCCTTTTATCTGCACAGGTTTATCATGTACCAAACCTGCCACCTCATCTCTAGGGTTTATTGCCTTGACCTCCATATCTAATGGGGAGATCATCAGTCCAGCCCCTTTTGCTAACTGTGTCATCATAAAGTTATGTGTAGCACCTGTATCTACTAGAGCTTGAATAGTCTTGCCATGAACCATCAAGTCTACGAAACCCAGACTATTCATCCATGATTTCTCCATAACCTTATCTGCATCGGCTTCACCTGTCATCAATTTCCAAGTGTCCTCACACTTGCTCCACCAGCTCCTGACCGAGCTCTGATACCAACTGTCACGCCCCTACACCTGCGGTGATCTTCCAACCGCTTGTAGCGAGGTGCGGCACCACCGAGCGCTTTCTTTTTAACAATACTAACACCCGTGGACTACGCCTACTTCAACATGAACATACTTAGCTTATGTTTTTGCAACTGAATAAAGCATTATCCTTTATACTTTAGTGAAGACCATTCTCAATTATTAACCATGAACAATAAACCGAGAACATCAACAATAAGCAAGTACAAAGGGAGGGGCAACTCCTGGAAAGTCTGCCCAACAATATTATAATAGCTTCTTCAATATTACAACACAAGTAATGCTTGGCAAACTCCAAGCCAATACTTAGAATAATTTCATAAACCAGCCTTTTACAAATTATGTGCACCTTTGCACAAAGTGGAATGCTCACTCGAGCCACCTATTTCACCTTGTCAAATCCTGCACACAATTATCTGCACATAACTCCCACCTCGGCATGCTTGCCTCACCCAAACTGCACTTAAAGTCAAAACTGCAGCTTAGAAGTGTTGCGCATGAGATATGCGCAGTATTTTTTAACCCTGCACTATTTTACCCCTTGTGCGTATGAATAGTGCGAAGATATATTGTTGAAATGCATTGCAGCCACCTCTTACTTATACGCATATCATCCATGCGTAAAGCCTTAGGCCGACCACTTAATTTTGATTATGAAACGCCCCCAAGTTTGTTTAACATGTCAGCTTGGTGCATGCATTGTTGTCCATTGTTCCATGCGTATAAACTCTTTACACGCCCTCATAACATATTCATTCAAGGCGTGATGACACTTAGCCAATTTTCCGCCTGCTCCATATCGTCACAATTTATGTCGCAACATGACCGCAACTTTCATCGCACAAATGTCGCACGTTTTCCCGCACACCATCGCACGCTCGTTCAGCTCGCGCCCGTCGTGCGCCCGTGCACCCTCGTGCATGCCTTCGCCCGGTGCCCGTCGCACAATCACCCGGAGGCCTAACAGGGGGTGTTAGACCTCCGGGTGATTGTGCGACGGGCGCCGAGCGAAGGTGTGCACGAAGGCGTGCGGGCGGGCGCATGCTGAACGGGTGCGCGGGTGGGCGCGTGCTGAACGGGCGCGCGACACAATTGCGATGGTGTGCGGTCACTTTGTGACAAAATATGCGACGAAACGAGCACTCACGAAAATGGCTAAGTGTCGTTACACTTGGGCGTATATGTTATGAGAGCATGTAAACAAGGTTTATATGTGTTGAACAAAGGACAATAAAATATACCCCAACCGACACCATAAAGCATAAATGTGGGGGCATTCATATTAATGTTTAGAAGGTCGGCCTAAGGTAAATACACATGGATGGCATGCGTATAAATGGAAGGAGGTTGCACCTCATTTGAACCATTCATCTTCGCATAAGATTGAACACTCATACGCACAAGGGTAAACTGCGCAAGGGTAAAGGGAGGTTACGCATATCTCATGCATAGTCCTTCTAAAGTGCAGATTTGGACTGTTAAGTGTTGGTTTGGGTGAGGCAAGCGTGCTAAGGTGGAAATTGTGTGCAGGACTTGGCAGAGTGAAATAGGTAGCTCGGATGAGCATTCTTATTTGTGCAAGGGTGCACATAATTGTAAAAGGCTATTCTATGCCTTGATTGTAAAATTATTCTAAGTATTGGCTTGGAGATTGCCAAGCATACTTGTATTGTAATATTGAAGAAGTTGTTATAATATATTGTTGGGCAGACTTTCTGGGAGTTTCCCCTCCCTTTGTACTTGCTTATTGTTGATGTTCTCGGTTAATTGTATATGGTTAATGATTGAGAATGGTCTTCACTAAAGTATAAAGGATAATGTTGTTACTTGGTTATAAAACATAAACTAAGTATGTTCATGATGAAATAGGCGTAGTCCACGAATGTTAGTATTGTTAAAAAGAAAGCGTTTGGTGGTGCCGCACCTCGCTACAAGCGGTTGAAAGATCACCGCAGGTGTAGGGGCGTGACAGTTGGTATCATAGCTCGGTCAGGAGCTGGTGGAGCAAGTGTGAGGACACTTGGAAATTGATGACAGGTGAAGCCGATGCAGATAAGGTTATGGAGAAATCATGGATGAATAGTCTGGGTTTCATAGACTTGATGGTTCATGGCAAGACCATTCAAGCTCTGGTAGACACAGGTGCTACACATAACTTTATGACAACATGGTTAGAAAAAGAGGCTGGGCTGACATCTAATATGGAGGTCAAGGTAGTAAACTCTAGAGCTAAGGTGGCAGGTTTGGTACACGATGTAGTTGTACAGATGAAAGAATGGAAGAGTCAGTTGGACTTCATAGTGATGGAGATGAATGACTTCGATGTGATACTTGGACAAGAATTCTTGAAGGGAAACAAGGCTATTGTTGTCCCCTTCTGTGATGAAGATGTTGCAAACACGACTATGATGGAGGATGAACTTGAGGTTGATCAAGTTGAACCAGGGTCGTGCAGTTTGTCAACATGGATGGATGAGGTCACTCACAGGGAGGAGCCTCATGATGATGAAGTAAGTATTGATACTTGTGTTTCATTTGGGCATTTGGAAGATGGACCATGTGCAGGGAAGGGCAAAGCCAGTTTTCCAAGGCAAGAGGACATCTCACCATGGATGACTATGATGGAACCTTGTATGGAAGAGCAAGGATTGTCAGTTGTTGGAAAGCTTGTTGGGGTTACTTGTGACCTTATGATGAAAGGTGCAAGGACCCAGGACAAGGGTGGAACTTGATGATCGTTGTGAAAGAATGAGTCATGCTTTAGCCACATGAATTGGCTAAGTGCCTGGCATGAATCATGGACAGGTTGAGGAGGGCACACACTTGTGATGTTTTGAGTGGACTTGTCATGGCCGAGACCAAGAGCAAGTCTTGATGGACACTTTGGTGGAGGAGCTATGATGAAGGGACTCATGACATGATGATGAGATGGTTGGGTGACCGAGTTCACTAAACTGAAAGTTGAAGACTTGGATGAGATGGCCAGATGTTGTGATGTGTCTACTTGGTTGGACTACATGGGCAGCTTAGTCATGGACATCAGGTTGGAGACTTAAAGACATGGAGCATGGCAGACCTATGCAAGGACATTGTGTGGAAGCACTTGTAGAGATGTCAAGGGACATCCAAACAAGGTGCTAAGGTAGGAATTCTATGCAGATGGGCTTGCTAGGAAACTTGAGGATGGCACATTGCAGATGATGAAGAGGACTTCATGGACCTGAATGGGGCACATCGAGAGTTGATAAGATGAAAGACTTGGATGGACTTGTGAGCAGCTATGGAGCATTCCTACTACATGGGGATGGGTTATGGAGCTCATGCGGACATGAGATTGTTGTGACTTTTAGGGACTTCATGTATGGTGGACTTAAAGATCTAATACATTGAGGAGCTGAGGTCAGGTGACTTTGATGTAGTATGGGATGCGTACTTTCAAAGTGCATGTATGGGCATGGCTTGGAAGAGTGACTTGATGTAGAGGATCGATAAGGGGCACTTTGAAGTGATGAAGTTACAATGATGATGATGATGCTTTGGTGATACACTTGAGCATGGGTTGAGTCGAGACTCAATGACTTTCTATACATGGGAGCTGATTTGATCAAGGATCATGGGCAGCACATGAATAGGTGAGACAAGTGCATACTTGTTTCTATGGAGACTTGAGGATGGCACATTGCAGATGATGGAGAGGACTTCATGGACCTGAATGGGGCACATCGAGAATCGGTTTGATGAGATGATCTCTTCACTTTGGAGGAGACACACACATGGACAACATATTGCAGATGACAGTGGTTCTACATATGTTGCGGTGATGTTTGCCTTATGTGGAGGAGACAACATCATGGATGATGGTATGTTCTCAAGGACGACAACGATTTCAGGTGGAGGAGAATGTTAGGCCTCCGGGTGATTGTGTGATGGGCGCCAGGAAAAGGCGTGCACGAAGGCACGCGGGCGGGCACCCAGGCGCACGACGGGCACGTGCTGAACGGGCGCGCGACACAATTGCGACGATGTGCAGTCACTTTGCGACAAAACATGCGACGAAAGGAGCACTCACGAAAATGGCTAAGTGTCGTTACACTTGGGCGTATATGTTATGAGAGCATGTAAACAAGGTTTATATGCGTTGAACAAAGGACAATAAAATATACCCCAGCCGACACCATAAAGCATAAACGTGGGGGCATTCATATTAATGTTTAGAAGGTCGGCCTAAGGTAAATACGCATGGATGGCATGCGTATAAATGGAAGGAGGCTGCACCTCATTTGAACCATTCATCTTCGCATAAGATTGAACACTCATACGCACAAGGGTAAACTGCGCAAGGGTAAAGGGAGGTTATGCATATCTCATGCGTAGTCCTTCTAAAGTGAAGATTTGGATTGTTAAGTGTTGGTTTGGTTGAGGCAAGCGTGCTAAGGTGGAAATTGTGTGCAGGACTTGGCAGATTGAAATAGGTAGCTCGGGTGAGCATTCTTCTTTGTGCAATGGTGCACATAATTGTAAAAGGTTTTTCTATGCCTTGATTGTAAAATTATTCTAAGTATTGGATTGGAGATTGCCAAGCATACTTGTATTGTAATATTGAAGAAGCTGTTATAATATATTGTTGGGCAGACTTTCTAGGAGTTTCCCCTCCCTTTGTACTTGCTTATTGTTGATGTTCTCAGTTAATTGTATATGGTTAATGATTGAGAATGGTCTTCACTAAAGTATAAAGGATAATGTTGTTACTTGGTTATAAAACATAAACTAAGTATGTTCATGATGAAATAGGCGTAGTCCACGAATGTTAGTATTGTTAAAAAGAAAGCGTTCAGTGGTGCCGCACCTCGCTACAAGCGGTTGAAAGATCACCGCAGGTGTAGGGGCATGACAGGGGGGTCGTTTGGGCGAGGGCGTGCCTAGGCGAATGAGCCCGTATCAAAAATGCTAAGTTGTGACCTGAGGTTAGCTTTGTGCGTGTTCGTGCAGTTCGTTTGCCTGGCTCTCCCTTGTCGATTCGTTTCGGTCGTTCGGGCGCCCATGCAAAATCGTTCGGGGGGTCGTTTGAGGGCGCCCGTGTGAACTCGTTCGGGTGGGTCGTTCGGGCGAGGGCCGTATCAAAAATGCTAAGTTGTGACCCGAGGTTGGCTTTGTGCACGTTCGTGCAGCTCATTTGCCCGGCTCTCCGTTGTCGCTTCGTTTCGATCGTTCGCGCGCCCATGCGAAATCATTCGGGCAAGTCGTTTGAGTGCGCCCGTGTGAACTCCTTCGGGCGGGTCGTTCGGGCGAGGGCGTCTCCAGTCGAACGAGCCCGTATCAAAAATGCTAAGTTGGGACCCTAGGTTGGCTTTCTACACGTTCGTGCACCTCGTTTGCCCGGCTCTCCCTTGTCGCTTCGTTTGGGTTGTTGGGGCGAGTCGTTCGGGCAAGGGCGCGCCCGGGCGAATGAACCCGTATCAAAAATGCTAAGTTGTGACCCGAGGTTGGCTTTGTGTAGGTTCATGCAGCTCGTTTGCCGGGCTCTCCCTTGTCACTTCGTTTGGGTCGTTTGAGGGCGCCCGTGTGAACTCGTTTGGGCGGGTCGTTCCGGCGAGTCGTTCGGGCGAGGGCACGCCGGCGAGAATGAACCCGTATCAAAAATGCTAAGTTGTGACCCGAGGTTGGCTTTGTGCACGTTCGTGCAGCTCGTTTTCCTGGCTCTCCCCTGTCGCTTCGTTTCGGTCGTTGGGGCGGGTCGTTTGAGGGCGCCCGTGTGAACTCGTTCGGGTGGGTCATTCGGGCGAGGGCGTGCCTGGGCGAACGAGCCCATATCAAAAATGCTAAGTTGTGACCCGAGGTTGGCTTTTTGCACGTTCGTGCAGCTCATTTTCCCGGCTCTCCCTTGTCGCTTTGTTTCGGTCGTTCGGGCGGGTCGTTTGAGGGCGCTCGTGTGAACTCGTTCGGGTGTGTCGTTCGGGCGAGGGCGCACCCGGGCGAACGAGCCCGTATCAAAAATGCTAAGTTGTGACCTGAGGTTGGCTTTGTGCACTTTCGTGCAGCTCGTTTTCCCGTCTCTCCCTTGTCGCTTCATTTGGGTCGTTCGGGTGGGTCGTTCGAGGGTGCCCGTTTGAACTCGTTCGGGCGGGTCGTTCGGGCGAGTCGTTCCGACAAGGGCGCACCAGGGTGAACGAGCCCGTATAAAAAATGCTAAGTTGTGACCCGAGGTTGGCTTTGTGCACATTCGTGCAGCTCGTTTTCCCGGCTCTCCCTTGTCGCTTCGTTTCGGTCGTTCGGGCGCCCATGCGAAATCGTTCGAGCGGGTCGTTTGAGGGCGCCCGTGTGAACTCGTTCGGGCAGGTCGATCGGGCGAGGGCGAGCCCGGGCGAACGAGCCTGTATCAAAAATGCTAAGTTGTGACCTGAGGTTGGCTTTGTGCACGTTCGTGCAGCTCGTTTGCCTGGCTCTCCCTTGTCCTCTTCGTTTCGGTCGTTCGGGCGCCCATGCGAAATAGTTCAGGCGGGTCGTTTGAGGGCGTGCTCGTGAACTCGTTTAGGTGGGTCGTTCGGGCAAGGGCGTGCCCGGGCGAACGAGCCCGTATCAAAAATGCTAAGTTGTGACCCGAGGTTCGCTTTGTGCACGTTCGTCCAGCTCATTTGCCCGGATCTCCCTTGTCGCTTCGTTTCAGTCGTTCGGGTGGGTCGTTTGAGGCCGCCCGTGTGAACTCGTATGTGCGGGTCGTTCGGGTGAGGGCACGCCCATATCAAAAATGCAAAGTTGTGACCCGAGGTTGGCTTTGTGCACGTTCGTGCAGCTCGTTTTCCCGGCTCTCCCTTGTCGCTTCGTTTCGGTCGTTCGGGTGGGTCGTTTCAGGGCGCCCGTGTGAACTCATTCGGGCGGGTCGTTCGGGTGAGGGTGCGCCCGGGCGGACGAACCCGTATCAAAAATGCTAAGTTGTGACCCGAGGTTGCCTTTGTGCACGTTCGTGCAGCTCGTTTGCCTGGCTCTCGCTTGTCGTTTGTTTCGGTCGTTCGGGCGGGTCGTTTGAGGGCGCCCGTGTTAACTCGTTCATACGGGTCGTTCGGGCAAGGGCACGCCCGTATAAAAAATTCTAAGTTGTGACCCGAGGTTGGCTTTGTGCACGTTCGTGCAGCTCATTTTCTCAGATCTTCCTTGTCGCTTCGTTTCGGTTGTGCGGGCACCCTTGCAAATTCGTTCGGGCAAGGGAGTGCACGGGCCAATGAGCCCGTATGAAAAATACTAAGTTGTGACCTGAGGTTGGCTTTGTGCATGTTCTTGCTGCTCCTTTGCCCAGCTCTCCCTTGTTGCTTCGTTTCGGTCATGCGGGGGCCCATTCAAATTCCAAATGATCCGAGCGACAATTTTTCGTTCCGTGTGAAAGGTGGGTTGGTAATTAAGTTGTGTTTTCGCGTTTGCCTGAACGATGGCCTTGGGTCATTTGTAGGGCGGCCGATTTTCATCTTCTCTCCATCCCCACTCGGTAGCGCATGAGAGGTAATGTTGGCCAGGCTCGGCCTGCGAAGCATATGTGAACAATTCCCCTTCCGCTCTCCAAGTTCTTGGAGCTGTATGGGTTGTTGTGTTGTGGCTCCCTGGCTCGTCTTGGTCCCCACGTGCCCCTTCAGATGATACCAGCGACAGGTTTTCTTTCCGTGTGAAAGGTGGGTTGGTAATTGAGTTGTGTTTTCATGTTTGCCTAAACAATGGCCTTGGGTCATTTGTAGGGCGGCCGATTTTCATCTTCTCTCCATCCCCACTCGGTAGCGCATGAGCGGTAATGTTGGCCAGGCTCGGCCTGGGAGGCATATGAGAACAATTCCCCTTCCGCTCTCCAAGTTCTTGGAGCTGTATGAGCTGTTGTGGTGTGGCTCCCTGGCTCGTCTTGGTCCCTGCGTGCCCCTTCAGATGATACCAACGACAGGTTTTCTTTTCATGTGAAAGGTGGGTTGGTGATCAAGTTGTGTTTTCACATTTGCCTGAACGATGGCCTTGGGTCGTTTGTAGGGCCGTCGATTTTCATCTTCTCTCCATCCCCACCCGGTAGCGCATGAGTGATAATGTTGGCCAGGCTCGGCTTGGGAGGCATATGTGAACAATTCCCCTTCCGCTCTACAAGTTCTTGGAGCTGTATGGGCTATTGTGGTGTGGCCCCCTGGCTCGTCCTCGTCCCCCTTGTTCCCCTCCAGATGATAGCAGTGACAGTTTTATTTCCGTGTGAAAGGTGGGTTGGTAATCGAGTTGTGTTTTCACGTGTGCCTAAACGATGGCCTTGGGTCGTTTGTAGGGTTGCCGATTTTCATCTTCTTTCCATCCCCACTTGGTAGTGCATGAGCGGTAATGCTGGCCACGCTCGGCCTCGGAGGCATATGTGAATAATTCCCCTTTTGCTCTCCAAGTTCTTGGAGCTGTTTGGGCTATTGTGGTGTGGCTCCGTGGCTCGTCTTGGTCCCCGTGTGCCCCTCCAGATGATACCAGCGATAGGTTTTCTTTCCGTGTGAAAGGTGGGTTGGTAATCGAGTTGTGTTTTTGGGTTTGCCTGAACGATGGCCTTGGGTCGTTTGTAGGGCAGCCAATTTTCATCTTCTCTCCATCCCCACCCGGTAGCGCATGAGTGGTAATGTTGGCCAGGCTCGGCCTGGGAGGCATATGTGAAAAATTCCCCTTTCGCTCTCCAAGTTCTTGGAGCTGTATGGGATGTTGTGGTGTGGCTCCCTGGTTCGTCCTGGTCCCCGCATGCCCCTCCAGATGATACCAGCGATAGGTTTTATTTCCGTGTGAAAGGTGGGTTGGTGATCGAGTTGTGTTTTCAGGTTTGCCTGAATGATGGCCTTGGGTCGTTTGTAGGGCGGCTGATTTTCATCTTCTCTCCATCCCCACTCGGTAGTGCATGAGCGGTAATGTTGGCCAGGCTCGGCCTAGGAGGCATATGTGAACAATTCCCCTTCCGCTCTCCAAGTTCTTGGAGTTGTATGGGCTTTTGTGGTGTGGCTCCCTGGCTCGTCCTGGTCCCCTCGTGCCCCTCCCGATGATACCAGTGGTAGGTTTTCTTTCCATGTGAAAGGTGGGTTGGTGATCAAGTTGTGTTTTCAGATTAGCCTAAACGATGGCCTTGGGTCATTTGAAGGGCGGCCGATTTTCATCTTCTATCCATCCCCACTCGGTAGCACATGAGCGGTAATGTTGGCCAGGCTCAGCCTGGGAGGCATATGTGAACAATTCCCCTTCCGCTCTCCAAGTTCTTGGAGCTGTATGGGCTTTTGTGGTGTGGCTCCCTAGCTCGTCCTGGTCCCCTCGTTCCCCTCCCGATGATACCAGTGGTAGGTTTTCTTTCCGTGTGAAAGGTGGGTTGGTGATCAAGTTGTGTTTTCGGATTAGCCTGAACGATGGCCTTGGGTCATTTGAAGGGCGACCGATTTTCGTCTTCACTCCATCCCTGCTCATTGGCACATGAGTGGTAATGTGGGCCATGCTCATCCCCGTCCCTCTTTACCATCCAACGATAAGAATGTGGAAAGTTTTCTCGGCGCTCCTTTGAGCCTTCATTGTTGCGGGTCCCAGATGGAAGCCCCAAAACTCTGTCGTTGCCTATGTCGCTATCGTGCCCGTCGGTTGTTTGTGAATAGAGAATTTTGATTGGGCTGGGCAGCCATTTTTGGCTCCATTGAAATTTGCTCCTCGTTATATTGTTCACCTCCTCCCTATTTGGTGTGGAGGGTTTTGCTTTTCGTGTGAAAGGTTGGTTGGCAATTGAGTTGGTTTTTTGGGTTTGCCTCAAGAATGGCCTTGGGTCGTTTGTAGGGTGTCCGATTTTCATATTCTCTCCATACCCACTCGGTAGCGCATGAGCGGTAATGTTGGCCATGCTTGTCCTTGGAGGCATATGTGAACAATTCCCCTTCTGCTCCAAGTTTTGGGAGTTGTATGGGTTGTTGTGGTATGGCTCCTTGTGATGGCTAGCCTCTTCATTGTTCGGCTGTTTATGGTGCCGGTGTCTTGTGCTTGTACTCTTTCCGTGTTGGCATTGTCGGTTGAGATGCATACATTTAAGAGGGACGTGGAAGGGTTTTGGTTGTAAACCACCTACCCTCCCTCTTGCTTGCTTTTTCCATCGGGCGATGTGAGGCGCTGTTCTCCTTGTTGTAAAGTCAAGGGTTGGCATTCCTTTCAAAGTGCACATCGTTCGTGGTTGTGTTGGCTTTGAGGTTTTGATAGATGTGTTGGCCCATATGTTTGATTGAGGGGTCGGCTTTTCCCTTGCATCTTGTGTGTGTGGCAGGCTTTTGT
>CM062805.1:807655385-807657885 GCA_031772625.1 Pinus tabuliformis | reverse complement strand
GATGGCGGTTCGCTGACGTCGACGTCGTGAGAAGTTCATTGAACCTTATCATTTAGAGGAAGGAGAAGTCGTAACAAGGTTACCGTAGGTGAACCTGCGGTAGGATCATTGATAGCAGGGGTTTTCTTTTTTGGTTCAGGTTGGTTCGGTGTCGATTGCGATGTGGGACTTTGTGGTGTGTCTCTAGGGGAGCGGGTTTGGTGTTTGGTGGGAACATCGTTGGTTGCTTGTCTTGAGGTAACGTTTGTTTTTTCGTGTGTGCTTGCAAGCCATGCTTGTGCTTGTCCAACCCATCCTTTGTTTTTCTCCCCCCCAATGTGTTTCTTCAGGGGGTTCGGAAGCCTGTTTGTTGGGAGCCCTTTCGACGATCTGTTCGGCCGGGCATGGTTGCTGTAGAGTTGAGGTGCTTGGTAAAAATGATGGATAAATTTGGACTCATTCGTAGCGGTGGTGCTCGGTCTTTTGTTCGTTGGAAGGCATGGGCCAAGGGTGCGGGCTTCCATACTTGGTTCTCTCAAAAAGGTGGCAGCGGTTGATGTGTTGCTCGGGTGAGCTTTTTTGCTGGTGGTTGGGTCGAGGGAGTGGTTGCGCGCGCGCCTGGTAGCTCAAACCTTCCGTGAGGCGAGATTGTCGGGGTGCGGTCAAGTATGGGATGGATGAAGAGCGGTTCAACCCGTTGGGCTGGCCACCCTAGTCCCTCCCGACCGTTCCTCGACATGCCCTCGCGGAAGGGTTGGGTGTCCAGGTAATGAAAAACCCATCCCTCGGTCTGAGCTCCATCGAGATCGCAATTTTCCCCACCGACGGGCATGAGGGTGGCAATCTTATCTCGTGCCTTTACCATCGAGGTAATTCCTCGTCCTCTCGTGAGCCACTCCCCTTCTGAGGGAAAAAGAAGTAGCGGGTTGTGTCTTTGTTCCTCCCTTTGGATTGTGGGTTTTTTGTGGGACTCGCGTCATTTCTTCGTTTCGTGGTGTGCGCTTTGCGAACGTCCCTCTCTCTAGTAGCCTTGCACCATCAATGTATTTGTGGCTCCCAGCTTTCTCCAGCGTTGAGTGTTGGCCTGTGACAACTCCTCTTTGGAGTTTGATTCTTTGACCCCCATTGACTCTCTCGCTGGAAAGGTTGTTGGGTTTTTTGTACACGGAGGGGTGCAATAACGGGGTGGGTTTGTGTTATGGGCAGCAGTCTATTTGTCGTTTGAAGCCTTGTGTCGTTGGGTTGGGGAGGCTGTTTGACTCTCAATGACATGCTCCAGACACTGGTCTCATCGTGGCCCTCGTCTTTTCTATTGGTCAATTTTTGGTTGTGATTTATTTGCTTGGTTGTTTGCTATGTTGTAAAGCTGGAAAGGGTGTTGTGATGAATGCATGTGGGAGGGTGTGAAGAGGTGGGACGCTTTTTTGATTTGGTGCCTTGTTTGATTTCTTTTTGGTTAGCGGACATCTTGCTCGGCGTGCTGTTGAGCTTCTCTCTTTTCTTGGGATCTTTTTTTTTTGGTGTTATTTTCTTCCCTTCTTCCTTTTGCCCCTAGCCTTATGGAGGAGAGGTGGGATTGTTGTGGATTGGTGTTCGGGAAGGACGAAAAGCAGTGCGAGTTCGCAGGGTGGCCACCCTAGTCCTTCTCGATCACCGTCCCCTGCAGTTCCCCCCTTTTTCCGAAGGCGCGGGGCTTGGGAAGCTTGTTCTCTGTTTGAGCCTCCCCTTGTGAGCTGGTAGCCACGTTTGATATCTCTTGCTTTCCTGTTGTTTTCTTCCCTTCTTGCTTTTGGCCCCTTAGCTTTACAGAGAAAAGGTGGGATTGTTGTGGATTGGTGTTCAGGAAGGACCAAAAGCAGTGCGAGTTCTGAGGGTGGCCACCCTAGTCCTTCTCAATCGTTGTCCCCTGCAGTTCCCCCCCTTTTTGCGAAGGCATGGGGGTGGGGAAGCTTGTTCCCTGTTTGAGCCTCCCCCTGTGAGCCGGTGGATGCATTTGATATCTCTCTTTCTTTCATGTTGTTTTCTTCCCTTCTTTCGGCCCCTAGCTTTACGGAGAAAAGGTGGGATTGTTGTGGATTGGTGTTCAGGAAGGAAGAAAAGTAGTGAGAGTTCCCAGGGTGGCCACCCTAGTCCTTCTCGATCATCGTCCCCTGCAGTTCCCCCTTTTTTGCGAAGGCACGGGGTTGGGGAAGCTTGTTCTCTGTTTGAAGCCTCCTCCCCTTGTGAGCCGGTAGCCATGGTTGATATATCCCTTTCTCTCTTGTTGTTCTCTTCCCTTCTTCCTCGTGGCCCCTAGCTTTACGGAGAAAAGGTGGGATTGTTGTGGATTGGTGTTCCAGAAGGACAAAACGTAGTGCGAGCTCCCGGGGTGGCCACCCTCATCCTTCTCGATCGTCGTCCCCTTCAATTCCCCCCTTTTGCCGAAGGCACGGGGCTTGGGAGTCTTGTGCTTTGTTTTCTACCATGTTCTCTTCCTTTCGGTCCCTAGTTCTACGGAGAAAAGGGGGAATTGTTGTGGGCT
>CM062805.1:807635385-807650385 GCA_031772625.1 Pinus tabuliformis | reverse complement strand
CGCGCCACGACCGAAGCCGGCGGCGCCCAAGCCTGCGGGGACTCGGGGGTTTCCATGTCACGCCCAAGCCTGGGAAGCTTGGGGTTTCCATGTCGCGCCATTGATGGAACCATAGGTTTCCGCATTTTATGGCACGAGGGAAACACGGGGAACTTGGGATTTCCATGATGATGCAAACCAACTCGCAAGTCTCGGGAACTTGGGGTGTTTCGAAACTGCTGCCCAAGTCTGGGGAACTCTTTGTTTCCGTGTCGCGGCACACCCTGAATCGCCCGAGAGTCTGTGGAACTTCAAATTTCCATGTCGTGGGGCCACGAAGAGCCGTTAAAGTCCGGGGAACTCAGGGTGTTCATTTCGTGGCACGATGAAAACTGCTACCCAAGTCAGCGGACACACACTGGGTTTCCATTTCGCATCACAACAAAAATTGCTACCCAAGTCAGGGAAACGCGGTGTAAGGACCTGCGGTTCGGTTTCTCCCCGTCGGTGCGAAGTGCGAACTCTACGACCGAAATGTGGGAAGGGACATAAGTATAATGCGCAATAGAGGTGGAGCGATGGTTGGTTTATAGCGTGGGAGCGTTTGGCATAACCCACAGGCTGACTCACATGTTGGGGTGACTTGAACGAAGGATTGTTTGCCGACTAGCAATCGGATGGCAAGTTTGCGACGTGTAAGGGCGTTTTGGCATGCGGTTGTCGAGTCGGCCTGGGCAGCGACTCGCCCAACCGCTCGTATAAATATGGCAAGGCGTTGGAGCATTTGACATTCATTCGAAGATGGACATTCGAACATGAGCATTCGGTGATCAAGAAAAAAGTGCGAAGTAGTGGAGCAGGTCGCAAAAGAGGCGCGGGCATATATGCACCCGCTCTTGGGCAAGCACACATGATACGTAGAGGGTTCGGTTCTCAGGTGAGGGCGCGGGTAAGGAAGGCACCCGCCGTTCGGTGTGACACGGGGTGTCTCAGGTAGGTCGCCCGCCCGTCATGGAAGAAGAAACGCGGAGGTGTCTCAGGTGACTCGGGTAAGTCGCCCACCCGTCGTGCAACACGAAACGCTGGGTGACTCGGGTGAGGTCACCTGCCCGTCGTGCAGTGGTAAACGAGGTTCGGTCGACGAGTACGGTTGGCAGCTCGTGTGAGGGCGCGCCTGCCCAGCTCAGGCAAGGAACTCGGTTGGCACACGGAGGTGTTGCCTATTTGTAAAATTGGCTAAGTATGAAACTTGGTGTTTCCCAAGTATAATTGTAAAGCCCCGTAAACATTGTAGAGTTGAATAATATATTGTATTCAGGTAGACTCATTGTTCAGGGAGTTGCTCCTCCCTTTACACTGTGCAATTGTGTTCTTCATGTATAATTGCTGATGATAATTGCCTATGCGTATGGGTGTTCATTGGCATAAAGGAAACATAATAATACTTGGTTGCGAAAAACAAACTAAGTAGACTAATGGTTAGGCGTAGTCCATGAACATAAGTGTTGGTGAAAAGAAAGTGTTCGGTGGCGCCGCACCTCGCCAAGTACGGCTGAAAGAGTACTGTAGGCCTGGGAGCATGACACGCGGGGTTCCCATGTCGCTCGCGCCGTGTTGGGGATGGCGCACGCCCCTTTATACCTGCACGATGGGCGAGCCACCGAATGAAGGCGTGCGGGCGACCCTTGTTGTGTGCCCGGATGAAAGAGGTGACCATGTGCGGACGAGTCAGGATGCGGGAAGGTGTGCGACGTGCGGCGACGGGTGTAATCGGCGAGGTGTTGGGGCCGACCCATGGGTGCGACGGTGCACACGAAGGGACGCGGTGGTTCGTTGGAATGGGGCGTGTCGAGGTTATGTGGCAGGTCAACCAGGCATGCATGTTGATGGAGCCGACCCTTGTTATCCTCGAGAGACATGGCCCTTGGGCGAAAGGATGCGTATAAGTAAGGAGGATGGCATTCGACGAAGGGACATTGAACTCAGACTTCCACGTCGCAGAACAAGTGCGAAGGAAGGAGTTGGGCGAAAACGGAAGGAAGATAAGGACGCGGCTAAGAGGGCCACACCGGCGAGCGGATTATAGAGGGCGGGTCGGGCTTGGTAGCACGGACAGGTAGAGCAGGGAGGGTTACCGTCTGGGCAGGCAGGCCACACTGCATGCGGGCCATGCGCCCTCACTATGGACCGCACCGACGGGCAGAGTTTGGGCGCCGCGGAAGGGAAATTCGGGTGGACAGGTTCACAGTTCAGGTGTGGAGTTGTGTCCTGCAGGCCGCGGGCCAGTGCAGCACGACCACACGACACGACAGGTAGAAAGAATAATTGAAGAAGATAAATTTATGGTAAGTTATTTTCGCTGCATTGTTAAGAACACTTACTGGAAAAGGCGCAGACCGTGTACTCAAGTATTGGGGTCTCCCGGTCCCTCCTCGACAAAGGTCGCCAAATTGCAGGGTACCCGGGGATTCCATGTCCCGCCTTGTCGAAAGCATCCCAAGTGCGGGAAATTTGGGGTTTCCATGTCTCGTCGCGATGGAAATCGCCCCAGGTGCAGTAAACTTGGTGTACATCGAGCCTGCAACCTCACATCAAGAAAAAGGCCCGGTTGGTCAAGAGAATGAAGGTTTCTTCATTGGTAAAGGACCTCGCTAAGGATCAAAGGTTGGAGTCTCTTCTAGAGCTAGTCCACCATGGACTATCAAAATTTGAAAGAAGGACAGAGTGCCGGGGAACGAAGCGCCGAAGAAACAAAGTGCAGAGAGGAGGAAGGACTCAACTTGTGCTTGGGGGATATTATTGTCAAGGGTCTAGGGTTTCGCAATGACCAATAAGAAGCTTCAATGAGGGAAATTTATGAAAGGGTTTTCCTCTCTGAGGGAGAGAGAGAGAGAGAGAGGTTTTTCCCTGGCAGAGAGCCAACATCTTGTGTTCTTGTTCTTATGTTTTTGGCACCAGTTTGATGAAAGTAAACACACATGCATTAATAAGAAGAGAAGAAGATTAAGATAACACGATAAATTGCAAAAGAGCTTCACAAATTGTTATCAAGTCTAGAAGAATCCCGCTATACCCCATTGCCCCAGATTCTTCAACATGGTATCGGAGCTAAGGTGACACATCAAGGAAAGGGAATCTCAAGAACATCCGCAAGGTTGAAGCGTCAAGCCAAGAAGTCTCAATCACATCAAGGAAAAGAAGGTCTACCATCTATCATTCCTCGTGGAAGACTACAAAGCAAGAAGCAACGCCTTGTATAAAGGCACCTACAAGAAGAACAAATAAAAGAGGGACCTACATCAAGCTACACCATCTTGAAGAATGAAAGGCACTACGAGTCATGTCATCAAGCAAGTCAATTTGAAGAAAGCAACTTGAACAACATCAAGATCTAAGGAAGGCAAGCCATCAAGTCTTCAAGAAGAAAGCAAGTTCACTACATCTCAAACTCTATCAAGTAAGTATATGTCCCCTTCTGAGTATACCTCAGTGTCTTTTTGCAAGGAAAGTAACAAATTGGTTGGGGCCACTACATGTCCAAAGTCGAACGGTTTGGATGCCAAGAGTATGGACGCTACAAAATGGATTTTCCTAAACTTAAGAAGGACAACAACAACAAGAGAAAAAGGGAAGAATCTCATGTAACTCAAGAAGTGAAAGAAGATGACAAGAAGCAAAAGAAGGAAGATCCTCCTAGGACTAAGTCAACCTCTTTGCTTAAAGTCTTCTTTCAAAGGGGGTAGAGGTCTCATTGGGGGTCCCATTTATGGGATTCAAGAGAGGATGATATACAGGCGAGAGCAGATGAAGCAAGAAAGGCTACACCAATCGAGGAGAACTATCAAATAAAGCCGCGATGATAAAAGCATAATCAAGGTGAGGTATGTATGCATCAAAGTTTAAGTCATGTCGCCATATATTGATTGGGTCATGGGAAAAGTTTTAGAATCACGATCAAGAATAAAAGGATCTATTTCGCCAACGACATGCTCGGAGGCATGTGCTACAGTGGAGTAAAGGTCAACGTGAAGAAGTGCTCTCATAAGGAGTATAAGGTGGTTGACCAATCAATCCAATAAGAAGCAAATGAAGAACATCGCGGTCACAAAGAATAACTATTAGACAAGATTCCTCAACATCTCTCGAAAGAAGGCACGACAACTCTGACAAAGGAAGAAAAATATAAAGGACCCTTGACACCTACGAAGGCCTTGGAGATAGTAAGGTGCAGATAATCGATTCAACTCTACAAATATGTCATGATGAAGAGCAATATCACGATGAAGTCATGAAGGGCCACTAAATCAAAGTACGGGAACAAGCGAGTACAACTAAGCATCCATGTGATAAGTGTTATGAAGGATAGACAAGGTGACAAAGGAGTAGCTAGATGACAAAAAGGCCCTGATATATATCAAGCAGGCCACTTTCCACGAAGGGAGCAATGACATGACAAAACAGGGGGGAAAGTGATCGATGGCCGGTACCCTGCCAAGAAGAAGTTCAGACAAAGACTTCATGACATCGAAGGAAAGAAGGAGATCAAGCGACTGAAGGACCCACGAAGAAGAGGTTGTTGATGAATGGACAAGTCCCTAGCTAAGAGGGAGTTCTAACAAGCTCCCAAATACAAAGGAGCTTGGGCAAGTTCCTTGTCAGAGGAAACATGGGCATGTCTCCCCAATCAAGGGGAATAGATAGACACAACATTCTTGTCTTCACTTGGCAAGAAATAACGGGAGGATTGGGCAATCATTTGGCATCTGATGCTCTTTGAGGATGTGTAGGGCACCCAAGACAAGAGTAGGCAAGAGGAGAGATATTCTTTGAGGGATGGGAACCCAAGACAAGAATTGTCCTGGAAGGTCATACTCAGGGAACACCTGCGTGGGTATGTACCTTTAGAGACAATGACCAAGGTGTTTATAAGCCAATGGCCTAGCAACCAGCTCTGGTATTACGAGAGATAAAGCTGTTAGTCAAGGCCTTGCTATGAACAATGTTAGCTAATATGATGCTATAACAGATGGGTTGCCAATCCAGTTTCTCTTATGTGAATTATTCAAGATTGAAAAATAGCCAAACACCTTGTAATGATTTGCGAATACCAGCCTAGTTGAGAGGGGGTGTTGAAGAAAGTGTAATTGGGTTCAGTCTTCATAAATGTACTTTTTATATAGATATTCCTACCCTTGTGCCTTCGTTCGGGTTGTGCGCCCGTTCAAACCCCAAATTTCCTTCGGGCGGGCCGGGTCATCCCGTGTCATGCCGTGTGTGGGGGTGCGCGGGCACACGTGGGCGTGCTGAAAATGCCAAGTCATTACCACCCATGTGCCTTCTTTGTTCGGGTCGTACACCCAAGGAAACCCCAAATTTCGTTCGGGCGATTCGGGTCGGCTCGCCCAGGGCGGGTCGGGTCGTGCCGTGCCGTGTGTGGGTGCCCCGGCACACGTGGCCGTTCCAAAAATTCTAAGTCGTCACTGCCCGTGTGCCTTCTGCACATTCGTGCAGCCCGTTTGCCCGACGCTCCCTCGGGCCTTCGTTCGGGTCGTGCACCCATGGAAACCCAAAATTTCGTTCGGGGCGTGCACACATGGAAACCCCAAATTCCGTTCGGGCGGGTCGGGTCGGGTCGTGTGTGGGTGCCCGTGCAAACGCGTTCGGGTGAGTCGAGTGGGGTCGAGTCATGTTGTGCCGCGTGTCGGTGCTCGGGAACATGTGGCTATGTAAAAAATGTTAGGGCGTGACCACCCATGTGCCTCCTGCACGTTCGTGCTACCCGTTTGCCTGACGCTCCATCATGCCTTCGTTCGGGCGGGTCGGGTTGTGCCATGCGTGGGTGCTCGGGCACACGTGGAAGTGCCAAAAATGCTAAGTCATGACCCCCCGTGTGCCTTCTACACGTTCGTGCGGCCCGTTTGCCCGACGCTGCCTTGTGCCTTCGTTCGGGTCGCGCACCCATGGAAACCCCAAATTTCGTTCGGGTTGTGCATATAAGGAAACCCCAAATTTTGTTCGGGTCGGGTCGTGTCGTGTCGTGTGTGGGTGCCCGTGCAAACGCGTTCGGGTGGGTCAGGTCGGCTCGCACAAGGCCGGTCGGGCCGTGTCGTGCCGTGTGTGGGTGCCCGGGCACACGTGGGCGTGCCAAAAATGCTAAGTCGTGACCGCCCGTGTGTCTTCTGCATGTTCGTGTGTCCCGTTTGCTTGATGCTCCCTCGTGCCATCGTTCGGGTCGTGCGCCCACAAAAACCCCAAAATTTCTTTCGGGTCGTGCGCCCATGGAAACCCCAAATTTCGTTCGGGCGGGTCGGGACGTGTCGTGTGTGCGTGCCCATGCAAACGGGTCGGGTCGTGTCATGTCGTGTCGTGTGATGGAACCCAGGGAACACGTGGTCGTATAAAAAATGCTAAGTTGTGAAGGGGGGTGGGCCTTGTACACGATCGTGCCGCCCGTTTGCCCGAATCTCCCTTGTGACTTCATTTTGGTCGTGTGTCGGAGCCCATGTAAACTCGTTCGAGTGGGTCGTTTGTCGTGTAAACACTCGTTCGGGCGGGTCGTTTGCCCGGCTCTCCCTTGTCGGTTCGTTTTGGTCGTTCGAGCGCCCATGCAAAATTGTTCGGGCGGGTCGTTTGAGGGCGCCCGTGTGAACTCGTTCGGGCGGGTCGTTCAGGCGAGGGCCGTATCAAAAATGCTAAGTTGTGACCCGAGGTTGGATTTGTGCACGTTCGTGCATCTAGTTTTCCCAGCCCTCCCTTGTCGATTCGTTTCGGTCATTCGGACGCCCATAAAAAACCATTTGGGCGGGTAGTTTGAGGGCGCCCGTGTGAACTCGTTCGGGCGGGTCGTTTGAGGGCGCCCGTGTGAACTCATTCGGGCGGGTCGTTCGGGCGAGGGCCATATCAAAAATGCTAAGTTGTGACCCGAGGTTGGCTTTGTGCACGTTCGTGTAGCTCGTTTGCCTGGCTCTCCCTTGTCGCTTCGTTTCGGTTGTTCGGGCGCCCATGCAAAATCGTTCGGGCGGTTCGTTTGAGTGCGCCCGTGTGAACTCGTTCGGGCGGGTCGTTTGAGGGCGCCTGTGTGAACTCGTTCATTTGAGAGCGCCCGTATCAAAAATGCTAAGTTATGACCTGACGTTGGCTTTGTGCACATTCGTGCAGCTCGTTTTCCCAGCTCTCCCTTGTCGGTTCATTTCGGTCGTTCGGGCGGGTCGTTTGAGTGCGCCCGTGTGAACTCGTTCGGGCGGGTCGTTTGAGTGCACCCGTGTGAACTCGTTCGGGCGGGTCGTTCAGGCGGGTCGTTTGAGGGCACCCGTGTGAACTCGTTCGGGTGAGGGTTGTATCAAAAATGCTAGGTTGTGACCCGAGGTTGGCTTTGTGCACGTTCGTGCAGCTCGTTTGCCTAGGTCTCCCTTGTCGGTTCGTTTCGGTCGTTCGGGCGCCCATGCAAAATCGTTCGGGGGGGTCGTTTGAGGGCGCCCGTGTGAACTCGATCGGGCGGGTCGTTCGGGTGGGTAGTTTGAGGGTGCCCGTGTGAACTCTTTCGGGCGGGTCATTTCAGGGTACCCGTGTGAACTCGTTCGGGCAGGTCGTTTGAGGGTGCCCGTGTGAACTCGTTCGGGTGGGTCGTTTGAGGGCGCCCGTGTGAACTCGTTCGGGCGGGTCGTTTGAGGGCGCCCATGTGAACTCGTTCGAGCGGGTCATCCGGGCGGGTCGTTTGAGGGCGCCCGCGTGAACTCGTTCGGGCGGGTTGTTTCAGGGTGCCCGTGTGAACTCGTTCGGGCGGGTCGTTTGAGGGTGCACGTGTGAACTTGTTCGGGCAGGTCGTTCGGGCGAGGGCCGTATAAAAAATGCTAAGTTGTGACCCGAGGTTGGCTTTGTGCACGTTCGTGCAGCTCGTTTGCCCAGCTCTCCCTTGTCGGTTCGTTTCGGTCGTTCGGGTGCTCATGCAAAATCGTTCGGGCGGGTCGTTTGAGGGCACCCGTGTGAACTCGTTCGGGCAGGTCGTTCGGGCGAGGGTCGTATCAAAAATGCTAAGTTGTGACCTGAGGTTGGCTTTGTGCATGTTCGTGCAGCTCGTTTGCCCAGGTCTCCCTTGTCGGTTCGTTTCGATCGTTCGGGCGACCATGCAAAATCATTCGGGCGGGTCATTTGAGGGCGCCGTGTGAACTCGTTCGGGGGGGTCGTTCGGGCGCGCATGCAAAATCGTTCGGGCGGGTCATTTGAGGGCGCCCGTGTGAACTCATTCGGGCGGGTCGTTTGAGGGCGCCCGTGTGAACTCGTTCGGGCGGGTCGTTCGGGCGAGGTCCGTATCAAATATGCTAAGTTGTGACCCGAGGTTGGCTTTGTGCATGTTAGTGCAACTCGTTTGCCCGGCTCTCCCTTTTGGGTTCGTTTCGGTCGTTCGGGCACCCATGCAAAATCGTTCGGGCGGGTCATTTTTTGGGCACCCGTGTGAACTCGTTCAGGGGGGTCGTTCGGGCGAGGGTGCGCCCGGGCGAACGAGCCCGTATCAAAAATGCTAAGTTGTGACCCGTGGTTGGCTTTGTGCGCGTTCGTGCAGCTCGTTTGCCCGGCTTTCCCTTGTCGGTTCGTTTCGGTCGTTCGGGCGCCCATGCAAAATCATTCTGGGGGGTCGTTTGAGGGCGCCCGTGTGAACTCGTTCGGGCGGGTCATCCGAGCGAGGGCCATATCAAAAATGCTAAGTTGTGACCCGAGTTTGGCTTTGTGCATGTTCGTGCAGCTCGTTTTCCCATCTCTTCCTTGTGGGTTCGTTTCGGTCGTTCGGGTGCCCATGCAAAATCGTTCGGGCGGGTCATTTGAGGGCACCCGTGTGAACTCGTTCGGGGGGGTCATTCGGGCGAGGGCACGCCCTGGCGAACGAGCCCGTATCAAAAATGCTAAGTTGTGACCCTAGGTTGGCATTGTGCGCGTTCGTGCAGCTCGTTTGCCCGACTCTCCCTTGTCGGTTCGTTTTGGTCGTTCGGGCGCCCATGCAAAATCGTTCGGGGGGTCGTTTGAGGGCGCCCGTGTGAACTCGTTTGGGCGGGTCGTTCGGGCGAGGGCCATATCAAAAATACTAAGTTGTGACCCAAGGTTGGCTTTGTGCACGTTCGTGCAGCTCGTTTGCCTAGCTCTCCCTTGTCGCTTCGTTTCGGTCGTTCGCGCGCCCATGCGAAATCGTTCAGGCGGGTCATTTGAGGGCGCCCGTGTGAACTTGTTCGGGCGGGTCATTCGGGCGAGGGTGCGCCCAGGCAAATGAGCCCGTATCAAAAATGCTAAGTTGTGACCCTAGGTTGGCTTTGTGCATGTTCGTGCAGCTCGTTTTCCCGGCTCTCCCTTGTCGCTTTGTTTGGGTCGTTGGGGCGGGTCGTTGGGGCGAGTCGTTGGGGCGAGGGTGCGCCTGGGCGAACGAGCCCGTATCAAAAATGCTAAGTTGTGACCCGAGGTTGGCTTTGTGCAGGTTCGTGCAGCTCATTTGCCCGGCTCTCCCTTGTCGCTTCGTTTGGGTCGTTTGAGGGCGCCTGTGTGAACTCATTCAGGCGGGTCGTTCCGATGAGTCGTTCGGGCGAGGGCGCGCCCGGGTGAATGAGCCTGTATCAAAAATGCTAAGTTGTGACACGAGGTTGGCTTTGTGCATGTTAGTGCAACTCGTTTTCCCGGCTCTCCCTTGTCGGTTCGTTTCGGTCGTTCGGGAGGGTCGTTTGAGGGCACCCGTGTGAACTCGTTCGGGCGGGTCGTTCGGGCGAGGGTGCGCCCGGGCGAATGAGCCCGTATCAAAAATGCTAAGTTGTGACCCGAGGTTGGCTTTGTGCACTTTTGTGCAGCTCGTTTGCCCGTCTCTCCCTTGTCGCTTCATTTGGGTCGTTCGGGCAGGTTGTTTGAGGGTGCCCGTGTGAACTCGTTCGGGCGGGTCGTTCGGGCGGGTCGTTCGGGCGAGTCGATCGGGCGAGGGCGTGCCCGGGCGAACGAGCCCGTATCAAAAATGCTAAGTTGTGACCCAAGGTTAGCTTTGTGCACGTTCGTGCAGCTCGTTTTCCCGGCTCTCCCTTGTCGCTTCGTTTCGGTCGTTCTGGCGCCCATGCGAAATCATTCGGGCAGGTCATTTGAGGGCGCCCGTGTGAACTCGTTCGGGCGGGTTGTTCGGGCGAGGGTGCACCCAGGCGAACGAGCCCGTTTCAAAAATGCTAAGTTGTGACCCGAGGTTGGCTTTGTGCATGTTCGTGCAGCTCGTTTGCCTGGCTCTCCCTTGTTCTCTTCGTTTTGGTCGTTCGGGCGGGTCGTTTGAGGGCACCCTTGTGAACTCGTTCCGGCAGGTCGTTCGGGCGAGGGCGCGCCCGGGCGAACAAGCCCGTATCAAAAATGCTAAGTTGTGACCCGAGGTTGGCTTTGTGCACGTTCATCCAGGTCATTTTCCCAGCTCTCCCTTGTCGCTTCGTTTCGGTCGTTCGGGTGGGTCGTTTGAGGGCGCCCGTGTGAACTCGTACGTGCGGGTCGTTCGGGCGAGGGCGCGCCCATATCAAAAATGCTAAGTTGTGACCTGAGGTTGGCTTTGTGCACGTTCGTGCAGCTCGTTTGCCGGGCTCTCCCTTGTCGCTTCGTTTCGGTCGTTCGGGCGGGTCGTTTCAGGGCGCCCGTGTGAAATCATTCAGGCGGGTCGTTCGGGTGAGGGCGCGCCCGGGCGGATGAGCCCGTATCAAAAATGCTAAGTTGTGACCCGAGGTTGCCTTTGTGGACGTTCGTGCAGCTCGTTTGCCTGACTCTCCCTTGTCGTTTGTTTCGATCATTCGGGCAGGTCGTTTGAGGGCGCCCGTGTGAACTCGTTCGTGCGGGTCGTTTAGGCGATGGCACGCCCATATCAAAAATGCTAAGTTGTGACCCGAGGTTGGCTTTGTGCATGTTCGTGCAGCTCGTTTTCTCGGCTCTCCCTTGTCGCTTCGTTTCGATCGTGCGGGCACCCTTGCAAATTCATTCGGGCTAGGGCGCGCACGGGCCAACGAGCCCGTTTGAAAAATGCTAAGTTGTGACCCGAGGTTGGCTTTGTGCATGTTCTTGCTGCTCCTTTGCCCAGCTCTCCCTTGTTGCTTCGTTTCGGTCATGCGGGGGCCCATTCAAATTCCAGATGATCCGAGCGACAAGTTGTATTTCCATGTGAAAGGTGGGTTGGTAATTGAGTTGTGTTTTTGCATTTGCCTGAACGATGGCCTTGGGTCGTTTGTAGGGCGGCCAATTTTCATCTTCTCTCCATCCCCACTCGGTAGCGCATGAGTAGTAATGTTGGCCAGGCTTGGCCTGGGAGGCATATGTGAACAATTCCCCTTCCGCTCTCAAAGTTATTGGAGCTGTATGGGCTGTTGTTGTGTGGCTCCCTGGCTCGTCTTGGTCCCCGTGTGCCCTTCAGATGATACCAGCGACAGGTTTTCTTTCCGTGTGAAAGGTGGGTTGGTAATTGAGTTGTGTTTTTGTGTTTTCCTGAACGATGGCCTTGGGTCATTTGTAGGGTGGCCGATTTTCATCTTCTCTCCATCCCCACTCGGTAGCGCATGAGCGGTAATGTTGGCCAGGTTCAGCCTGGGAGGCTTATGTGAAGAATTCCCCTTCAGCTCTCCAAGTTCTTGGAGCTGTATGGGCTGTTGTTTTGTGGCTCCCTGGCTCGTCTTGGTCCCTGCGTGCCCCTCCAGATGATACCAGCGACAGGTTTTCTTTCCGTGTGAAAGGTGGGTTGGTAATCAAGTTGTGTTTTCGCGTTTGCCTGAACGATGGCCTTGTGTCATTTGTAGGGTGGCCGATTTTCATCTTCTCTCCATCCCCACTCGGTGGCACATGAGCGGTAGTGTTGGCCAAGCTCGGTCTGGGAGGCATATGTGAACAATTCCCCTTCCGCTCTCCAAGTTCTTGGAGCTGTATGGGCTGTTGTGGTGTGGCTCCCTGGCTCGTCTTGGTCCCCGCGTGCCCCTTCAAATGATACCAGCGACAGGTTTTATTTCCGTGTGAAAGGTGGGTTGGTGATCGAGTTTTGTTTTTGGGTTTTCATGAACGATGGCCTTGGGTCGTTTGTAGGGCGGCTGATTTTCATCTTCTCTCCATCCCCACTCGGTAGTGCATGAGCGGTAATGTTGGTCAGGCTCGGCTTGGGAGGCATATGTGAACAATTCCCCTTCCGCTCTCCAAGTTCTTGGAGCGGTATGGGCTGTTGTGGTGTGGAAACTTGGCTCGTCTTGGTCCCCGCGTGGCCCTTCAGATGATACCAGCGACAGGTTTTCTTTCCGTGTGAAAGGTGGGTTGGTGATCGAGTTGTGTTTTCGCGTTTGCCTGATCGATGTCCTTGGGTCGTTTGTAGGGCCGCCGATTTTCATCTTCTCTCCATCCCCACCCGGTAGCGCATGAGTGGTAATGTTGGCCAGGCTCAGCCTAGGAGGCATATGTGAATAATTACCCTTCCGCTCTCCAAGTTCTTGGAGCTGTATGGGCTGTTGTGGTGTGGCTCCCTGGCTCGTCCTGGTCCCCCTTGTTCCCCTCCAGATGATAGCAGCGACAAGCTTTCTTTCCGTGTGAAAGGTGGGTTGGTAATCGAGTTGTGTTTTCACGTGTGCCTGAACGATGGCCTTGGGTCATTTGTAGGGTTGCCGATTTTCATCTTCTTTCCATCCCCACTCGGTAGCGCATGAGCGGTAATGCTGGCCACGCTCGGCCTGGGAGGCATATGTGAACAATTCCCGTTCCGCTCTCCAAGTTCTTGGAGCTGTTTGGGCTGTTGTGGTGTGGCTCTGTGGCTCGTCCTGGTCCCCACATGCCCCTCCAGATGATACCAGCGACAGGTTTTCTTTTCGTGTGAAAGGTGGGTTGGTAATCGAGTTGTGTTTTTGGGTTTGCCTGAACGATGGCCTTGGGTCGTTTGTAGGGCGTCTGATTTTCATCTTCTCTCCATCCCCACTCGGTAGCGCATGAGCGGTAATGTTGGCCAGGCTCGGCCTGGGAGGCATATGTGAAAAATTCCCCTTCCACTCTCCAAGTTCTTGGAGCTGTATGGGCTGTTTTGCTGTGGCTCCCTGGCTCGTCCTGGTCCCCGTGTGCCCCTCCAGATGATACCAGCGACAGGTTTTATTTCCGTGTGAAAGGTGGGTTGGTGATCAAGTTGTGTTTTCGGGTTTGCCTGAACGATGGCCTTGGGTTGTTTGTAGGGCGGCCGATTTTCGTCTTCACTCCATCCCTGCTCGGTAGCACATGAGCGGTAATGTGGTCCATGCTCATCCCCGTCCCTCTTTCCCATCCCCGTCGTTGCCTATGTCGCTATCGTGCCCGTCGGTTGTTGCGAATAGAGAATTTTGATTGGGCTAGGCAGCCACTTGTGGCTCCATTGAAATTGGCTCCTTGTTATATTGTTCACCTCCTCCCTATTTGGTGTGGAGGGTTTTGCTTTTCGTGTGAAAGGTGGGTTGGCAATTGAGTTGGTTTTTTGGGTTTGCCTCAAGAATGGCCTTGGGTCGTTTGTAGGGTGTCCGATTTTCATCTTCTCTCCATACCCACTCGGTAGCGCATGAGCGGTAATGTTGGCCATGCTTGTCCTTGGAGGCATATGTGAAAAATTCCCCTTCTGCTCCAAGTTTTGGGAGTTTTATGGGTTGTTGTGGTGTGGCTCCTTGTGATGGCTAGCCTCTTCATTGTTCGGCTGTTTATGGTGCCGGTGTCTTGTGCCTGTACTCTTTCCGTGTTGGCATTGTCGGTTGAGATGCATACATTTAAGAGGGACGTGGAAGGGTTTTGGTTGTAAACCACCTACCCTCCCTCTTGCTTTCTTTTTCCATCGGGCGATGTGAGGCGCTGTTCTCCTTGTTGTAAAGTCAAGGGTTGGCATTCCTTTCAAAGTGCACATCGTTCGTGGTTGCGTTGGCTTTGAGGTTTTGATAGATGTGTTGGCCCATATGTTTGATCGAGGGGTCGGCTTTTCCCTTGCATCTTGCGTGCATGGTAGGATTTTGCGGTTGGAAATTTTCAGTCACAATGTTTATGGGCATTTTTTGTTTCAATTGTGTATGCGCTTGTGGTCTAATGGGGAGGAGGCTTGCTACTATAGTCATCGATGGTGGGGGCTATTTGGAAGAAGGATTTCGAGGTGGAACACTTCGACCTCCCTCCTTTGCATGGAGGTGGCCGTAGGGGAAAATTATTCATGAAATCCCCTAGGTTTCATGTACGTAGGGTGCGTGGGGTGCGGAGCTGCCCGATCCCTCCTGTTTGGATATGTGTCCTTGTATTGTGTAGCGACCCTCTTGATTTGCATTTGCTTCCTTCCTTTGCCTTCGCATCGTGGTTGCCGCAGGCGGTCAAGTGATCGAGGTCCACCGTCAGCTGGTGTGGGTGGACTCCTAGGTGGCCTCGGTGCGTGGCGTGGAGGGTCGGGGGGCGTTTCTAAGAGAGGTTGTGGGCTCGGTTAGTCTTGTTGTTTTGTTTCTTTCCGTTTCCTTTGGATTGAGGCTGCCGTAGGCGATCATGCGATCACAGTCCATCGTTGCTACTGTCCAGGTGGACTCCTAGGTGGCCTCTCTGTGGGGAGGGTTGGGGGGCATTTGTTGTTTCAATTGTGTATGCGCTCGTGGTCCAATGGGGAGGAGGCTTGCTACTATAGTCATCTATGGTGGGGGCTATTCGGAAGAAGGATTTCGAGGTGGAATGCTTCGACCTCCCTCCTTTGCGTGGAGGTGGCTGTAGGGGAAAATTATTCATCGTTCGGTCGGTAAAGCTGTGGGAAATCCCCTAGGTTGCCTGTACATAGGGTGTGTGGGGTGCGGAGCTGCCCGATCCCTCCTCCTGTTCGGATATGTGTCCTTGTATTGTGTAGCGACCCTCTTGATTTGCATTTGCTTCCTTCCTTTGCCTTCGCATTGTGGATGCCACAGGCGGTCAAGTGATCGAGGTCCACCATCAAATGGCGCGGGTGGACTCCTAGGTGGCATCAGTGCGTGGCGTGGAGGGTCGGGGGGCATTTCTAAGAGAGGTTGTGGGCTCGGTTGGTCTTGTTGTTTT
>CM062805.1:807575385-807622885 GCA_031772625.1 Pinus tabuliformis | reverse complement strand
CTCGGGTGAGGTCACCCGCCCGTCGTGCAGCGGTAAACGAGGTTCGGTCGATGAGTATGGTTGGCAGCTCATGTGAGGGCGCGCCCGCTCAGCTCGGGCAAGGAACTCGGTTGGCACACGGAGGTGTTGCCTATTTGTAAAATTGGCTAAGTATGAAACTTGGTATTTCCAAAGAATACTTGTAAAGCCCCGTAAACATTGTAGAGTTGAATAATATATTGTATTCGGGCAGCCTCATTGTTCAGGGAGTTGCCCCTCCCTTTACACTGTGCAATTGTGTTCTTCATGTATAATTGCTGATGATAATTGCCTATGCGTATGGGTGTTCATTGGCAAAAGGAAACATAATAATACTTGGTTGCAAAAAACAAACTAAGTAGACTAATGGTAGGCGTAGTCCATGAACATAAGTGTTGGTGAAAAGAAAGTGTTCGGTGGCGCCGCACCTCACCAAGTACGGCTGAAAGAGTACTGTAGGCCTGGGGGCGTGACACGCGGGGTTCCCATGTCGCTTGCGCCGTGTTGGGGATGGCGTACGCCCCTTGATACCTGCACGATGGGCGAGCCACCGACGGAAGGCGCGCGGGCGACCCTTGTTGCGTGCCCGAATGAAAGAGGTGACCATGTGCGGACGAGTCAGGATGTGGGTAGGTGTGCGACGTGCGGTGACGGGTGTAAACAATGTAAACTATGAAACGGGAACTGATACTGTTACCCGTTTCGTAGAGATAGCTAAAAAGTGACCTGATTTTGAAAATGGGTGATGCAGAACGCACATGTTTTTTCTAGAGCATAGTTTTTGGCACTTTAGTTTTTTTTATGTACATCACGTTTTAGAATGGTAGTGATTTTCATGCTGATTTTAAAAAGTGAGCATTCTGCATCACACTCATTTCATAAAAGCCCTGTTTTTTGGCTTTAAATTTTTTAATGTATAAAATGTAAATAATTATTTAGTAAATTTGATAATTTTTGAAGTGGTCGTTTTCTTCACATTTCCTTGTTTTTTATTATAATTTAAAAAAAAAAAATCGTGAGGTTTTTACTGTTTTGCATTTTTAAATTAGAAGGTCGATATTTAGACTTTTCGATATTCTACATATTTATACATCCTTAATTAATTTTTCAATCGACATGAAATAATTGTTTCTAAAAAACAATATTTTTTAACAATGGACATAAAAATAACCATTTTTAACATAAATATAACTAAAAAACTACACATTTTGATAATTTTTTGTTAGAATTGACATGTCAAAATCACAATTTTTATACGATAATTTTAACTAAAAATGGTTAAATAATAGTTTTTTCTATGAATTTCATGTCAAAAAAATAATAAAAATCACTTTTTTTTTCAAAAAATAATGATTAACTTAAAAATCAATGCAAAAAACACATATTACCAATATTGAACGTATAACAACCATAATTGAGTGTTTATTCTTCTCATAAAATGTCAAAGTCAAAACATTGCAAAGCTTGATTTACAAGCATAACTTAAATTTAATCAACAATGTCACGTAATCCAAACTCTTCATCCTCTAGAGTTTCATCATTGTCCTCTTCCACAATATTTTCTGTTTCATTTTGCTCATTTTCCTCTTCTAATGGGTCTTTGATGTCTGCGAAACTCCCAATGTATGTCTTTCCAAACATTCCATGTAATGGTGGTTGGGGTTCCTTTGCCTTTTTTGCCACACGTGATTCACTAAAGTCCCCTTTCTTCAACCCAATTTCTTGCATTGCATTTGGAAGAAATTGAAGAGCATTAATTCTTTGCTGAATGAAATTGCACTGTACTGGATCTTTTTCAATTGCAATGCAATTTCTTCCTTTTTGAAGGCAACATGCTAGTGTTGTACCTAATTTTCAAGCACAAAAGAAATAATGAACTAAATTAGTACAATGACATATTAATTAAAAAAATAACATATTGAAATTCAATTCCATATAATAAAACTTACCTGAGCCAGAAAATAAATCCAAAACCCAATCTCCTTCATTTGAACAAATGTCTATAAGATAGTTAATCAATAACTGTGGTTTTTGATAAATGTTAACTATCTCTCCTTTTGCTTCTTTGTCTTCATATGTTAGTTTTCTCACAACAGCATCATAAATCAGTATTTGGCTATGACTCTTTCTGTCTACCCGATTAAAAATCATAGACATATGGCTATCATCTTTTGCCCAACTATCAATATGAATGAACTCGCAATCATTTATAAATTGTTGATCTTCATTGTGAAGAAGATTTGGCTTTTCCCTGTAACACGAAATAGTAAAAGTTAAATTAACTTGTACATAAATAAATTTTTCAACATTAATCAAATATACATTTTAAACGTCTTACCATGTAAGCTGCATCCTTGAATTTGTTTTCCCCTTGAAGCTTGACAATATCATTGCCAATTGTGTGTCTAAATCTCCATAATGGTGATGACGTGACTTCTACAAATCCCGCAACCACTTTACTAAAAGCTTGATAAGTATAAGGGTCACTATCATAGTCAATGTTTGGAATATTGAAACCATGGGGAATATCTGCAATGACTAGGGCATAATCCCTTTTAGGTATGAGTTTAGCAATGTCTTCACAGTCGCCTTGTATTACTTGATATTGAATAGTGTCTAGCCCATTCCAAATGAAATGATTAAGAGTTGGATCAAGTTGAATATCCTTAATACGTTGCTTCTTCAGTCTTTCGATCTTTATCTTTTCGATAAAGGTTTTGAAACTATCTGGCACTCCATTATCATCCTTCCTCATCTTTTATAAAATAAACAAATATATGTGTAAGTTATAAATTAAAAATAGTACACAGGTGAATAAAAATGAATGTATAAATCAAGATACCTTTTTAAATGCAAGTAAAAAGATTTTAATGTTGATGTAGAACTTGCATCTGGATAGTTGCGTACGACATCATCCCAACTATCTTCATTCAACAATCTAACCATTTGTTCTTGAATTTTCATGTAAACTTTGTGACTGCATAGATAAAGTAACAAAAAGTTAATATAATGATATGTATAACAAATACTACCAAGAACAACATGTTTTATTTAAAATATAATTATAATCTAGAAATAAATAAGAATATTTCAAGAAACTTACTTTTGAAATTCTTCAGACATTTCCTCCATTGATAATTCCCCTGACCTCACACGAGATAATATTGTTTTGACAATTTTCTCATCTTTCACTCCTTGCATCGCCCTCCAAGGTGTGATAGTCATATCGTCTGGAAGATGCTTCATTTCAGGAGCTAATTTACTGTTGCCACATATGATTGGCTTAGACTTTTTGACCTTCTGATTTTTAATGGCAATGTCTTCCCACATGCCAAAAATCTCATCAATCAACCTCCAAACATCTCCAGTTCTAAATGCCAATTGGAAAATGTTATCAACACCTCTGAATAAATCACTATGTTTGTTGCCCTTTCCACCTTTTGAATTGGTTTTCTCTTCAATTTGATATCCTATTTCCATACAACATTCCTTTCGGAACTCTGCAGTAACTTTTGTCCTATCCCCACCACATTTTTCTTCAAATTCACTATGAATAAATCTAACCCTTTGGATGAAAGTCATAGACATCCTATATTCATTATCTGAATTATGATCCCATGCCACTAACTTTGCTTCTGTATCAGATAAACCAGCGTAAATGATACATTTCATTGTTTCAAAACGTGGGTTATTAGGATATTCCTCCATCAATTGTCTTTGAGCTTCTACAGAATGGTTCCCCCCAAGCACATAATAATTGTATTCAAAACATTTTGACTTATCAAATGCTTCTTTGTTGGGAACTTGAAGTGGATCAACAAGAAGCACATAACTAACCACATGAGCATATGGATTGTACCTCATCAATGTCTTCAAGTTGTGAACATGTAGATGATGTGGCTTTCTAACTTGATATTGACATTGTCCTTCACTTGCTTTATAGGTTTGCCTGACATTAAGCTGAAATGTGCGACCACCATCAATTAAGTTTCTCTTTGTCAAATTCTCTCGAATGACATTTTGTTTTGTTTTGATAATGCCATCTTCTAAATCAGCTCCTGGTGTAATGATTTCTCTGCTTTCTTTTGAAGTTTCACTAGGTTCTTGACTGCTGGTAATGACTGCTTCAAAATCATCAACTCTACTTTTCTTGGTCATAACATTCCCACCAGAGTTATTCTTGGGCATTGTTACTTTTGGATTTTTATGGCTCTTCTCAGTTCCAATGTCATCTTCAGTAATGACAACATATGCTTCATCGTCAATTTCAACTTCATCGTTCTCAAAAGTAACTTGTTTACCCTTGCTAGATTTATCCACTAGAGACCTTTTTTTCTGATTCTTTGGATGTAGTTTTGTAGCATTATCAATTACTTCATTTTGCCTCTTTTCCATATTTTCTTCTGACACTGAGTAAAAACTGCTGACAACTTTCATGATATCAGTCTCAATGAAATGAATGCCTCCCAACCTTATTGAAAAAATTTCAACGAAATTCTGCCAAACAAAATATCATATGTAAATAAAAAACAAAGTTAAAAAATATAGTGAGACACTTTAAAAAACACAAAATACAAATATAAATAATAATACTTACGATGTTATCTGTCATCTCATTTACGATTTGACTACACAACTTTGTAGATACCTCGCTCGTGTCATACAATGAATATGATAGTTGGTATTTAACCCTTTCATGTGACTTGGGAGCTTTTGTAAGTACGTAAACAACTTCAGTGTTCGTTACCGAACACATATCTACGACTCTTCCCATCACCTCAAAAATTCCACTATCATTCGGTATATCGATATATAGATATATATTCACATTTGCGCTTTCTCTTTCTTTCACATACCACATGCTTGATGGAAATTTCACCTCTTTCGAATTCTTCCAGTCTGAAATCATCTTCTTATCACTTGAGGCACTTGATAGATTTGTAGTCATGAGCTGAGGTGGAGTTCGTTCACCAATGTTTCTTTTAGATGCACCTTTATTAGTCTTCGGTCCAGAAAGATTCACTAAAATTCTCTTTGATGCCATTTTCCTGAAAAATAGAAACACATAAATCAGTAAATAATAAAAACATATTGACTTAAAGTAACAACGAAAACTTATCATAAATTTTAATCAACAATCGCCCCCCGCCCGGCAACCTCACCCACCCGCCCGCCTCACCCGAACCCCCCACCGCCCGGGCTCCCTACCTCTTCCCACACCCGCCCACCCTGCACCACCTCACCCGCCCGCTCCAAACCTCCTGGCGCCCTCACCCCTTCGGGTGCCCTCGCCCGCCTGTCCGCCCGACGCCCTCACCCAACCACCCGCCTCAACCGAACCCCCCTCCACCCGGGCTCCCTACCTCTCCCCCAACCCGCCCACCCCGCAACCCATCATGCACCCCTCACCCAACTGCTCAACCCCGCCCAGCGCCTTCACCCACCCCCCCGCCCGGCGCCCTCACCCACCCGCCTGCCTCACCCGAACCCCCCTCCGCCCGGGCTCCCTACCGCACCCCCTCACCCCGCACCCCTTCACCCGCACACCCCGCACCCCCTCACCCGCCCGCTCCTGCCTGCCGGGCGCCCCGCCCTGCCTGCCGGGCGAGGGCGCGGGCGGCCCGGGTGGCGCCTGCACGAGGGCGCCCAACCCCCGTGCAGGCGCCACCCGGTCCGCTCGCGCCCTCGCCCGGCAGGCAGGGTCGCCCTGCCTGCCGGGTGAGGGCGCGGGCGGCCCGGGTGGCACCTGCACGAGGGCGCCCTCCCTCGTGCAGGCGCCACCCGGGCCGCCCGCGCCCTCGCCCGGCAGGCAGGGGTCGCCCTGCCTGCCGGGCGAGGGCGCGGGCGGCCCGGGTGGCGCCTGCACGAGGGAGGGCGCCCTCGTGCAGGCGCCACCCGGGCCGCCCACGCCCTCGCCCGGCAGGCAGGGCGACCCTGCCTGCCGGGTGAGGGCGCGGGCGACCCGGGTGGCGACTGCACGAGGTTGGGCGCCCTCGTGCAGGCACCACCCGGGCCGCCCGCGCCCTCGCCCGGCAGGCAGGGCGATTCCGGGAATCGCCCTGCCTGCCGGGTGAGGGCACGGGCGGCCCGGGTGGCGCCTGCACGAGGGCGCCCCGCCTCGTGCAGGCGCCACCCGGGCCGCCCGTGCCCTCGCCCGGTAGGCAGGGCGATTCCGGGAATCGCCCTGCCTACCGGGCGAGGGCGCGGGCGGCCCGGGTGGCGCCTGCACGAGGGCGCCCCCCCTCGTGCAGGCGCCACCCGGGCCGCCCACGCCCTTGCCCGGCAGGTAGGGCGATTCCTGGAATCGCCCTGCCTGCCGGGCGAGGGCGCGGGCGGCCCGGGTGGCGCCTGCACGAGGGCGCCCCGCCTCGTGCAGGCGCCACCTAGGCCGCCCGCGCCCTTGCCCGGCAGGCAGGGCGACCCTGCCTGCCGGGCGAGGGCGTGGGCGGCCCGGGTGGCGCCTGCACGAGGGCGCCCAACCTCGTGCAGGCGCCACCCGGGCCGCCCGCGCCCTCGCCCGGCAGGCAGGGCGACCTTGCCTGCCGGGCGAGGGCGCGGGCGGCCCGGTTGGCGCCTGCACGAGGGGCGGGCGGGCGGAGGGCGGGTGAGGCCGAGGGCGGAGGGCGGGTGAGGCGGGCGGGCGGAGGGCGGGTGAGGCCGAGGGCGGAGGGTGGGTGAGGCGGGCGGGCGTCGGGCGGGTGAGGCGGGCGGTGGGCAGGTGAGGGCGCCCGGGGGTGGGTCGGGCGAGCGGTTGAGGGCGCCCGGGTGTGGGTCGGGCGGGCTGGTGAGGGCGCCCGCGGGTGGGTGGGGCGGGCGGGCGGGTGGGTGTGGTGGGCGGGCGAGCGGGTGGGGCGCCCGCGGGTGGGCCGGTCAGGTGTGGCGGGCGGGCGGGTGAGGGCGCCCATGGGCGGGTAGGACGAATGGGCGGGCGGGTCGGGGCGGGCCAGGGCGGGTGGGTCAGGGCGCCCGCGGGCGTTTGTGGAGGGCGGGTCAGGGCGCCCGTGCCGTGCGGGCGGGCGGGTCAGGTCACCCGGGGGTGGGTGGGGCATGCGGGTGAGGGCGCCCGGGGGTGGGTGGCCCATCCAAAGGGGTGAGGTGCCCGGGTGAGGGCGCCGGGAGGGGTTGGGCGGGCGGGTGAGGGTGCCCGGGCCGGGCGAGCGGGTGAGGGGGGTGTGGGTGGTTCGACCGGAGGGGTGGGGCTGGGGGGTTAGGGCGCCCGGGCCGAGCCGGGCAGGCGGGTGAGGGGGGACGGTGTGTGTGGGCCGGGCGGGTGAGGGGGCCCGGGCCGGGCAGGCGGGTGAGGGGGGGCTGTCAGGGCGCCCGGAGGGGCCGGGCAGGCGGGTGAGGGGGGGCGCTGTTAAAGTGCCTGGAGGGGCCGGGCCCACCGTGCTCACGATTTTTCATGAAACTAATTTAATATGAAAGTTTTCAAGAAAAAAATTTAACTTACCTTTTAATTACGAGAATTCTTCGTTGATTATGTTGTTGATAGCGATTTAGCTGCTCCACAAATTCACGACCTCTTTCAACGATTTTCAGAAAATCTGGATGTGATGTTAGTAGTAGTGATAATGAGATTTTAATATGTAAGTGAAGTTACAAGGATGTTTTACTGTACAATTAATATGGGATAATTTGTTTTACAATATTATAAAGTGAATATTATTGATTTGTTTTACAACATGTTGAATGTGGGATAATTTGTTTTAAAATATTTTAAAGTGAATATTGTAGTATTGGAAAGCGAATATTATATGGTTTAACTATTATAATAATTGTAGAAGTTGTAGTGTACAATTTTAATTATGATTTCATAAAAAAATTTAGTTTACATTTTCCAATAAATTGTAGAACAAAGTAATAAAGGTAAATAAATTTAACAAATTTTTTGGAGGGAAATATTTTCGCGAAACTTTTTGGAGGGAAATATTTTCGCGAAATTTTTTGGAGGGAAAATTCCATTCTTTAAGCTATATAATATCTTTAGGAGACTCTCCATTTGTATCATTCAACATCTTCTATTTGAAAGGGATGGATTGTTCTGATAGTGAAGTTTCGATTTATACACCATCAACTTCTGCATCGCGTAACAACTCTATTCATATTGATGAACATAGCGGGAATTCTTCCACTATGAATAGAAAGTCACTTCTTCCACTTAGTCCTGATTCTAAGGACTATGAGAGCAGCACTGATGAAAGAGGAGATGGAGAATTTCAAATAAATAAAGAGTCACATATTCCACTTAGTCCTACTTCTAAGGACTATGAAAGCCGTAGTGATGAAGAGCATGATGGTGAACTTCAAAAGAACAGAGTGTCACGATGTCCACTTAGTCCTAATTCTGAGGACTATGAGAGCAGCAGTTTTGAAGAGCATGATGGTGAAGTTCAAAAGAATGGAGGGTCACGGTGTCCACTTAGTCCTAATTCCGAGGACTATGAGAGCAGCAGTTTTGAAGAGCATAATGGTGAAGTTCAAAAGAAGGGAGTGTCACAGTGTGCACTTAGTCCTAATTCCGAGGACTATGAGAGCAACAGTTTTGAAGAGCATAATGGTGAAGTTCAAAAGAAGGGAGTGTCACGGTGTCCACTTAGTCCTAATTCCGAGGACTATGAGAGCAGTAGTTTTGAAGAGCATAATGGTGAAGTTCAAAAGAAGGGAGTGTCACGGTGTCCACTTAGTCCTAATTCTGAGGACTATGAGAGCAGCAGTTTTGAAGAGCATAATGGTGAAGTTCAAAAGAAGGGAGTGTCACGGTGTCCACTTAGTCCTAATTCCGAGGACTATGAGAGCAGCAGTTTTGAAGAGCATAATGGTGAAGTTCAAAAGAAGGGAGTGTCACGGTGTCCACTTAGTCCTAATTCCGAGGACTATGAGAGCAGCAGTTTTGAAAAGCATAATGGTGAAGTTCAAAAGAAGGGAGTGTCACGGTGTCCACTTAGTCCTAATTCTGAGGACTATGAGAGCAGCAGTGATGAAAAGCATGATGTTGATTTTCAAAAGTATGGAGTGTCAAAGTTTCCACTGAGTCCTAATTCTAAGGACTATGAGAGCAGTAGTGATGAAAAGCATGATGTTGATTTTCAAAAGCATGGAGTGTCACGGTGTCCAGTTAGTCCAAATTCTAAGGACTATGAGAGCAGCAGTGATGAAGAGTGGGATGATGAAATTCAAAATATTGGAGTACCACAGTGTCCACTTAGTCCTAATTCTGCGGACTATGAGAGCAATAGTTATGAAGAGCGTGATGATGAATTTCAAAATAATAGAGTGTCACTGTGTCCTCTTAGTCCTAATTCTGCAGACTATGAGAGCAGCAGTGATGAAGGACAGGATGATGCACTTAGTCCTAATTATAATGAGTATAAAGGTAGCAGTGACAAAGGATGGGATGTAGCATCTTCAATAAGTAAGTCACATTTTCAACGTAGTCCTAATTCTATGGACTATGAGAGTAGCACTGGCAATGCATATGAGGAAGAATATCCATTAAACATCGAGTCAGATTTTCCATTCAGTCCGAATTCTAAGGACTACGACAGTAGCACTGAAGAAGCAGAAGATGAAGAATATCCTCCAAGTCAATATTTGAAAAGCAGAGCTGATCATAGTGTGGATAACATTCCTCTTAATGATGATGAAAAGCCTTATACAAATGATGATCAAATGATGGAGATGTTGCCAAGAAACATTGTATCAAGGAGTAGGAGCAGGCCTTTTCGTATCAATGCAAGTTGTTCTAGTTATACAAGGGGTAGAGCAGAATATCTGACGAGAAGAAGTTCTATCAGTGCTCTCATTTCAAGTGAATGTTGCCAAAAAGATTGCTTGAAACATATGGATTTCAAATTTGCATTAGAAAGCGGGAAGAGATATTTGTTAATGAATAAAAGCATGCAAAATTCATATTTAGTTGGGTGCATGCAATCTACATTGTCAGGTTATGATTATCATATTGGGACTTTTTTTATCTGTAGAAAAGGTTTCAAAATGTTTCATTCGATTGGGAATTTTTGTCTCTCGAGAATTCAAGAAAATTTGGAAAAGGATCCCACTTTTTATTCAGAAGTACGTCATAAAAAACACTTTGGTCCATTATCAAATATTGCAATGTCATGGATGAAAGATTTCTTTTCAAAGCATGGAGAGTGTATGCCAAATGGAGAGACAATACATATTCCAGATAATTTTTCAAGACGAGAAATCTACAACTTATACAAAGAATATGCAGAAGGTGCTGAGGGACATGGCCAGTTTATTACATATCAATATTTTGTGAAGGTATGGAAGAAAGAATTCAACAATGTCTATATTCCTAAGAAGACAAGGATGGGGATTTGCAGTACATGTGCTTCTCTTAAATAAAAAAGGGACAAAAGTGAAGGCTCAGAAAGAGGTAAGCGTTTATAACTTTAACTTTTAAAATTGTATAGTCATCAACTATGAAAACATATTTCTTAATGAATCTCTTTTATGTTGTGTAGATTTAATTGTCAAACAACTTCAGGAGCATCGCAAACAACAAACAAACGAAAGGAAGAAGTTGTACAAGCATCGAAAAAAGTGCTATGATAATCCGAATAAATATTTGGGTTTGATAATTGATGGTATGGACCAGAAGAAAACACTTTTACCACATTTTGTTCGCACACCCAAAAATTTACAGGAGGAAAACTTTATTCAATTTCACTTGGTCGGTTGTATGGTCTTCAATGGGAAAATGTTGCCAAGGGTGTACTTCACAGCTCCAAATATTCACAATGATGCAAATCTGACCATAACTATAATTCATGATGTGATTTCTCATTGGTCTGGTAATCTTCCTGAAGTTTTGTATCTACAATTGGACAACACTTGCCGTGAAAACAAAAATCAGGTTGTTTTTGGATATCTAAACATGCTTGTTGAATTGGGAATTTTTCAGAAGGTAAAGGTTGGTTTCCTTCTTGTTGGGCACACTCATGACCATATTGATCAGATGTTCAGCCGTTTTTCAGTCACATTGAGGAGGAAGGAAGTTGGTAGCTTGCCATCACTAATTGAATGTATTAAGAAATCATACATGCCAGAGCCTACTTTTGATGTGTTGGAAGAAACTATTGACATGCGAAGGTTTATTCTGGGATCATATGGTGAGGGGAGATGCATTGAACAACTTAATGACATTAGCTTCCAACATCAATTTCGTATCAAAAAAATTGATGGGAACACACTAATATGGGGCAAGAAGTATTCAACTACTACAGAATGGGCACCGTCATCAGGATTGAAATTTTTGAAGTTCATTCCAGATCATCCAATATTTGCATCAAAAATATTGTTATTACAATCAGTTGGTGAAGTTCAGAATGCACGTAGACAGAACAGGGCTATAAATTATTCTGATTGCCTGGAAGAAATTAAAAAATGTATTAGATATACATATGAGTACTTTGACATTGTTGATTCTGTTTGGTGGGAGTCGTTTTTCAATAATCAAAGTGATATCATTTCGACAACAATAAATGAAGATATACCTTTGAAAAATCCATTTATTTGGCCACATAATGTGTCGAATGAACATGAGGAAGTAAACATTGTTGAACAGCAACAATCTCAAGGTATTATTAATTCTTCACAGGCAGAGGAAAGAGAGATGTATATTGGATCCAGAAGATCTCGTGCACAACGTGAAGCCATGGAAGACCTTTATAGGGGTTCAGTACAGGATATTAAGGAGGGTTGCATGATTGCAGTGCTAGCAGATGGAGATCCCAATGGCTATCCATTTTGGGTTGCTAAAGTTATAAAGGTCTTTACAGAAAATGAGGATGTTACAAGTGTTGAAGTACATTGGTATGCCACAAATACACACCCATTCAATGGTGTGTATAAGCCAGAGATGGTAGTTGACAAAAAAAATGGCGGAAAAAGAAAAAGAAAGGGTACAAATGTAAATCGCCGCCGCACAGACATATTAAAATTGGAGGATGTAGACATACTTGTTTATGACTTCAATTTAACAAAGAGAGGAACTCTTCGCTTCAAGACGATAGAGATTCTGAAAAGGTTGTTACCAGAAGGAACAGTGTTGACATGGGAGTCACCTGAAACCAGTCGTAGATCTAGAAGAATTTTGAGACCTGAAATGTTAGGCATGCATGTGGACTCAGATGGGGCACTAGTTGATGAAAGAGAAGAATATGGAACATCTTCGTCAGCATCCAGTCACTCATCTGAAGATGTGAATTCTGATGGTGTGCCAGAAAACATGAGTGATTTTGAATAGTTGTTTAAGATAGTTTATATAACTGATGTATGCATCGTATCTTCAAATAAAATTAATGTTTTCCATATGGTGTTAAATGAGAAGTTATGAGGCATTTTTATGTTGTTGGATTATATGTCTTAGTTATGATAAATTTTATTGTTTAAAATATCTACAATGCAATATTAAATTAGAGATATAAAATATGTTTTATTCAATATACAAATAATGACTTTTGAATGCATTTAGTGATGTAATTTGTTCATAATGTCATGGTTTTTTTTTATTTTATAGTTGAAAAATTTTCAATTTTTTTTGTATCTAGCAGGTTATGGTTGAAAACATGTTAAATTTATACTTAGGAAAGAAAAATGATATTCTACCAAAAACATTAGTGTGTTTTTTCCCGCATAAACAACTTTGTTTGACACATAGAAATTTGGTTTTATTAGCATTTTTTTTAAATACTGAAAATTGACCCTAAAAAAAAAATCATTGTTCCAGTGTCATCAGTTTCATTTTGAAGCTATATTTTGCACGAAAATTTCATAGTAAATTTTGTAGTCACTGCCAATTTTAAAACATGTTCAAAATTGACGCCTAAAAAATAAAAACATCGTTCCAGTATACACACTTTTCGTTTTGAGCACTGTTTTTGATGTTTTTTTGGGGTTTTTTGGCCAGAGTTCCCGTTTTGAGTTTATAGTTCCCGTTTCATAGTTTACATTGTTTGTAATCGGCGAGGTGTTGGGGTGACCCATGGGTGTGATGGTGCACACGAAGGGATGCAGCGGTTCGTTGGAATGGGGCGTGTCGAGGTTATGTGGCAGGTCAGCCGAGCATGCATGTTGATGGAGCTGACCCTTGTTATCCTCGAGAGACACGGCCCTTGGGCCAAAGGATGTGTATAAGTAAGGAGGATGGCGTTCGATGAAGGGACATCAAACTCAGGCTTCCACATCGCAGAACAAGTACGAAAGACGGAGTTGGGCAAAAACGAAAGGAAGAGAAGGACGTGGGTAAGAGGGCCGCACCGGCGGGTGGATTACAGAGGGAGGGTCGGGCTTGGTAGCATGGACAGGCAGAGCGGGGCGGGTTACCGTCTGGGTAGGCAGGCCGCACTACATGCGGGCCATGCACCCTAACTATGGACCGCACCGACGGGCAGAGTTTGGGCGCCGCGGAAGGGAAATTCGGGCGGACAGGTTCGCAGTTCAGGTGTGGAGTTGTGTCGTGCAGGCTGCGGGCCAGTGCAGCACGACCACACGACAAGACAGGTTGAAAGAATAATTGAAGAAGATAAATTTATGGTAAGTTATTTTCGCTGCATTGTTAAGAACACTTACTGGAAAATTGATCGAGTGTTGAAGTAGGCGCAGACCGTGTACTCAAGTATTGGTGAAAGGAAAAAGTATGGTGGTGCCGCACCCGCTTATGCGTGGTTGAAATACTACCACTAGGATAGGAGCGTGACATGGGGTCTCCCGGTACCTCCTCGACAAAGGTCGCCAAATTGCGGGGTACCCAGGGATTCCATGTCCCGCCTTGTTGAAAGCATCCCAAGTGCGGGAAATTTGGGGTTTCCATGTCTCGTCGCGATGGAAATCGCCCCAGGGTCAGTAAACTTGGTGTACATCGAGCCTGCAACCTCACATCAAGAAAAAGGCCCGGTTGGTCAAGAGAATGAAGGTTTCTTCATTGGTAAAGGACCTCGCTAAGGATCAAAGGTTGGACTCTCTTATAGAGCTAGTCCACCATGGACTATCAAAATTTGAAAGAAGGACAGAATGCCGAGGAACGAAGCGCCGAAGAAACAAAGTGTAGAGAGGAGGAAGGACTCAACTTGTGCTTGGGGGATATTATTGTCAAGGGTCTAGGGCTTCGCAATGACCAATAAGAAGCTTCAATGAGGGAAATTTACGAAAGGGTTTTCCTCTCTGAGAGAGAGAGAGAGAGTGTTTTTTCCCTGGCAGAGAGCCAACATCTTGTGTTCTTGTTCTTATGTTTTTGGCACCAGTTTGATGAAAGTAAACACACATGCATTAATAAGAAGATAAGAAGATTAAGATAACACGATAAGTTGCAAAAGAGCTCCACAAATTGTTATCAAGTCTAGAAGAATCCCACTATACCCCATTGTCGCAGATTCTTCAACGTGGTATCGTAGCTAGGGTGACACATCAAGGAAATGGAATCTCAAGAACATCCGCAAGGTTGAAGTGTCAAGCCAAGAAGTCTCAATCGCATCAAGGACAAGAAGTTCTACCATCTATCATTCCTCGTGGAAGACTACAGAGCAAGAAGAAACGCCTTGTATAAAGGCACCTACAAGAAGAACAAATCAAAGAGGGACCTACATCAAGCTACACCATCTTGAAGAATGAAAGGCACTATGAGTCAAGTCGTCAAGCAAGTCCATTTGAAGAAAGCAACTTGAACAACATCAGGATCTAAGGAAGGCAAGCCATCAAGTCTTCAAGAAGAAAGCAAGTTCACTACATCTCAAACTCTATCAAGTAAGTATATGTCCCCTTCTGAGTATACCTCAGTGTCTTTTTGCAAGGAAAGTAACAAATTGGTTGGGGCCACTACATGTCAAAAGTCGAATGGTTTGGATGCCAAGAGTATGGACACTACAAAAGGGATTTTCCTAAACTTAAGAAGGACAACAACAACAAGAGAAAAAGGGAAGAAGCTCATGTAACTCAAGAATTGAAAGAAGACGACAAGAAGCAAAAGAAGGAAGATCCTCCTAAGACTAAGTCAACCTCTTTGCTTAAAGTCTTCTTTCAAAGGGGGTAGAGGTCTCATTGGGGGTCCCATTTATGGGATTCAAGAGGGGATGATATACAAGCGAGAGCAGATGAAGCAAGAAAGGCTACACCAATCGAGGAGAACTATCAAATAAAGCCGCGATGATAAAAACATAATCAAGGTGAGGTATGTATGCATCAAAGTTTAAGTCATGTCGCCATATATATTGATTGGGTCATGGGAAAAGTTCTAGAATCATGATCAAGAATAAAAGGATCTCTTTCGCCAACGACATTCTCGGAGGCATGTGCTACAGTGGAGTAAAGATCAACATGAAGAAGTGCTCTCATAAGGAGTATAAGGTGGTTGACCAATCAATCCGATAAGAAGCAAATTAAGAACATCGCGGTCACAAAGAATAACTATTTGACAAGATTCCTCAACATCTCTCGAAAGAAGGCACGACAAATCTGACAAAGGAAGAAAAAGATAAAGGACCCTTGACACCTACGAAGGCCTTGGAGATAGTAAGGTGCAGAAAATCGATTCAACTCTACAAATATGTCATGATGAAGAGCAATATCACGATGAAGTCATGAAGGGCCACTAAATCAAAGTACAGGAACAAGCGAGTACAACTAAGCATCCATGTGATAAGTGTTATGAAGGATAGACAAGGTGACAAAGGAGTAGCTAGATGACAAAAAGGCTCTGATATATATCAAGAAGGCCACTTTCCACGAAGGGAGCAATGACATGACAAACCAGGGGGGAAGTGATTGATGGTTGGTACCCTGCCAAGAAGAAGTTCAGAGAAAGACTTCATGACATCGAAGGAAAGAAGGAGATCAAGCGACGTAAGGACCCATGAAGAAGACGTTGTTGATGAATGGAAAAGTACCTAGCTAAGAGGGAGTTCTAACAAGTTCCCAAATACAAAGGAGCTTGGGCAAGTTCCTTGTCAGAGGAAACATGGGCATGTCTTCCCCAATCAAGGGGAAGAGATAGACACAACATTCTTGTCTTCACTTGGCAATAAATAACGGGAGGATTGGGCAAACATTTGGCATCTGATGCTCTTTGAGGATGTGTAGGGCACCCAAGACAAGAGTAGGCAAGAGGAGCGATATTCTTTGAGGGATGGGAACCCAAGACAAGAATTGTCCTGGAAGGTCATACTCAGGGAACACCTGGGTGGGTATGTACCTTTAGAGACAATGACCAAGGTGTTTATAAGCCATTGGCCTCGCCAACATTGTGCTCTGGTATTATGAGAGATAAAGCTGTTAGTCAAGGCCTTGCTATGAACAATGTTGGCTAATATGATGCTATAACAGATGGGTTTCCAATCCAGTTTCTCTTATGTGAATTATTCAAGATTGAAAAATAGCCAAACACCTTGTAATGATTTGCGAATACCAGCCTAGTTGAGAGGTGGTGTTGAAGAAAGTGTAACTGGGTTCGGTCTTCATAAATTTACTTTTGATATTTGTATTTATTCAAGAAAATAAATAAATATATATATAGATATTATATTTGTCATTGAGTTTCTTTGTCATTGAAATAGGCCTAACACATGTTAAAGTGTTATAAAGAGTCAAAAGAAAATGTTGAAGATATTAAGGGCATGTTACCCCAGGTATATTTATGTATTAGAGTCAAAGATATTCCTACCCTCGTGCCTTCGTTCGGGTCGTACACCCGTTCAAACCCCTAATTTCCTTCGGGCGGGCTGGGTCATCTCGTGCCATGCCGTGTGTGGGGGTGCATGGGCACACATGGGCGTGCCGAAAATGCCAAGGCATGACCACCCATGTGCCTTCTTTGTTCGGGTCGTACACCCATGTAAACCCCAAATTTCGTTTGGGCGATTCGGGTCGGCTCGCCCAGGGCGGGTCAGGTCATGCCGTGCCGTGTGTGGGTGCCCTGGCACACGTGGCTGTGCCAAAAATTCTAAGTCGTCACCGCCCGTGTGCCTTCTGCACATTTGTGCAGCCCGTTTGCCCGACGCTCCCTCGGGCCTTCATTCGGGTCGTGCACCCATGGAAACTGCAAATTTCGTTTGGGGCGTGCACACATGGAAATCCCAAATTCCGTTCGGGCGGGTCAGGTCGTGTAGTGTGTGGGTGCCCGTGCAAACGCGTTTGGGCGAGTCGAGTGGGGTCGGGTCGTGCCGTGCTGTGCATGGGTGCTCGGGAACATGTGGCTGTGCAAAAAATGTTAGGGCGTGACCACCCGTGTGCCTCCTGCACATTCACGCGACCCGTTTTCCTGACGCTTTGTTGTGCCTTCGTTCGGGTGGGTCGGGTTGTGTCGTGCGTGGGTGCTCGGGCACACGTGGCAGTGCTGTTGCTGAGGTATTATCACCCTTAGAGTGGGATAGGGTCATTCCGGATAGGGTCATATTCTTTCGTGGAAATTATATCTTATACCCAAGGTTTCCTCTGCCCGAAGCAGACCAGGATGCATGCCCCCTGGGTTCCAGTCCCATCTTTCCGAATCACTCGCACTCATCGGGAAGGAGGACTGGGGGTGGAGACATTTCTTGGGTGAATAGACCATTGAGGGTTGGTATGTGACTATTTGCGATGTGTGATCCTGGAAATGAAAGTTGGTCTACGAGCTTGACCATTCTTCCTTCGTGTGGAAAACACATTACTCTAAAGAGTGAGGAGACTATAGCTCCCATGCAATATATATAGTCTCGTCCAAGGAGTAGGTTATAATCCAAGGGTCCTTGAATGACCATCACGTTCATTTGAACGGTCTTCCCTTTCAATGTAACAGGCACATTGGGGAGGATACCTAATGGTCGACTGGTTCCTTTATCAAAACCCGAGAGATTTCTTATCTCAGGTAAAAGCTCCGGGGAACCCAGTGCTTTCCAAGAAATAGAGGAAAGGATACTCACAGATGCCCCTTCATCAATGATAGTTCCAGCCATTACCATTCTGTAGATTTGGACTATGATTCTGAATGGTATACTGGCTGGCAACCAGGGTCTGCCTAGTTGGTTCCAATCAAAGGACACAACCAGGTTGCTTGGCGGTGGGACCGAATACACGACCGGATATGACCCTGACGATGTTCCTTCCTGTGATAAAGGAATGGGCGCATTGCCCTGATGCTCATCAGAGTCTGTGTTGATGAAAAGAATCTGGATGGTGTCATCCTTATTCTCTTCAGTGAGGGTGTCATTTGAAGATGAATCTTCAATGACGGTGTCATTTGAGGATGAAACCTCTGAAGGAAGAACCGGGTCAACTGCCGTATCGACCTTTAGACTTTTGTCTGGTCTGGATTCAGTAGGTTCATTTTCAATGACTGACACTTCAGCTGACCACTTGAGCGGGCCAGCTGTATTTTCAACCAACGAAGGACTTGGCACGAGTTTTTTGTATCCAGGAGGAAGTCTCAACGGTGAAACCGGGCGATCTTCCAAAACTCTCTTCGCTTCGTCTAAGAAGGGACAATGGTGGATGGCGTGATCGCCTTTACACAGTCTGCAGGGGGATCTTGCTCCCCCCTTTTGTCTTGAACCTTCACTTTCGCTGGTTGACGATAAGCATTTAACATGACTATCAGAGGTTGATGCTCCCGAATTGTGCAAACGAGGGGACCAGTCCCTTAGTATCCGGGGAATACAGGGACAATCTCTATGGAAGTGGTCTCCTCTACATATGACACATGGCGATTTAGGCCCGGTCTGTGCTGTGTGTGGATTTTTGTCAGATGTCTTTTGCTTGCCCCCAGTCGCCTTAGGCTCCTTCTTCTTCTTCTCTCTCTTCTTCTTCTCCTTCTTCTCCATGGGAGCTTGGCTTTGCCGGCTCTACCTTGCGAAGATGAAGGATTGGAGGAAGAGTTATAGTAAGTAGAAGGCTGGTGGGCAGCTCTAGACTCATCTAACTGTTGACTCGACTGTTCAGGAACCATGGTGTTCTGAACTACATTGGTTGAGAATAACCAAATTGGCAGGCCAATTGTCAGTCCTGGAAGTGACAATGTGGCCATGTGGGGCGCACCAACTTCTCCCCAAGAGGAGAAAGGACTAGGATTTCCATCATGTGGAATTCCTTGGTTGGGGCGTTCCATGTTCTCAACCTACAGATCAACGCAGGAATAGGAGGTGATTATGTTCCGTTTAAAATAAATTTTATAACGACGCTTTAGACACAACTTGCTTTTTCACTTTTTAAGAGTCGAGAAAAAGCTAAAGATGACTCTAGTCTCCTTCGATGTTTTAACGAGCCCGAAGTGACAAATGCTCGGTTGGACTTTTTCAGTTATAGAGTTTGAAAAAGGCCAAAAGAAACTGCTCTGGAGTTTTAGGCAGAGGGTGTGCCAAACTTCTCGCAAAACCACAGAATACGTTTTACGGTACGAGTGGTCGATCTTCGTGAATGCTGTGTTCACTGCATTGCGATCAGTAGGGCGGCCGACACGGCTTCCTATGGATAAAGGCTTTGTTCCTATAGGGGTCTCCCAATATATACGCGACGGTACGTGGGAGCACAAGTCCGTATTGATACTTATCGCTTCATCGTGGAGGAATCACCCAACCACTCAACGCTAAGATATCACGTTTAACGACGCCGGAACACGTCTCTAGCTTAGACCTCTATGTGTTTGCGTTATGTTTCAATGTGTTGTTATGTAAATTCAATTTATTTTAAGGTTGATCTTGTTTAGCAGTTTGTCTTTATGGATCACCACGAGATGTATAGTAACACTCCTAAATGCAGTCTAAGATGATAAGCAAGCTTTTCAATCTTTCAACTTTGAAAATCTTAACTACTGAGGGAAAAGAAAGACAACATCTTTTCACACAGATCATAGAGCACACACTAATGCAATTTTTCCTAAATCAACATGCAAACTGTCATAATGCACATGCACAATGCAAGTATTTCTTTTCTTTTTCTTAATGTTTGTGCGATACAAAAAGAAAGCTGTTGTATAACTTTGAATTCAATTTCAAGTGAAAGCAAACAAGCTTGTCCAAAATCAAAAGACACCTTAAGATTTACTTGTTTCGACACTAGAAATATATAAATTCAAACCATATGACGAAAGCAAAAGCTCAATCAGCTATGAACAGCAAATAAACTAACTCTTAAGATCAAAACGACACTTAATCACAGGTCTAGATCTAAGAGGTCACAACAAGACTAGTTCACTTTTTGTTATGGGAAACTGTAAATGGCATAAGAAATACACAAAGAACAAATACAGTTTCTTTATACAACCGAGGCGGAATAGTGGCAAGGAAAGTTGGTTTCAGATAGGTACATTGACTGGTAACAGGCTGCAAAAACAAGGGTGAAAACAGGGCAAGAAACAGCAAGAAACCCCAGTAGCACAAGGCAAGACTGGTTCAGCGTAGGTGGTACACTGTCAGTTTGACATTCAGCGCAGGTAGCCCCTTCGGGAACTGTGCTGAAATGCAGACAGCCTTCACACAGCCTGCACTGAAGAACGAAACTTTCGTTTCTCTTGGTTTCCGGGTCACAGATTGCTCAAAAATTCACAGTTTTTGGCCAAATCAGAAGCTATTAGTCAAGTACACACTAAGGGATGAAAAGGAGGATGAAAAGCTATCACTAAGAGCTATTAGATTCCTTGTGGATCAGCTCTTCAAATCATAAACTTTCCCAGAAACTGAGCTAGAGTAGCTGCCCTCTACTTTGCATTTGAAAGATCCAAATGCAGTTCGATTCGGTACTCCCTGTGTTTATGAAATGAATAGCAAAAACACAAACAACCAACAAGATACGTTCCCCAGTGGAGTCGCCAATTTGTTTTTGGGAAAAGTATCCAATACGGAATGACCCTATCCCACTCTAAGGGTGATAGTACCTCAGTAACAACCGAATGCAAAGCTATTCGAGATTACTTCTTTATGAGATGTAAGAGAGAGGAGAAAGAGATCCACTAACCGTTATCTTCCGCTAATGATTGATCCGATCTTCCCTCTTTGCTTCTTGCTCCCAGCTCCTTGCTCTTTCACTGGCCCAGCTACACAAAGATCCTGCAAAAGCACAAGAAAGGGAAACTACAAGAAGCATACATCCATAATTGATTCAAGGATTAGAATAAATCAAATATACAAGCATCAATACGCCATTGAGACACATGCATATAGAAGAACCTCAAATACTTTATTAATGGAAGAAGTAAAGTTCTGAGAGTGTTACAACCATAAGAGGCCCAATCCAGCAACACCTCCCAGCAGAAAGAAATCTCTTCTTCACCTCCTTCAAGCAAACCACCCAATAGTTCTATACTCAAACCAACAGCACTTCCTTACAGTCACAAGATTCCAGCCTCCCTAGACCTCATGAGAGAGCTCTATATATAGGAGTTTTGGAGAAAGGATGAGTCAGCTTGAGCTTGGCATGGAGCTGACTAGTGTCCTCTCCCACTTCAGTTATTCTTCCATTCTTGAGTCCACTTGGAGGTTCTTGCTTCCACTTGGAGATCTAGACCCTCTTACTCATCACAAGGCGAATTCCCTGATCCAAGTGTCATTTTGGAAGCTTCCTGGGCATTTGACACCTTGAGGATGACTGTGCCACTTGGCCAATCTCGCCTAGCGTAGGTAGCCTTCATTACTGTTGAAATTTAGCACAGGTACAGAGTGAAGCAGTTTAAATTCAGCGCAGATGCTCAGTGGAGCAGCTGACATGATCCAGAATTAGCTTGTTTTTGAGTGTTTTCAGGTGGAGAACTGATATTTAGTGCTGTGGTTGCTGACCTTGTTCCTCTAGGGGTAGGAACAACATGTTTAGGGACTTTGGATCCCTTAGATTGTTGAAATTTCATGCTTCATGTTGTAAGGCACAAAAATGTCTATAACAAGTGCCAAAAATGCTAAGTCATGACCCCCCATGTGCCTTCTACACGTTCGTGCAGCCCGTTTGCCCAACGCTGCCTTGTGCCTTCGTTCGGGTTGTGCATATAACGAAACCCCAAATTTTGTTTGGGTCAGGTCGTGTCATGTCGTGTGTGGGTGCCCGTGCAAATGCGTTCGGGCGGGTCGGGTCGGCTCGCACAAGGCCATTCGGGCCGTGTCGTGCCGTGTGTGGGTGCCCGGGCACACGTGGGCGTGCCAAAAATGCTAAGTCGTGACTGCCCGTGTGTCTTCTGCATGTTCATGTGGCCCGTTTGCCTGATGCTCCCTCGTGCCATCGTTCGGGTCGTGCACCCACGGAAACCCCAAAATTTCTTTCGGGTCGTGCGCCCATGGAAACCCCAAATTTCGTTCGGGCGGGTCGGGACGTGTCGTGTGTGGGTGCCCGTGCAAACGGGTCGGGTCGTGTCATGTCGTGTCGTGTGACGGAACCCAGGGCACACGTGGCCGTATAAAAAATGCTAAGATGTGAAGGGGGGTGGGCCTTGTGCATGATCGTGCTGCCCGTTTGCCCGAATCTCCCTTGTGACTTCGTTTTGGTCATGTGTTGGAGCCCATGTAAACTCGTTCGAGCGGGTCATTTGCTGTGTAAACACTCGTTCGGGTGGGTCGTTTTCCCGGCTCTCCCTTTTCGGTTCATTTCGGTCGTTCGAGCGCCCATGCAAAATCGTTCGGGCGGGTCATTTGAGGGTGCCCGTGTGAACTCGTTCGGACGGGTCGTTTGAGGGCGCCCGTGTGAACTCGTTTCATTCGAGGGCGCCCGTGTGAACTCGTTCGGGCGAGGGCCGTATCAAAAATGCTAAGTTGTGACCTGAGGTTGGATTTGTGCACGTTCGTGCAGCTCGTTTGTCCGACCCTCCCTTGTCGGTTTGTTTCGATCATTTGGGCGCCCATGCAAAACCGTTCGGGCGGGTAGTTTGAGGGCTCCTGTGTGAGCTCGTTCGGGCGGGTCATTTGAGGGCGCCCATGTCAACTCGTTCGGGCGGGTCGTTCGAGCGAGGGCCGTATCAAAAATACTAATTTGTGACCCGAGGTTGGCTTTGTGCACGTTCGTACAGCTCGTTTTCCTGGCTCTCCCTTGTCGGTTCGTTTCGGTCGTTCGGGCGCCCATGCAAAATCGTTCGGGCGGGTCATTTGAGGGCACCCGTGTGAACTCGTTCGAGTGGGTCGTTCGGGCGAGGGCACGCCCAGGCGAACGAGCCCATATCAAAAATGCTAAGTTGTGACCCGAGGTTGGCTTTGTGCACGTTCGTGCAGCTCGTTTGCCCGACTCTCCCTTGTCGGTTCGTTTCGGTCATTCGGGAGCCCATGCAAAATCGTTCGGGCGGGTCGTTCGGGTGGGTCGTTTGAGGGCGCCCGTGTGAACTCGTTCGGGTGAGGGCCGTATCAAAAATGCTAAGTTGTGACCCGAGGTTGGCTTTGTGCACGTTCGTGCAGCTCATTTTCCCGGGTCTCCCTTGTCGGTTTGTTTCGGTCATTCGGGCGCCCATGCAAAATCATTCGGGCGGGTCGTTTGAGGGCGCCCGTGTGAACTCGTTCGGGCGGGTCGTTTGAGGGCACCCGTGTGAACTCATTCGGGCGGGTCGTTTGAGGGCGCCCGTGTGAACTCGTTCGGGCGGGTCGTTCGGGCGAGGGCCGTATCAAAAATGCTAAGTTGTGACCCGAGGTTGGCTTTGTGCACATTCGTGCAGCTCTTTTTCCCAGCTCTCCCTTGTCGATTCGTTTCGGTCGTTCGGGCACCCATGCAAAATCGTTCGGGCGGGTCGTTTGAGGGTGCCCGTGTGAACTCGTTCGGGCGGTTTGTTTGAGGGCGCCCGTGTGAACTCATTCGGGCAGGTCGTTCGGGCAAGGGCCGTATCAAAAATGCTAAGTTGTGACCCGAGGTTGGATTTGTGCACGTTCGTGTAGCTCGTTTGCCCGGCTCTCCCTTGTCGATTCATTTCGGTTGTTCGGGCGGGTCGTTTGAGGGCGCCCGTGTGAACTCGTTCGGGCGGGTCGTTCGAGCGGGTCATTCGGGCGGGTCGTTTGAGGGCGCCCATGTGAACTCGTTCGGGCGGGTCGTTCAGGCGAGGGCCGTATCAAAAATGCTAAGTTGTGACCTGAGGTTGGCTTTGTGCACGTTCGTGCAGCTCGTTTGCCCGGTTCTCCCTTGTTGGTTCGTTTCGGTCGTTCGGGCGCCCATGAAAAATCGTTCGGGTGGGTCTTTTGAGGGCGCTCGTGTGAACGCATTCTGGCGGGTCGTTTGAGGGCGCCCATGTGAACTCGTTCGGGCGGGTCGTTCAGGCGGGTCGTTTGAGGGCACCCGTGTGAACTCGTTTGGGCGGGTCGTTCGGGCGAGGGCCAAATCAAAAATGCTAAGTTGTGACCCAAGGTTGGCTTTGTGCACGTTCGTGCAGCTCGTTTGCCCGACTCTCCCTTGTCGGTTCGTTTCGGTCGTTCGGGAGCCCATGCAAAATCGTTCGGGCGGGTCATTTTAGGGTGCCCGTGTGAACTCGTTCGGGCGGGTCGTTCGGGCGGATTGTTTGAGGGCGCCTGTGTGAACTCGTTCGGGTGGGTCGTTCATGCGAGGGCCATATCAAAAATGCTAAGTTGTGACCTGAGGTTGGCTTTGTGCACGTTCGTGCAGCTCGTTTGCACGGTTCTCCCTTGTCAGTTTTTCTCGGTCGTTCGGGCGCCCATGCAAAATTGCTCGGGCGGGTCGTTTGAGGGCGCCCGTGTGAACTCGTTCGTGCGTGTCGTTTGAGGGCGCCCTTGAGAACTCGTTCGAGCGATTCGTTCTGGCGGGTCGTTTGAGAGCGCCTGTGTGAAATCATTCGGGCGGGTCGTTTCAGGGTGCCCGTGTGAACTCGTTCGGGCGGGTCGTATGAGGGTGCCCGTGTGAACTCGTTCGGGCGGGTCGTTCGGGCGAGGGCCGTATAAAAATTGCTAAGATGTGACCCGAGGTTGGCTTTGTGCACGTTCGTGTAGCTCGTTTGCCCGGCTCTCCCTTGTCGATTCGTTTCAGTCGTTCGGGCACACATGAAAAATCATTCGGGCGGGTCGTTTGAGGGCGCCCGTGTGAACTCTTTTGGGCGGGTCGTTCGGGCGAGGGCCGTATCAAAAATGCTAAGTTGTGACCCGAGGTTGGCTTTGTGCACGTTCGTGCAACTCATTTGCCCGTGTCTCCCTTGTCGGTTTCGTTTCGGTCGTTCGGGCGGGTCCTTTGAGGGCGGCCATGTGAACTCGTTCGGGGGGGTCGTTTGGGCACCCATGCAAAATTGTTCAGGCGGGTCGTTTGAGGGCGCCCGTGTGAACTCATTCGGGCGGGTCATTTGAGGGCACCCGTGTGAACTCGTTCGGGCGGGTCGTTCGGGCAAGGGCCGTATCAAATATGCTAAGTTGTGACCCGAGGTTGGCTTTGTGCACGTTCGTGCAGCTCGTTTTCCCCGCTCTTGTCGGTTCGTTTCGATCGTTCGGGCGCCCATGCAAAATCGTTCGGGCGGGTCGTTTGAGGGTGCCCGTGTGAACTCGTTCGGGCGGATCGTTTGAGGGTGCCCGTGTGAACTCGTTCGGGCGGGTCGTTCAGGCGAGGGCCGTATCAAAAATGTTAAGTTGTGACCCGAGATTGGCTTTGTGCATGTTCGTGCAGCTCGTTTGCCCGATCTCCCTTGTCGGTTCGTTTCGGTTGTTCGGGCGCCCATGCAAATTCATTCGGGCGGGTCCTTTGAGGGTGCCCGTGTGAACTCGTTCGGGCGGGTCATTTGAGGGCACCCGTGTGAACTCGTTCGGGTGGGTCGTTCAGGCGGGTCGTTTGAGGGCGCCCGTGTGAACTCATTCGGGCGGGTCGTTCGGGCGGGTCGTTCAGGCGGGTCGTTTGAGGGCACCCGTGTGAACTCGTTCGGGCGGGTCGTTCGAGCGAGGGCCGTATCAAAAATGCTAAGTTGTGACCCGAGGTTGGCTTTGTGCACGTTCGTGCATCTCGTTTGCCCGGCTCTCCCTTGTCAGTTCGTTTCGGTCGTTCGGGCGCCCATGCAAAATCGTTCGGGCGGGTCGTTTGAGGGTGCCCGTGTGAACTCGTTCGGGCGGGTCGTTCGGGCGGGTCGTTTGAGGGCGCCCGTGTGAACTCATTCGGGCGGGTCATTCGGGTGAGGGCCGTATCAAAAATGCTAAGTTGTGACCCGAGGTTGGCTTTGTGCACGTTCGTGCAGCTCATTTTCCCGGCTCTCCCTTGTCGGTTCGTTTCGGTCGTTCGGGCACCCATGCAAAATCGTTCGAGCGGGTCGTTTGAGGGTGCCCGTGTGAACTCGTTCGGGCGGATCGTTTGAGTGCACCCGTGTGAACTCGTTCGGGCGAGGGCCGTATCAAAAATGCTAAGTTGTGACCCGAGGTTGGCTTTGTGCACGTTCGTGCTGCTCATTTGCCCGACTCTCCCTTGTCGGTTTGTCTCAGTCGTTCGGGTGCCCATGCAAAATCGTTCGCGCGGGTCGTTTGAGGGCGCCCGTGTGAACTTGTTCAGGCGAGTCATTCGGGCGAGGGCCGTATCAAAAATTCTAAGTTGTGACTCGAGGTTGGCTTTGTGCACGTTCGTGCAGCTCGTTTGCCTGGCTCTCCCTTGTCGGTTCGTTTCGGTCGTTCGAGCGCCCATGAAAAATCGTTCGGGCGGGTCGTTTGAGGGTGTCCGTGTGAACTCGTTCGGGCGGGTCATTTGAGGGCGCCCGTGTGAACTCGTTCGGGCATGTCACGCCCCTACACTAGCGGTAGTCTTTCAACCACTTATAGCGAGGTGCGGCACCACCAAACGCTTTCCTTTCACCAATACTTGCCTTCGTGGACTACGCCTAATTCACTTGTCCTTAGTTTGTTTTTCGAAACCAAGTAAAATGCATTTATCCTTTATACTTAATGAAGCCCATACTCATTCATTATCCATATGCAATTACCAAGAACATCAACAATTGCAAACAAGTATAAAGGGAGGGGCAACTCCCGAACAGTCTGCCCAACAATATATTATAATAGTTTCTTCAATAGTACATCATCAAGTATACTTGGCAAAACTCCAAGTCTATACTTAGAATAATTTTACAATCAAGGCATAGAACAGCCTTTTACAACATCAATGCCAACCTACACGGTAGGAGGGTGCTCACCTGAGACACCTAAGACTCCCCCTTAGATTCTGCACGATTCCACCTCAAACTGCACTCTGATCGACCTACGAATGACCTCCGGTAAATCTGCGCACTTACACCTTGGAGCACATGAGCTATGCGCACTCCAACTATTTATGCGCCCTTTTTACCCCTTGTCCAATGCGTAGAAGAGATGCCAAGTTCGTTCCCAAATGAGCTCAAGGTTCTCCTTACTTATACATATTTCTGCATGAGTTTTGGAAGGGTGCCTAGCCCCATGGCCGACCCCATAATCCATCGCCACACGCCCACAAGTATCCTTTTACAAGTCGGCCTTGCTCCATTATCCATCGCATATAAGTGGGGGTTCAACACTTAGTCATTTTAAGCGTTTCCCCTTATCGTCACATTTTTCATGCATACTTTCGTCGCATTGTCGTGTGTGCTCACCCACCCGTGTGAGCTCACCCGCCCGTTGTGCCGACCCGCCCATCGTGCAGACCTGCCCGCCGTCATGCAGACCCGCCGCCGGTTATGCAACCTGCGTTTGCCCGTGCGCCCGCGCCCGCCCGTGCACGGTGACTTCACCCAGCGCCCGAACGCGCCCATAGCTAAGGACCTTACAGGGCGGGTCATTTGAGGGCGCCCGTGTGAACTCGTTCGGGCGGGTCGTTCGGGTGAGGGCCGTATCAAAAATGCTAAGTTGTGACCCGAGGTTGGCATTGTGCACATTCGTGCAACTCGTTTGCCCGGCTCTCCCTTGTTGGTTCGTTTCGGTCGTTCGGGCGCCCATGCAAAATCGTTCGGGCGGGTCGTTTGAGGGTGCCCGTGTGAACTCGTTCGGGCGGGTCGTTCGGGCAGATCGTTTGAGGGCGCCCGTGTCAACTCGTTCGGGCGGGTCATTCGGGCGAGGGCCGTATCAAAAATGCTAAGTTGTCACTCGAGGTTGGCTTTGTGCACGTTCGTGCAGCTCGTTTGCCCGGCTCTCCCTTGTCGGTTTGTCTCGGTCGTTCGGGCACCCATGAAAAATCGTTCGGGCGGGTCGTTTGAGGGCACCCGTGTGAACTCGTTCGGGCGGGTCGTTTGAGGGCGCCCGTGTGAACTCGTTCGAGCGGGTCGTTCGGGCGGGTCGTTTGAGGGCACCCGTGTGAACTCGTTCGGGCGGGTCGTTCGGGCAGGTCGTTTCAGGGTGCCCGTGTGAACTCGTTCGGGCGGGTCGTTTGAGGGTGCCCGTGTGAACTCGTTCGTGCGTGTCACGCCCCTACACCTGCGGTGATCTTCCAACCTCTTGTAGCGAGGTGCGGCACCACCGAACGCTTTCTTTTAAACAATACTAACGTTTATGGGCTACGCCTATTCCAACATGAACATACTTAACTTGTGTTCTTATAACCGAATAAAGTGTTATCCTTTATACTTTAACAAAGAACATTCTCAATCATTAACCATGTACAATAAACTGAGAACAATACACAAGTGTAAAGGGAGGGGCAACTCCCGGTAAAGTCTGCCCAACAATATATTATAACAGCTTCTTCAATTTTACAATACAAGTGTGCTTGACAAACTTCAAGCCAACACTTAGAATAATTTTACAACAGACATAGAACAGTCTTTTACAATGTTTTATGCACCTTGGCATAAGAAGGAGTGCTCACCCGAGCCACTCGACCTTCCCACCAAATCCTTCATAAAACCGCACACTAGAACCTCCTCAAATCATGGCACACTTGCCACCCCTTCACATAAGATAGCTTGCAAAGTCCTTAAGTCTTATGCGCATGAGATATGCGCATATCCTTCCAAAAATATGCACCTTTTACCCTTCCCTTATGCGAGAGTATATGAGCGAAGATTCGATGTCAAAATGACTCCAACGTATGTCCATATATACACATGTTACATGGTGTTAATCGATGGCCGACCTCATATTATTTTGTCGTATGCTCCACATATCTTATTACATGTCGGCTTGATTTATATTTTATTGTTTTATTATTCCATGTGTATATAACCTCCATATTACATATAATATGTGCGTCCACATAATACTTAGTCGTATTATGATTTTACATTATTGTCGCATTTTATGTCACATAGTGTCGTTTATCGTCACATATGACTCCACGGTATTGTCGCAGCCAACTCGCAGAAACGTCGCACAGTCGTGTGCACTCACTCGCCGTGCGCCTGTGCCCGCCCGTGTGCCCGCGCCCGCCCGTGCGCCCCCGCCCGCCCATGCGCCCGCGCCCGCCCGCGCTCCCTCGTGCAACTCGACTCGCCGGTCGCCCGCACCCGTGCCTGCCGTGCACATCGCCTTGCCCGGCGCCCAACCACGCTTAAGCTCGAGGACCTTACATCCTCCTCCACCTGAAATCGTTGTCGTCCTCGACAACATACCATCATCCATGATGTTGACTCCTTCACATAAGGCAAACATCACTGCAACATATGTAGAACCACTGTCATCTGCACTATGTTGTCCAAGTGTGTGTCTCCTCCAAAGTGAAGAGATCATCTCATCGAACCGACTCTCGATGTGCCACATCTAGGTCCATGAAGTAACCCTTCATCACATCTACAATGTGCCATCCTCAAGTCTGCCATCGAAACAAGTATGCACTTGTCTCACCTATCCATGTGCTGCCCATGATCCTTGATCAAATCAGCTCCCATGTATAGAAAGTCGTTGAGTCTCGATTCAACCCATGCTCAAGTGTATCACCAAAGCATCATCATCATCATTGTAACTCCATCACTCCAAAGTGCCTCATCGATCCTCCACATCAAGTCACTCTCCCAAGCCATGCCCATACATGCACTTTGAAAGTATGCATCCCATACTGCATCAAAGTCATCTAACCTCAGCTCCTCAATTTATTAGATCCCTAAGTCCACCATACATGAAGTCCCTAAAAGTCACAACAATCTCATGTCATCATGAGCTCCATGAGCCATCCCTCAACCAACACCTCAGTAAGAATACAATATGCCTCAGCTCCCCATGTAGTAGGAATGCTCCATAGCTGCTCACAACTCCATCCGAGTAATCAACTATCGATGTGCCCCATTCAGGTCCATGAAGTCCTCTTCATCATCTGCAATGTGCCATCCTCAAGTCTCCAATCTTATCAACTCTTGATGTGCCCCATTCAGGTCCATGAAGTCCTCTTCATCATCTGCAATGTGCCATCCTCAAGTTCCCATGTCACACTAGCAAGTCCTCCTGCATAACATTCCTGCCCTAGCACCTTGTTAGGATGTCCCTTGACATCTCTACAAGTGCTTCCACACAATGTCCTTGCATAGGTCTCTGCCATGCTCCATGTCTTCAAGTCTCCAACCTGATGTCCATGACAAAGTTGCCCATGTAGTCCAACCAAGTAGACACATCACAACATCTGGCCGTCCCATCCAAGTCTTCAACTTTCGGTTTAGTGAACTCGGTCACCCAACCATCTCATCATCATGTCATGAGTCCCTTCATCATAGCTCCTCCACCAAAGTTTCCATCAAGACTTGCTCTTGGTCTCAGCCATGACAAGTCCACCCAAAATATCATCATCACAAGTCCCTTCCATCACAACTCCTCCACCAAAGTGTCCACCAAGACTACCTCTTGGTCTCGGCCATGAGAAGTCCACCCAAGAGTGTGCCCTTCAATCTATCCATGAGTCATGCCGGGCACTTAGCCAATTCTCCATATGGCTAAAGCATGACTGATTCTTCCACAATGATCATCAAGTTCCACCCTTGTCCTGGGTCCTTGCACCTTCCATCACAAGGTCACAAGTAACCCCAACAAGTTCTTCAACAACCGACAATCCTTGCTTCTCCATACAAGGTTCCATCATAGTCATCCATGGTGAGATCCTCCCTAGCATTGGCAAGACTGGCTTTGCCCTTTCCTGCACATGGTCCATCTCCCAAATGCCCAAATGAAACACAAGTATCATTACTTACTTCATCCTCATGAGGCTCCTCCATGTGAGTGCCCTCATCTATCCATGCTGACAAACTGCACGATCCTGGTTCAACTTGATCAGCCTCAAGTTCATCCTCCATCGTAGTCAAGCCTGCAACATCTTCATCACAGAAGGGGACAACAATAGCCTTGTTGCCTTCCAAGAAATCTCGTCCAAGTATCATATCGAAGTCATTCATCTCCATCACTATGAAGTCTAACTGACCTTCCCATTCTTTCATCTGCACGGGTACATCGTGTACCAAACCTGCCACCTTAGCTCTAGAGTTCATTGTCTTGACCCCCATATTTGATGAGGAGATCATCAGCCCAGCCTCTTCTGCTAACCGTGTTGTCATAAAGTTATGTATAACACCTGTGTCTACCAAAGCTTGAATGGTCTTGCCATAAACCATCAAGTTTACGAAACCCAAACTGTTCTCCATAACCTTATCTGCACCTGCTTCACCTGTCACCAGCTCCGAACGAGCTCTGATACCAAGTGTCATGCCCCTACACCTACGGTGATCTTCCAACTGCTTGTAGCGAGGTGCGGCACCACTGAACGCTTTCTTTTTAACAATACTAACGTTTATGGGCTACGCCTATTCCAACATGAACATACTTAACTTGTGTTCTTATAACCGAATAAAGTGTTATCCTTTATACTTTAACAAAGAACATTCTCAATCATTAACCATGTACAATAAACCGAGAACAATATACAAGTGTAAAGGGAGGGGCAACTCCCGGTAAAGTCTGCACAACAATATATTATAACAGCTTCTTCAATTTTACAATACAAGTGTGCTTGACAAACTTCAAGCCAACACTTAGAATAATTTTACAACAGGCATAGAACAGCCTTTTACAACGTTTTATGCACCTTTGCATAAGAAGGAGTGCTCACCCAAGCCACTCGACCTTCCCACCAAATCCTGCATAAAACCGCACACTAGAACCTCCTCAAATCATGGCACACTTGCCACCCCTTCACATAAGATATCTTGCAAAGTCCTTAAGTCTTATGCGCATGAGATATGCGCATATCCTTCCAAAACTATGCACCTTTTACCCTTCCCTTATGCGAGAGTATATGAGCGAAGATTCGATGTCAAAATGACTCCAACGTATGTCCATATATACACATGTTACATGGTGTTAATCCATGGCCGACCTCATATTATTTTGTCGTATGCTCCACATATCTTATTACATGTCGGCTTGATTTATATTTTATTGTTTTATTATTCCATGCGTATATAACCTCCATATTACATATAATATGTGTGTCCACATAATACTTAGTCGTATTATGATTTTACATTATTGTCGCATTTTATGTCACATAGTGTCATTTATCGTCGCATATGACTCCACAGTATCGTTGCAGCCAACTCGCAGAAACGTCGCATCGTCGTGTGCACTCACCCGCTGTGCGCCCGTACCCGCCCGTGTGCCCGCGCCCACCCGCGCGCCCGCGCGCCCTCGTGTAGCTCGACTCGCTGATCGCCCGCACCCGCGCCTGCCGTGCACGTCGCCTTGCCCGACGCCCAATCGTGCTTAAGCTTGAGGACCTTACAGGGCAGGTCGTTTGAGGGCGCCCGTGTGAACTCGTTCGGGCGGGTTGTTTGAGGGCGCCCATGTGAACTCGTTCGAGCAGGTCGTTCGGGCGGGTCGTTTGAGGGCGCCCATGTGAACTCGTTCGGGCGAGTTGTTCAGGCGGGTCGTTTCAGGGTGCCCGTGTGAACTCGTTCGAGCGGGTCGTTTGAGGGTGCCCGTGTGAACTCGTTCGGGCTGGTCGTTCGAGCGAGGGTCGTATCAAAAATGCTAAGTTGTGACCCGAGGTTGGCTTTGTGCACGTTCGTGCAGCTCGTTTGCCCGGCTCTCCCTTGTCGGTTCGTTTCGATCGTTCGGGCGCACATGCAAAATCATTCGGGCGGGTTGTTTGAGGGCACCCGTGTGAACTCGTTCGGGCGGGTTGTTCGGGCGAGGGTCATATCAAAAATACTAAGTTGTGACCCGAGGTTGGCTTTGTGCACGTTCGTGCAGCTTGTTTGCCCGAGTCTCCCTTGTCAATTCGTTTCGGTCGTTTGGGCGCCCATGCAAAATCGTTCGGGCAGGTCGTTTGAGGGCGCCCGTGTGAACCCGTTCGGGGGGGTCATTCGGGAGCCCATGCAAAATCGTTCGGGCGGGTCGTTTGAGGGCGCTTGTGTGAACTCATTTGGGCGGGTCGTTCGGGCAGGTCGTTTGAGGGCGCCCGTGTGAACTCGTTCGGGCGGGTCGTTCGGGCGAGGGCCGTATCAAATATGCTAAGTTGTGACCCAAGGTTGGCTTTGTGCACGTTCGTGCAGCTCGTTTGCCCAGCTCTCCCTTGTGGGTTCGTTACGGTCATTCGGGCGCCCATCCAAAATCGTTCGGGCGGGTCGTTTGAGGGCACCCGTGTGAACTCGTTCGGGGGGGTCGTTCAGGCGAGGGCGCGCCCAGGCGAACGAGCCCGTATCAAAAATGCTAAGTTGTGACCCGAGGTTGGCTTTGTGCGCGTTCGTGCAGCTCGTTTGCCCGACTCTCCCTTGTCGGTTCGTTTCGGTCGTTCGGGCGCCCATGCAAAATCGTTCAGGGGGGTCGTTTGAGGGTGCCCGTGTGAACTCGTTCGGGCGGGTCGTCCGAGCGAGGGCCATATCAAAAATGCTAAGTTGTGACCCGAGGTTGGCTTTGTGCACGTTCGTGCAGCTCGTTTTCCCGGCTCTCCCTTGTCGGTTCGTTTCGGTCATTCGGGCGCCCAACAATGTAAACTTTGAAACGGGAACTGATACTGTTACCCGTTTTGTAGAGGTGGCAAAAAAATGACCCGATTTTCAAAAGTGTTGATGCAGAATACACATGTTTTTTTTAGAACATGGTTTTTGGAACTTTAATTTTTTTCATGTGCATTAAGTTTTAGAATGGTAGTGAATGGTAGTGATTTTCATCCTGATTTTAAAAAGTGAGTATTTTGCATCACACCCTTTTTTTAAAAGACCTATATTTTGAAAGAATGTTTTTTTAAAAGACCTAGTGTGTGAAATGTAAAAAATTATTTTCTAAATTTGATAGTTTTTGAAGTCGTCATTGTATTCATATTTTCTTGTTCTCTATCTTAATTTTTTTTTTTTTTTAGTGGGGTTTTTATTGTTTTGCGTTTTTAAATTAGAAAGTCGATAGTTTGAATTTTAGATAATCTACATATTTAGACATCCTTAATTAATTTTTCAATCCACATGAAATAATTGTTTCTAAAAAACAACATTTTTTAACAATGGACATAAAAAATAACCATTTTTAACATAAATATAACAAAAAAACTAAACGTTTTGATAATTTTTTGCTAGAATTAACATGTCAAAATCACAATTTTTATACAAAAATATTAACTAAAAATGGTCAAATAATAGTTTTTTTTTATGAATTTCATGTCAAAAAGATAATAATAACTACTTTTTTTTTCAAAAAATAATGATTAACTTAAAAATCAATGCAAAAATCACAAATTACAAATATTGAACACATAACAACTTTAATTCATTGATTATTCTTTTCATGAAATGTCAGAGTCAAAACATTGCAAAGCTTTATACATAATTTTTAACTATATTTAATTACAAATTTGAAAGAAATAAATTTAAATGTTACCTAGTTCGATATTTATAAATCTAGAGTTTACATATAGATATAAAAAATAAATATAAAGACTATCCTTCTCTATTTTATTAAATGATAATAAACTTCAATTACTACCGAACCGTTCCATTCATAATTGCCTCCTGCTACACACACTAGTAGGCTCCTCCCCATGCATAATTGCCTTGCTATTGTTGTTACTCTTCTTTTTCTCTTTTCCTTCTTTCATTTTGCTGACTTCTCTCCTTCCTTGCAACTCACTACTATTCCCATATTACGGATAGCATCTCTTACAAAGGGCGCCTTGTGTGGCATATGGATTTTTCACTTTAGCACTCACATACACCTACCCACTAGGGAGGCTATGGTGTTACCCTCTTCGATTTCATGTCCATACGTAACCCACCCAGGGATGACACGATATCTCTCTACAGTCATTCTGTGTTGGACTACCTTCCCTTCCTTGAGTCCCCAGACCTTAGCCTAGATATATGACTTATTAGAGATGTCTAGTGTTGGTGGGAAATGGTTTTGCAAATGTGCAAAAAAGCCCTACTTAGTTTTGAAATCTAAGTAACAAATAATGAATCAAAAATTGAAAATAAACTTAGACTCAAAATGACCAAGCCTTTCACTTCATTATTTAATTTTAAAACTTATAAATATTGTTAAATAAACCCAAAATTCATATTATATCAAACAGATGTAAAGCACACATATATAAAACAAAAGAAACGCACATATTATGTTGTGTATTATACTCATAAAACCTCATCACACAACTTTAAACATAATGTAATTTTGATATTTGTGCAGAATCGAATTTAATATCTTTATGGTATGTTTGTGCAGGTAATTCGTAGATGTTGTTGGCGTTTTCTCTAAAATCCATAACATTCAGACTTCGTCGTTTTTAAAACAAAGAAAATATTGAATCGATTAGTTATTGAAACTCCATCACATTTTCATGATGCCACTCACGCAAACCTTATCCAGATCAAAATTAATAATTGAGATGGCAAAATTTCTTTGCTGGTTGCATTTTCATACATAACGAACACTAGCATAAAAGAAATTGAGAGTAGAAAATCCCCTCCGCTGGAACGCAACTCATCCTGTGCTTGGATCTAAATCACCCTCCCCTTTCTTCAATGAGAGCCTTGTCTCCCTTTATAAGTCGTAAGGTAGTTTTCTCTTCCCTTGATCTTAGGTTTCGAATGCTTCCATTTTAACCTTGTCATTTAATCCATTCACATCCCATTCGTTGTTTCCCATTGAGAAATCCTTCTATCACAATGATCCTGCAATTAGAGAACAAAAAAAAGCGGGATTAGTTTTTATTATGGTGAAATGCCATCACTGTCAAAGAAATTTGTTACGCTTGGCTTGAAGTTTGGTGCGTATTTCTAGCTAGATTTTCGTTTTTTCCTATCTGAGTTTTCTAGAAGACGTTATCTCGTCTTGATACAATGGCTCTATCTCGGGTTGTTTCCTATATGTTGCAATCGAATTAAACCTTTCTTGTATCGTTGGCATGAATTTTTCTTTGAAAGAGGAGAGAAAACGAATTTTAAGCAATTTATGGAGCGGATTATATTATTTCTTGCGTGATTCTAGGTTAATTCCTCAAATAGATCTTCATCGTTTTGACCAGACTCTTTGTAGAATTTGATAAAACGTCACACAATTGAGTTTGGGTGCGCCTCTTAGCCAGGATCTTCATACCTGTAAACAAACATAAAATCTTTAATGAGATTGATACGACCACAAATCCATAAAAATAATAAATAAATAAATAATCAGTAATAAATCGTGGAATCAAGGGCTGAGATCTGGAGCATGTATTTAGCATCTTTTCGTCATCTGCAAATATGTTGGGCATGATCTCCTCATGATCTTCGCATTGTTCATTTCTTTCAATCGAGTTTGCATTGACACTAAGTACATAGTTTGGCGGAAAATCTGTGTCTCCGAAGAAATCTGGGATAAACATTCCATAAGAAAACAACTGCTAGCCAAAATTCGATGTGTTGACAATGACGAGATGGCGCGTTGCACTAGGATTTCGCAACTAAATCCCGTAGGATCCTCGTCCCCGCAATCAAAAACAAATAAAATCGTATGTAGTTTTGATATTTCTCGACATCGAATTTATGCATTAAAATTACCATAAATAAAAGACAATACCAAAGGATTCGGTCCTGATTGTGGTCGATATACATTACGCTTCTGAAGAACTTTCAACACATTACACAGCGGCACCCCCGGGCGGCCCCGCCCCGCCCGACCGGCGGTGGGTCGATTCCGGGAATCGACCCGCCGCCGGTCGGGGCGGCCCGTGGGTGGCGCTGCGCGCGGTAGCGCCAGCCCCGGGCCGCCCCGCCTCGCCCGACCGGCGGCGGGTCGATTCCCGGAATCGACCCACCGCCAATCGGGCGGGGCGGGGCCGCCCGGGGTGGCGCTGCGCACTATTGATTGTATTCACAGTAATACACAGTGAGTTATCCAATTTTTCCTTTGGATCTGGAAAACCGTTTATGCAAACCATTTAGAACGATGTCAGAAATTTTAAATAATTTTTAATGGAAATTGTTGGGATAAGTATGTCGGTGTTTGTTGTTCTTCACCTACCCTGTTTCTGTATCACATATCTCTAATTGAATGACAGGAGCGGTGGTGTAGAGTGGACCATCGTTGGCTCATCATTGTACTATATTTTTTTGTATAAGTAAGGACCATCGTTTGGTTGCGAGTACTACCGGTTTTCTGAATCTAATATTTAGAAACATCTGTGAATAAATTTAGGAATAACTGTAATTAAGCTTGAAGAATATAATCGTTTTTGTAGGTCGCAGGCACACAGAGCCATCTCAATCCATACGAAAATTTTAGAAAGCTAAGGTTCCTGCATCGTATTCTCTTTTTATGCTCCCAGGTGTGTTCTATCGTACCGAGAATCATTTTGAATTTTTTCTTTCGGTTATTGTCAACACCGAAATGAGAATTTGCAATAAATTTTTGAGATGAAAATAACAAAAATGTAAAATCTTTATGGAGTCATGATAGGTTAAAATGCTTCCGATTCGTTCACTGTAGTATTTCCGGTTAGTTGTTACCTTAGTGTGGGTTAACAACATACCTTGAGAAATCTGGGTAGGATTTATGACAAGGAGATGTTTATATGGATGCCTATTTTATCATAAGTTTTGAAACTTTAGGAATTGTAAACCATTAAACCTGTGAGATATTTCATAAATTAAATTTGTAGCAATGGAATTTGAAAGAAAGTTCTTAAGGGATTTGATAAATTAAATGTGTAGCAATGAAATTTTTAAACTTGTGAGCTGATTCGATAAATTACAATTGCAGCAATGAAATTCGAAAAATTGTGAGGCGATTTGAAAAATTAAATTTGATTCGATAATTTAAATTCGTAGTAATAAAATTTGGAGTATACAAAGAGAATTATTGAATTTCTACGTTTTGTTGATTATCAACATGTTTTTGGGGAGGGTTTATGGGTGCAGAGAAGGAATTTTTCGTTACAAATCATTTTTCTAATTTAATTCTATTATTACATTAGTTTTTTAAATATTAGTTTCAGACTAACTTTTAAATTTGTAATTTATATTTGTAGTATTTTACAAGTGTGTTTGTTTTAAATTATTAATTTAATTATAAATAATGATTAAGTAAATGTAGAAATTTAATTTCCATCGAATATTTTACAATAATTTTAGTATTTATCACATATTAAAGTTTGAGAATGAACAAATAAACTATTAATCGAAGCTTTGTGCCATCCATATCTATTTCAATGATAATGGCGATCTATTTTAATGATCATGGCGATCATGTAGCACAGAAATAATTCTCACAGAATGAACTAGTGCTGGGGAATCGACCATGTAGCCCACTAAGGCACATGTGTGGCAACCCTAAGTTTATTCATCCAAAACACGAATATTTAATTGTTAAAGAAGTGGTCGATTGGTGGGGGTCAACGTGTGATGATCAAAATGCCTGGAAACAGCGGTTAATAGTGGAAAAATAAATAATAATTCAATTTAATTGTATTTTAGTTTTAGAAACTTGTGACCTTTCATTTCTCAAACTCTTAATTTAATTTGTTGAATTATAACTTAAAAAATATTTTTACTTTACCAAATCACTATAATTAAATTATATTAAGTTATTTTTAGTTAGAATATTTTTTCACTTTTAATTAAAAATTTATTTAAAATTTTAAAAGGTTTATGTATCTAATTCTTTAAATGATATACGCCTAAAAAAAAAAAACATCGTTCCAGTATACACACTTTCGTTTTGAAGCTATATTTTGCAGGAAAATTTCGTAGTCACTGCCATTTTTAAAACACGTTCAAAATTTACGCCTAAAAAAAAAACATCGTTCCAGTATACACACTTTCGTTTTGAAGCTATATTTTGCAGGAAAATTTCGTAGAAAAGTTCGTAGTCACTGCCATTTTTAAAACACGTTCAAAATTTACGCCTAAAAAAAACATCGTTCCAGTATACACACTTTTCGTTTTTAGCACTGTTTTTGTGGTTTTTTTGGGGTTTTTGGGCCAGAGTTCCCGTTTTGAGTTTATAGTTCCCGTTTCAAAGTTTACATTGTTCGCCCATGAAAAATCGTTCGGGCGGGTCATTTGAGGGCGCCCGTGTGAACTCGTTTGGGCGGGTCGTTCTGGTGGGTCGTTTGAGGGCGCCCGTGTGAACTCGTTTGGGCGGGTCGTTTGAGGGCACCCGTGTGAACTCGTTCAGGCGGGTCGTTCGGCCGGGTCGTTTGAGGGTGCCTGTGTGAACTCGTTCGGGTGGGTCGTTCGGGCGAGGGCCGTATCAAAAATGCTAAGTTGTGACCCGAGGTTGGCTTTGTGCACGTTTGTGGAGCTCGTTTTCCCGAATCTCCCTTGTTGGTTCATTTCGGTCGTTCGAGCACCCATGCAAAATCGTTCGGGCGGGTCGTTTGAGGGTGCCCGTGTGAACTCGCTTGGGCGGGTCGTTTGGGCGGATCGTTTGAGGGTGCCCGTGTGAACTCGTTCAGGCGGGTCGTTCGGGCGAGGGCCGTATCAAAAATGCTAAGTTGTGATCCAAGGTTGGCTTTGTGCACGTTCATGCAGCTCGTTTGCCCGGCTCTCCCTTGTCGGTTTGTCTCGGTCGTTCGGGTGCCCAAGCAAAATCGTTCGGGCGGGTCATTTGAGGGCGCCCGTGTGAACTCATTTGGGCGGGTCGTTTGAGGGCGCCCGTGTGAACTCGTTCGAGCGGGTCATTCGGGCGGGTCGTTTGAGGGCGCCCATGTGAACTCGTTCGGGCGGGTCGTTTCAGGGTGCCCATGTGAACTCGTTCGGGCGGGTCGTTTCAGGGTGCCCGTGTGAACTCGTTTGGGCGGGTCGTTTCAGGGTGCCCTTGTGAACTCATTCGGGCGGGTCGTTTGAGGGCGCCCATGTGAACTCGTTCGAGCGGGTCGTTCGGGCGGGTCGTTTCAGGGTGCCCGTGTGAACTCGTTCGGGCGGGTCGTTTGAGGGTGCCCGTGTGAACTCGTTCGGGCGGGTTGTCCGGGTGAGGGCCGTATCAAAAATTTTAAGTTGTGACCCTAGGTTGGCTTTGTGCACGTTCATGCAGCTTGTTTGCCCGGCTCTCCCTTGTTGGTTCGTTTCGGTCGTTCGGGCACACATGCAAAATCGTTCGGGCGGGTCGTTTGAGGGCGCCCGTGTGAACTCGTTCGGGCGGGTCGTTCGGGCAAGGGCAGTATCAAAAATGCTAAGTTGTGACCCGAGGTTGGCTTTGTGCACGTTCGTGCATCTCGTTTGCCTGGGTCTCCCTTGTCGGTTTCTTTCGGTCGTTCGGGCGCCCATGCAAAATCGTTCGGGCGGGTCGTTTGAGGGTGCTCGTGTGAAGTCGTTCGAGGGGGTCGTTTGGGCGCCCATGCAAAATCGTTCGGGCGGGTCGTTTGAGGGCGCCCGTGTGAACTCGTTCGGGCGGGTCGTTTGAGGGCGCTCGTGTGAACTCGTTTGGGCAGGTCGTTCGGGCGAGGGCCGTATCAAATATGGTAAGTTGTGACCCGAGGTTGGCTTTGTGCACGTTCGTGCAGCTCGTTTTTCCGGCTCTCCCTTGTGCATTCATTTCTGTCATTCGGGCGCCCATGCAAAATCGTTCGGGTGGGTCGTTTGAGGGCACCCGTGTGAACTCGTTCGGGGGGGGGGTCGTTTGGGCGAGGGCGCGCCCGGGCGAACGAGCCCGTATCAAAAATGCTAAGTTGTGACCCGAGGTTGGCTTTGTGTGCGTTCGTGCAGCTCGTTTGCCCGGCTCTCCCTTGTCGGTTCGTTTCAGTCGTTTGGGCACCCATGCAAAATCGTTCAGGGGGGGGTCATTTGAGGGCGCCCGTGTGAACTCGTTCGGGCGGGGGCGCGCCCTGGCGAACGAGCCCATATCAAAAATGCTAAGTGGTGACTCGAGGTTGGCTTTGTGCGCATTCGTGCAGCTCTTTTTCCTGGCTCTCCCTTGTCAGTTCATTTCGGTCGTTCGGGCGCCCATGCAAAATCGTTCGGGGGGTCGTTTGAGGGCGCCCGTGTGAACTCGCTCAGGCGGGTCGTTCGGGCGAGGGCCGTATCAAAAATGCTAAGTTGTGACCCGAGGTTGGCTTTGTGCACGTTCTTGCATCTCGTTTGCCCGGCTCTCCCTTATCGCTTCGTTTCGGTCGTTCGTGCGCCCATGCGAAATCGTTCGGGCCGGTCGTTTGAGGGCGCCCGTGTGAACTCGTTCGGGCGGGTCGTTCGGGCGAGGGCGCGTCCGGGCGAACGAGCCCGTATCAAAAATGCTAATTTGTGACCCTAGGTTGGCTTTGTGCACCTTCGTTCAGCTCGTTTGCCCAGCTCCTCCTTATCGCTTCGTTTTGGTCGTTGGGGCGGGTCGTTGGGGCGAGTCGTTGGGGCGAGGGCGCGCCTGGGCGAACGAGCCCGTATCAAAAATGCTAAGTTGTGACCCGAGGTTAGCTTTGTGCAAGTTCGTGCAGCTCATTTGCCCGGCCCTCCCTTGTCTCTTCGTTTGGGTCGTTTGAGGGCGCCCGTGTGAACTCGTTTGGGCGGGTCGTTCCAGCGAGTTGTTCGGGTGAGGGCGCACCCGGGCGAACGAGCCCGTATCAAAAATGCTAAGTTGTGACCCGAGGTTGGCTTTGTGCACGTTCGTGCAGCTCATTTGCCCGGCTCTCCCTTGTCGCTTCGTTTCGGTCGTTCGGGCGGGTCGTTTGAGGGCACCTGTGTGAACTCATTCGGGCGGGTCGTTCGGCCGAGGGCGCGCCCGGGCGAACGAGCCCGTATCAAAAATGCTAATTTGTGACCCAAGGTTGGCTTTGTGAACTTTCGTGCAGCTTTTTTGCCCGTCTCTCCCTTGTCGCTTCGTTTGGGTCGTTCGGGCAGGTCGTTCGGGTAGGTCGTTCGGGCGAGTCGTTCGGGCGAGGGCACGCCCGGGCGAACGAGCCCGTATAAAAAATGCTAGGTTGTGACCCGAGGTTGGCTTTGTGCACGTTCGTGCAGCTCGTTTGCCCGACTCTCCCTTGTCACTTCGTTTTGGTCGTTCGGGCGGGTTGTCTGAGGGCGCCCGTGTGAACTCATACATGCGGGTCGTTCGGGTGAGGGCGTGCCCGTATCAAAAATGCTAATTTGTGACCCAAGGTTGGCTTTGTGCACATTCGTTCAGCTCGTTTGCCCGGCTCTCCCTTGTCGCTTTGTTTCGGTCGTTCGGGCGAGTCGTTTCAGGGCGCCAGTGTGAACTCGTTCGGGTGGGTCGTTCAGGCGAGGGTGTGCCCGGGCGGACGAGCCCGTATCAAAAATGCTAAGTTGTGACCCGAGGTTGGCTTTGTGCTCGTTCGTGCAGCTCATTTGCTCGGCTCTCCCTTGTCGCTTCGTTTCAGTCGTGCGGGCACCCTTGCAAATTCGTTCGGGCGAGGGCGCGCACGGGCCAACGAGCCCGTATGAAAAATGTTAAGTTGTGACCTGAGGTTGGCTTTGTGCATGTTCTTGCTGCTCCTTTGCCCAGCTCTCCCTTGTTGCTTCGTTTCGGTCATGCGGGGGCCCATTCAAATTCTAGATGATCCGAGCGACAAGTTGTCTTTCCGTGTGAAAGGTGGGTTGGTAATTGAGTTGTGTTTTCACGTTTTCCTTAACGATGGCCTTGGGTCGTTTGTATGGCAGCCGATTTTCATCTTCTCTCCATCCCCACTCGGTAGCGCATGAGCGGTAATGTTGGCCAGGCTCGGCCTGGGAGGCATATGTGAAAAATTCCCCTTCCGCTCTCCAAGTTCTTGGAGCTGTATAGGTTGTTGTTGTGTGGCTCCCTGGCTCGTCTTGGTCCCCGCGTGCCCCTTCAGATGATACCAGCGACAGGTTTTCTTTCCATGTGAAAGGTGGGTTGGTAATTGAGTTATGTTTCGCGTTTGCCTGAACGATGGCCTTGGGTCATTTGTAGGGCGGCCGATTTTCATCTTCTCTCCATCCCCACTCGGTAGCGCATGAGCAGTAATGTTGGCTAGGCTTGGCCTGGGAGGCATATGTGAACAATTCCCCTTCCGCTCTCCAAGTTCTTGGAGCTGTATGGGTTGTTGTTGTGTGGCTCCGTGGCTCACCTTGGTCCCCGCGTACCCCTTCAAATGATACCAGCGACAGGTTTTCTTTCCGTGTGAAAGGTGGGTTGGTAATCGAGTTGTGTTTTCGCGTTTGCCTGAACGATGGCCTTGGGTCGTTTGTAGGGCGGCCGATTTTCATCTTCTATCCATCCCCACTCGGTAGCGCATCAGCGGTAATGTTGGTCAGGCTCGGCCTCGGACACATATGTGAACAATTCCCCTTCCACTCTCCAAGTTCTTGGAGCTGTATGGGCTGTTGTGGTGTGGCTCCCTGGCTCGTCTTGGTCCCCGCGTGCCCCTTCAGATGATACCAGCGACAGGTTTTATTTCCTTGTGAAAGGTGGGTTGGTGATCGAGTTGTTTTTTCGGGTTTGCCTGAACGATGGCCTTGGGTCGTTTGTAGGGCGGCCGATTTTCATCTTCTCTCCATCCCCACTCGGTAGCGCATGAGACGTAATGTTGGCCAGGCTTGGCCTAGGAGGCATATGTGAACAATTCCCCTTCCGCTCTCCAAGTTCTTGGAGCTGTATGGGCTGTTGTGGTGTGGCTCCTTGGCTCATCTTGGTCCCCTCGTGCCCCTTCAGATGATACCAGTGACAGGTTTTCTTTCCGTGTGAAAGGTGGGTTGGTGATCGAGTTGTGTTTTCGCGTTTGCCTGATCGATGGCCTTGTGTCGTTTGTAGGGCGGCCAATTTTCATCTTCTCTCCATCCCCACTCGGTAGCGCATGAGCGGTAATGTTGGCCAGGCTCGACCTGGGAGGCATATGTGAACAATTCCCCTTCCGCTCTCCAAGTTCTTGGAGCTGTATGGGCTATTTTGGTGTGGCTCCCTGGCTCGTCCTGGTCCCCCTTGTTCCCCTTAGATGATAGCAGCGACAGGTTTTCTTTCCGTGTGAAAGTTGGGTTGGTAATCGAGTTGTGTTTTCACGTGTGCCTGATCGATGGCCTTGGGTCATTTGTAGGGTTTTCGATTTTCATCTTCTTTCCATCCCCACTTGGTAGCGCATGAGCGGTAATGTTGGCTATGCTCGGCCTGGGAGGCATATGTGAACAATTCCCCTTCCGCTCTCCAAGTTCTTGGAGCTGTTTGGGCTGTTGTGGTGTGGCTCCGTGGCTCGTCCTGGTCCCCGCGTGCCCCTCTAGATGATACTAGCGACAAGTTTTCTTTCCGTGTAAAAGGTGGGTTGGTAATCGAGTTGTGTTTTCGAGTTTGCCTGAATGATGGCCTTGGGTCGTTTGTAAGGTGGCCGATTTTCATCTTCTCTCCATCCCCTCTCGGTAGCGCATGAGCAGTAATGTTGGCCAGGCTCGGCCTGGGAGGCATATGTGAACAATTCCCCTTCCGCTCTCCAAGTTCTTGGAGCTCTATGGGCTGTTGTGGTGTGGCTCCTTGGCTCGTCCTGGTCCCCGCGTGCCCCTCGAGATGATACCAGTGAGAGGTTTTATTTCCGTGTGAAAGGTGGGTTGGTGATCGAGTTGTGTTTTTAGGTTTGCCTGAACGATGGCCTTGGGTTGTTTGTAGGGCGGCCGATTTTCGTCTTCACTCCATCCCCGCTTGGTAGGATATGAGCGGTAATGTGGGCCATGCTCATCCCCGTCCCTCTTTCCCATCCCAACGATAAGAATGTGGAAAGTTTTCTCGGTGCTCCTTTGAGCCTTCGTTGTTGCGGGTCCCAGATGGAAGCCCCAAAACTCCTTCATTTCCTATGTCACTATCGTGCCCGTCGGTTGTTGCGAATAGAGAATTTTGATTGGGCTGGGTAGCCACTTGTGGCTCCATTGAAATTGGCTCCTCGTTATATTGTTCACCTCCTCCCTATTTTGTGTGGAGGGTTTTGATTTTCGTGTGAAAGGTGGGTTGGCAATTGAGTTGGTTTTTCGGGTTTGCCTCAAGAATGGCCTTGGGTCATTTGTAGGGTGTCTGATTTTCATCTTCTCTCCATACCCACTCGGTAGTGCACGAGTGGTAATGTTGGCCATGCTTGTCCTTGGAGGCATATGTGAACAATTCCCCTTCTGCTCCAAGTTTTGGGAGTTGTATGGGTTGTTGTGGTGTGGCTCCTTGTGATGGCTAGCCTCTTCATTGTTCGACTGTTTTTGGTGTCGGTGTCTTGTGCTTGTACTCTTTCCGTGTTGGCATTGTCGGTTGAGATGCATACATTTAAGAGGGACGTGGAAGGGTTTTGGTTGTAAACCACCTACCCTCCCTCTTGCTTGCTTTTTCCATCGGGCGATGTGAGGCGCTGTTCTCCTTGTTGTAAAGTCAAGGGTTGGCATTCCTTTCAAAGTGCACATCGTTCGTGGTTGCGTTGGCTTTGAGGTTTTGATAGATGTGTTGGCCCATATGTTTGATCGAGGGGTCGGCTTTTCCCTTGCATCTTGCGTGCATGGCAGGCTTTTGCGGTTGGAAATGTTAAGTCACAACGTTTATGGGCATTTGTTGTTTCAATTGTGTATGCGCTTGTGTTCCAATGGGGAGGAGGCTTGCTACTATAGTCATCGATGGTGGGGGCTATTTGGAAGAAGGATTTCGAGGTGGAACGCTTCGACCTCCCTCCTTTGCGTGGAGGTGGCCGTAGGGGAAAATTATTCATCGTTCGGTCGGTAAAGCTGTGGGAAATCTCCTAGGTTGCCTGTACGTAGGGTGCGTGGGGTGCGGAGCTGCCCGATCCCTCCTCCTGTTCGGATATGTATCCTTATATTATGTAGAAACCCTCTTGATTTGCATTTTCTTCCTTCCTTTGCCTTCGCATCGTGGTTGCCGCAGGCGGTCAAGTGATCGAGGTCCACCGTCAGCTGGCGCGGGTGGACTCCTAGGTGGCCTCGGTGCGTGGCGTGGAGGGTCGGGGGGCATTTCTTAGAGAGGTTGTGGGCTCGGTTGGTCTTGTTTTTTTGTTTCTTTCCATTTCCTTTGCATTGAGGCTGCCACAGGCGATCATGCGATCGAGGTCCATCGTTGCTGCTATCCGGGTGGACTCCTAGGTGACCTCTCTGCGGGGAGGGTTGGGGGGCACTTTTTGTTTCAATTGTGTATGCGCTCGTGGTCCAATGGGGAGGAGGCTTGCTACTATAGTCATCGATGGTGGGGGCTATTCGAAAGAAGGATTTCGAGGTGGAACGCTTCGACCTCCCTCCTTTGCGTGGAGGTGGCCGTAGGGGAAAATTATTCATCGTTCGGTCGGTAAAGCTGTGGGAAATCCCCTAGGTTTCCTGTACGTAGGGTGCGTGGGGTGCGCAGCTGCCCGATCCCTCCTCCTGTTCGGATAGGTGTCCTTGTATTGTGTAGCGACCCTCTTGATTTGCATTTGCTTCCTTCCTTTGCCTTCGCATCGTGGTTGCCGTAGGTGGTCAAGTGATCGAGGTCCACCGTCAGCTGGCGCGGGTGGACTCCTAGGTGGCCTCGGTGCGTGGCGTGGAGGGTCGGGGGGCATTTCTAAGAGAGGTTGTGGGCTCGGTTGGCCTTGTTGTTTTGTTTCCTTCCGTTTCCTTTGCATTGAGGCTGCCGTAGGTGATCATGCGATCGAGGTCCATCGTTGCTGCTGTTCGGGTGGACTCCTAGGTGGCCTCTCTGCGGGGAGGGTTGGGGGGCACTTGTTGTTTCAATTGTGTATGTGCTCGTGGTCCAATGGGGAGGAGGCTTGCTACTATAGTCATCGATGGTGGGGGCTATTCGGAAGAAGGATTTCGAGGTGGAACGCTTCGACCTCCCTCCTTTGCGTGGAGGTGGCCGTAGGGGAAAGTTATTCATCGTCCGGTCGGTAAAGTTGTGGGAAATCCCCTAGGTTGCCTGTACGTAGGGTGTGTGGGGTACGGAGCTTCCCGATCCATCCTCCTGTTCGGATATGTGTCCTTGTATTGTTTAGCGACCCTCCTGATTTGCATTTGCTTCCTTCCTTTGCCTTCGCATCGTGGTTGCCGCAGGTGGTCAAGTGATCGAGGTCCACCGTCAGCTGGTGCGAGTGGACTCCTAGGTGGCCTCGATGCATGGTGTGGAGGGTCGGGGAGCATTTCTAAGAGAGGTTGTGGGCTCGGTTGGTCTTTTTGTTTTGTTTCCTTCCGTTTCCTTTGCATTAAGGCTGCCGCAGGTGATCATGCGATCGAGGTCCATCGTTGCTGCTGTCCGGGTCGACCCCTAGGTGGCCTCTCTGCAGGGAGGGTTGGGGGGCACTTTTTTTTTCAATTGTGTATGCG
>CM062805.1:807555385-807570385 GCA_031772625.1 Pinus tabuliformis | reverse complement strand
CACTATGGACCGCACCGACGGGTAGTGTTTGGGCGCCACGGAAGGGAAATTCGGGCGGACAGGTTCGCAGTTCAGGTGTGGAGTTGTGTCATGCAGGCCGCGGGCCAGTGCAGCACGACCACACGACACGACAGGTTGAAAGAATAATTGAAGAAGATAAATTTATGGTAAGTCATTTTCACTGCATTGTTAAGAACACTTACTGGAAAATTGATCGAGTGTTGAAGTAGGCGCAGACCGTGTACTCAAGTATTGGTAAAAGGAAAAAGTACGGCGGTGCCGCACCCGCTTATGCGTGGTTGAAATACTACCACTAGGATAGGAGCGTGACATGGGGTCTCCCGATCCCTCCTCGATAAAGGTCGCCAAATTGCGGGGTACCCGGGGATTCCATGTCCCGCCTTGTCGAAAGCATCCCAAATGCGGGAAATTTGGGGTTTCCATGTCTCGTCGCGATGGAAATCGCCCCAGGTGCAGTAAACTTGGTGTACATCGAGCCTACAACCTCACATCAAGAAAAAGGCCCGGTTGGTCAAGAGAATGATGGTTTATTCATTGGTAAAGGACCTCGCTAAGGATCAAAGGTTGGAGTCTCTTCTAGAGCTAGTCCACCATGGACTATCAAAATTTGAAAGAAGGACAGAGTGTCGGGGAACGAAGCGCCGAAGAAACAAAGTGCAGAGAGGAGGAGGGACTCGACTTGTGCTTGGGGGATATTATTGTCAAGGGTCTAGGGCTTCGCAATGACCAATAAGAAGCTTCAATGAGGAAAATTTACGAAAGGGTTTTCCTCTCTGAGAGAGAGAGAGAGAGAGAGGTTTTTCCCTGGCAGAGAGCCAACATCTTGTGTTCTTGTTCTTATGTTTTTGGCACCAGTTTGATGAAAGTAAACACACATGCATTAATAAGAAGAGAAGAAGATTAAGATAACACGATAAATTGCAAAAGAGCTTCACAAATTTTTATCAAGTCTAGAAGAATCCCGCTATACCCCATTGCCCCAGATTCTTCAACGCGGTATCGGAGCTAAGGTGACACATCAAGGAAAGGGAATCTCAAGAACATCCGCAAGGTTGAAGCGTCAAGCCAAGAAGTCTCAATCACATCAAGGACAAGAAGTTCTACCATCTATCATTCCTCGTGGAAGACTACAAAGAAAGAAGAAACGCCTTGTATAAAGGCACCTACAAGAAGAACAAATCAAAGAGGGACCTACATCAAGCTACACCATCTTGAAGAATGAAAGGCACTACGAGTCAAGTCATCAAGCAAGTCCATTTGAAGAAAGCAACTTGAACAACATCAAGATCTAAGGAAGGCAGGCCATCAAGTCTTCAAGAAGAAAGCAAGTTCACTACATCTCAAACTCTATCAAGTAAGTATATGTCCCCTTCTGAGTATACCTCAGTGTCTTTTTGCAAGGAAAGTAACAAATTGGTTGGGGCCACTACATGTCCAAAGTCGAACGGTTTGGATGCCAAGAGTATGGACGCTACAAAATGGATTTTCCTAAACTTAAGAAGGACAACAACAACAAGAGAAAAAGGGAAGAAGCTCATGTAACTCAAGAAGTGAAAGAAGACGACAAGAAGCAAAAGAAGGAAGATCCTCCTAGGACTAAGTCAACCTCTTTGCTTAAAGTCTTCTTTCAAATGGGGTAGAGGTCTCATTGGGGGTCCCATTTATGGGATTCAAGAGAGGATGATATACAGGCGAGAGCAGATGAAGCAAGAAAGGCTACACGAGTCGAGGAGAACTATCAAATAAAGCCGCGATGATAAAAGCATAATCAAGGTGAGGTATGTATGCATCAAAGTTTAAGTCATGTCGCCATATATATTGATTGGGTCATGGGAAAAGTTCTAGAATCACGATCAAGAATAAAAGGATCTCTTTCGCCAATGACATGCTCGGAGGCATGTGCTACAGTGGATTAAAGGTCAACATGAAGAAGTGCTCTCATAAGGAGTATAAGGTGGTTGACCAATCAATCCAATAAGAAGCAAATGAAGAACATCACGGTCACAAAGAATAACTATTTGACAAGATTCCTCAACATCTCTCGAAAGAAGGCACGACAACTCTGACAAAGGAAGAAAAAGATAAAGGACCCTTGACACCTATGAAGGCCTTGGAGACAGTAAGGTGCAGATAATCGATTCAACTCTACAAATATGTCATGATGAAGAGCAATATCACGATGAAGTCATGAAGGGCCACTAAATCAAAGTACGGGAACAAGCGAGTACAACTAAGCATCCATGTGACAAGTGTTATGAAGGATAGACAAGGTGACAAAGGAGTAGCTAGATGAAAAAAAGGCCCTGATATATATCAAGAAGGCCACTTTCCACGAAGGGAGCAATGACATGACAAACCAGGGGGGAAAGTGATCGATGGCCGGTACCCTGCAAAGAACAAGTTCAGACAAAGACTTCATGACATCGAAGGAAAGAAGGAGATCAAGCGACTGAAGGACCCACGAAGAAGACGTTGTTGATGAATAGACAAGTCCCTAGCTAAGAGGGAGTTCTAACAAGTTCCCAAACATAAAGGAGCTTGGGCAAGTTCCTTGTCAGAGGAAACATGGGCATGTCTTCCCCAATCGAGGGGAAGAGATAGACACAACATTCTTGTCTTCACTTGGCAAGAAATAACAGGAGGATTGGGCAATCATTTGGCATCTGATGCTCTTTGAGGATGTGTAGGGAACCCAAGACAAGAGTAGGCAAGAGGAGCGATATTCTTTGAGGGATGGGAACCCAAGACAAGAATTGTCCTGGAAGGTCATACACAGGGAACACCTGGGTGGGTATGTACCTTTAGAGACAATGACCAAGGTGTTTATAAGCCATTGGCCTCGCCAACATTGTGCTCTGGTATTATGAGAGATAAAGTTGTTAGTCAAGGCCTTGCTATCAACAATGTTGGCTAATATGATGCTATAACAGATGGGTTGCCAATCCAGTTTCTCTTATGTGAATTATTCAAGATTGAAAAATAGCCAAACACCTTGTAATGATTTGCGAATACTAGCCTAGTTGAGAGGGGGTGTTGAAGAAAGTGTAACTGGGTTCGGTCTTCATAAATGTACTTTTGATATTTGTATTTATTCAAGAAAATAAATAAATAAATATATATATATTATATTTTTCATTGAGTTTCTTGCTCATTGAAATAGGCCTAGCACATGTTAAAGTGTTATAAAGAGTCAAAAGAAAATGTTGAAGATATTAAGGGCATGTTACCCCAGGTATATTTATGTATTAGAGTCAAATATATTCCTACCCTCGTGCCTTCGTTCGGGTCGTGCACCCGTTCAAACCCCAAATTTCCTTCGGGCGGGCCCGGTCATCCCGTGCCATACCGTGTGTGGGGGTGCGCGGGCACACGTGGGCGTGCCGAAAATGCCAAGTCATGACCGCCCATGTGCCTTCTTTGTTCGAGTCGTACACCCATGGAAACCCCAAATTTCGTTCGGGCGATTCGGGTTAGCTCGCCCAGGGCGGGTCGGGTCATGTCGTGCCGTGTGTGGGTGCCCCGGCACATGTGGCTGTGCCAAAAATTCTAAGTCGTCACCGCCCGTGTGCCTTCTGCACATTCGTGCAGCCCGTTTGCCCGACGCTCCCTCGGGCCTTCGTTCGGGTCGTGCACCCATGGAAACCCCAAATTTTGTTCGGGGCGTGCACACATGGAAACCCCAAATTCCGTTCGGGCGGGTCGGGTCGTGTCCTGTGTGGGTGCCCGTGCAAACGCGTTTGGGCGATTCGAGTGGGGTCGGGTCGTGCCGTGCCGCACGTGGGTGCTCGGGAACATGTGGTCGTGCAAAAAATGTTAGGGCGTGACCACCCGTGTGCCTCCTGCACGTTCGCGCGACCCGTTTACCTGACGCTCCATCGTGCCTTCGTTCGGGCGGGTGAGGTTGTGTCGTGCGTGGGTGCTCGGGCACACGTGGCAGTGCCAAAAATGCTAAGTCATGACCCCCCGTGTGCCTTCTACACGTTCGTGCGGCCCGTTTTCCCAACCCTGTCTTGAGCCTTCGTTCGGGTTGCGCACCCATGGAAACCCCAAATTTCGTTCGGGTTGTGCATATAAGGAAACCCCAAATTTTGTTCGGGTCGGGTCGTGTCATGTAGTGTGTGGGTGCCCGTGCAAACGCGTTCGGGCGGGTCGGGTCGACTTGCACAAGGCCAGTTGGGCCGTGTCGTGCCATGTGTGGGTGCCCGAGCACACGTGGGCGTGCCAAAAATGCTAAGTCGTGACCGCCTGTGTGTCTTCTGCATGTTCGTGTGGCCCGTTTGCCTGATGCTCCCTCGTGCCATCGTTCGGGTCGTGCGCCCACGGAAACCCCAAAATTTCTTTTGGGTCGTGCGCCCATGGAAACCCCAAATTTCATTCGGGCGGGTCGGGACGTGTCGTGTGTGGGTTCCCGTGCAAACGGTCGGGTCGTGTCATGTCATGTCATGTGACGGCACCCAGGGCACAAGTGGCCGTATAAAAAATGCTTAGTTGTGAAGGGGGGTGGGCCTTGTGCACGATCGTGCCGCCCGTTTGCCCGAATCTCCCTTGTGACTTCGTTTTGGTCGTGTGTCGGAGCCCATGTAAACTCGTTCGAGCAGGTCATTTGCCGTGTAAACACTCGTTCGAGCGGGTCATTTGCCCGGCTCTCCCTTGTCGGTTCGTTTCGGTCGTTCGAGTGCCCATGCAAAATCGTTCGGGCGGGTCGTTTGAGGGCGCCCGTGTGAACTCGGTTCGTTCAAGGGCGCCCGTGTGAACTCGTTCGGGAGGGTCGTTCGGGCGAGGGCCGTATAAAAAATGCTAAGTTGTGACCCGAGGTTGGATTTGTGCACGTTCATGCAGCTCGTTTGCCCGGCCCTCCCTTGTCGGTTCGTTTCGGTCGTTCGAGCGCCCATGCAAAACCGTTCGGGCGGGTAGTTTGAGTGCGCCCGTGTGAACTCGTTCAGGCGGGTCGTTCGGGCGGGTCATTTGAGGGCGCCCGTGTGAACTCATTCGGGTGGGTCGTTCGGGCGAGGGCCGTATCTAAACTGCTAAGTTGTGACCCGAGGTTGGCTTTGTGCACGTTCATGCAGCTTGTTTGCCGGGCTCTCCCTTGTCGCTTCGTTTCGGTCGTTCGGGCGCCCATGCGAAATCGTTCGGGTGGGTCGTTTGAGGGCGCCCGTGTGAACTTGTTCGGGCGGGTCGTTTGGGCGAGGGCGTGCCCAGGTGAACGAGCCCATATCAAAAATGCTAAGTTGTGACCCGAGGTTGGCTTTGTGCACGTTCGTGCAACTCATTTGCTTAGCTCTCTCTTGTCCTCTTCGTTTCGGTCGTTTGGGCGCCCATGCGAAATCGTTCGGGCGAGTTGTTTGAGGGTGCCTGTGTGAACTCGTGCGGGCGTGTAAGGTCCTCGAGCTTAAGCGCGGTTGGGTGCCGGGCAAGGCGACGTGCATGGCGAGTGCGGGTGCGGGCGACCGGCGAGTCGGGCTGCACGAGGGCGCGCGGGCGGGCGCTGGCGCAAGGGCGGGCGCGGGCGCGCGGGCGGGCGCGGACACACGGGCGGGCACTGGCACACGGCGGGTGAGCGCACACAACGGTGCGACATTCCTGCGAGTTGGCTGCGACATTTCAGGTGAACAGAAATGCGACGATAGGGAAAAAGACGCTAAAATGGCTAAGTGTTGATACTTGTTTATATGCGATGGCAAATGGAGTTGGGCCGACGTATGAAAGTGCACATATGGGCGTGATGTGTTGGTTTGTGGGGTCGGCCTTAAGGCTGGACACCCCCTTCCAACCACACATTGAGTTTCATATATATAAGGTGAGCTTGGAGCTCATTTGAACCAAGCAACTTCGCTCACATCTCTCATACGCTCAAGGGGTAAATACTTGCGTAGTCTTAGAGGGGAAGACGCATATCTCATGCGTGCTTCAGCCTAAGAGCGAGGTAGGTGTATTCTTGTGGTTTGAGGTGTTGGAGTTCTGTTGTGAGTTCAGACTTGGGTTTTGAGTGATGGGTTGGACGAGACAAGTGTGCCGAGGTGCAGGTTGTGTGCAGGACTTGACAAAGTGAGATAGGTGGCCTGGGTCGGAATTCTTCTTTGTGCAAGAGTGCATATGATGGTGTATAAGGTTGTTCTATGCCTTTTGTAAGATTATTCTAAGTGTTGGCTTGAAGTTTGTCAAGCACACTTGTATTGTAAAATTGAAGAGGCTGTTATAATATATTGTTGGGCAGACTTTACCGGGAGTTGCCCCTCCCTTTATACTCGTGTATTGTTCTCGGTTTATTGTTTGTAGTTAATGAATGAGAATGTTCTTTGTTGAAGTATAAAGGATAACATTTTATTCGGTTATAAGAACACAAGTTAAGTAAGTTTATGTTGGAATAGGCGTAGCCCATAAACGTTAGTATTGTTAAAAAGAAAGCATTCGGTGGTGTCGCACCTCGCTACAAGCGGTTGGAAGATCACCGCAGGTGTAGGGGCGTGAAAGTTGGTATCAGAGCTCGGTCGGAGCTGGTGACAGGTGAAGCAATGAAGATGTCTATCTTGCAAAAATTGGGTTATGCATCCTTCGAAGAATTCGAAGGGAGTCTACTTGAAGAGTCAGAAAGAGTAAAACAAGGATTTGCAGAATGGGGCAAAAGGTGATTTGAAACAAAGAGTGCTCTTCAGGTCTTGATTAAGAAGGGGGTTTCTAACCAGAATGAGGAGGAAGCCTCTCAACTTACTAAGGAAATGATCTTGCTTGAAGCAGAACTCAAGGAGCTCAAGATAAGACAGAAATTGAACCAAAAGAAGTGGGATTGCCTAGCTCTTGAGAGGCATCTCCTAGCCTTGAAGAGGAAGGTTGAAGCTGAGAAAGAGATTCTTCAACCCAGTTGGACAATGAAGCAAAGTGAAGTAGCAGTTTGTGCCAACAAGGAAGGGGAAGCCGTGATAGAGGAAGATGTTGCAGGCATGACTACGATGGAGGGTGAAATTGAAGATGATCAAGCTGAACCAGGATCGTGCAGTTTGTCAACATGTATGAATGAGGTCACTCACATGGAGGAGCCTCATGATGATAAAGTAAGTGATGATACTTGTGTTTCATTTGGGCATTTGGGAGATGGACCAGGTGTAGGGAAGGGAAAAACTAGTTTGCCAAGGCAAGGGGACATCTTACCATGGATGACTATGATGGAACCTTGTATGGAAGAGAAAGGATTGTCAATTGTTGGAAAGCTTGTTGGGGTTACTTGTGACCTTGGGATGAAAGGTGCAAGGACCCGGAACAAGGATGAAACTTGATGATCATTGTGGATGATTGAGTCATGCTTTAGCCATATGTAGGATTGGCTAAGTGCCCGGCATGACTCATGGACAGATTGAGGAGGGCACACACTTGTGATGTTTTGGGTGGACTTCTCATGGCCGAGACCAAGAGGTAGTCTTGGTGGACACTTTGGTGGAGGAGCTATGGTGAAGGGACTCATGACATGATGATGATGAGATGGTTGGGTGACCAAGTTCACTAAGCCGAAAGTTGAAGACTTGGATGGGATGGTTAGATGTTGTGATGTGTCTACTTGGCTAGACTACATGGGCAGCTTAGTCATGGACATCAGGTTGGAGACTTGAAGACATGAAGCATGGTAGAGACCTATGTAAGGACATTGTGTGGAAGCACTTGTAGAGATGTCAAGGGACATCCTAACAAGGTGCTAGGGCAGGAATGTTATGCAGGAGGACTTGCTAGTGTGACATGGGAACTTGAGGATGGCACATTGCAGATGATGAAGAGGGCTTCATGGACTTGAATGGGGCACATCAAGAGTTGAATGAAGACTTGAGGGTGGCACATTTCAGATGATGGAGAGAGCTTCATGGACCTGAATGGGGCACATCAAGAGTCGGTTTGATATGGACAACATGTTGCAGATGAGATGGATGGAGCTTCCATGGACCTGAGCATGGATTATGGATGGTGAGCTTGGTGGCAGTGGTCACTAGGCCGAGACATAGTGGAGAAAGAGTCTCTACATATGTTGCAAGGATGTTTGCCTTGTGTAAAAAGGTTGACATCTTGAATGATGATGATCTTGGTGGAGAGCTACCGAGATGGTATGTTGTCGAGGACGACAACGATTTTAGGTGGAGGAGGATGTAAGGTCCTCGAGCTTAAGCGTGGTTGGGCACCGGGCAAGGCGGGCGCGGGTGCAGGCGACCGGCGAGTCGGGCTGCACGAGGGTGCACGGGCGGGCGCGGGCACACGGGCGGGCACGGGCACGCGGGCGGGCGTGGACACACGGGCGGGCACGGGTGCAAGGCGGGTGAGCGCACACGACGGTGCGATGTTCCTGCGAGTTGGCTGCGATGTTTCAGGTGAATAGAAATGCGACGATAGGGAAAAAGATGCTAAAATGGCTAAGTGTTGATCCTTGTTTATATGCGATGGCAAATGGAGTTGGGCCGACATATGAAAGTGCACATATGGGCGTGATATGTTGGTTTGTGGGGTCGGCCTTAAGGCTGGACACCCCCTTCCAACCACACGTTGAGTTTCATATATATAAGGTGAGCTTGGAGCTCATTTGAACCAAGCAACTTCGCTCACATCTCTCATACGCTCAAGGGGTAAATACTTGCGCAGTCTTAGAGGGGAAGACGCATATCTCATGTGTGCTTCAGCCTAAGAGCGAGGTAGGTGTATTCTTGTGGTTTGAGGTGTTGGAGTTCGGTTGTGAGTTCAGACTTGGGTTTTGAGTGCCGGGTTGGACGAGGCAAGTGTGCCGAGGTGCAGGTTGTGTGCAGGACTTGACAAAGTGAGATAGGTGGCCCGGGTGGGCATTCTTCTTTGTGCAAGAGTGCATATGATGGTGTATAAGGCTGTTCTATGCCTGTTGTAAGATTATTCTAAGTGTTGGCTTGAAGTTTTTCAAGCACACTTGTATTGTAAAATTGAAGAAGCTGTTATAATATATTGTTGGGCAGACTTTACCAGGAGTTGCCCCTCCCTTTGTACTCGTGTATCGTTCTCGGTTTATTGTTCGTAGTTAATGAATGAGAATGTTATTTGTTGAAGTATAAAGGATAACATTTTATTCGGTTATAAGAACACAAGTTAAGTAAGTTTATGTTGGAATAGGCGTAGCCCATAAACGTTAGTATTGTTAAAAAGAAAGCGTTCGGTGGTGCCGCACCTCGCTACAAGCGGTTGGAAGATCACCACAGGTGTAGGGACGTGACAGGGCGGGTCGTTTGAGGGCACCCGTGTGAACTCGTTCGGGCGAGGGTTGTATCAAAAATGTTAAGTTGTGACCCGAGGTTGGCTTTGTGCACGTTCGTGCAACTCGTTTGCCTGGGTCTCCCTTGTCGGTTCGTTTCGGTCGTTTGGGCGCCCATGAAAAATCGTTCGGGGGGTCATTTGAGGGTGCCCATGTGAACTCGTTCGGGCGGGTCGTTTGGGCGGGTCGTTTGAGGGCGCCCGTGTGAACTCGTTCAAGCGAGGGCTGTATCAAAAATGCTAAGTTCTAACCCGAGGTTCGCTTTGTGCACATTCGTGCAGCTCATTTTCCCGGCTCTCGTTCGTTAGTTCGTTTCGGTCGTTCGGGCGCCCATGCAAAATCATTCGGGCGGGTCGTTTGAGGGCGCCCGTGTGAACTCGTTTGGGCAGGTCGTTCGGCCGGGTCGTTTGAGGGCACCCGTGTGAACTCGTTCGGGCGGGTCGTTTGAGGGCGCCTGTGTGAACTCGTTCGGGCGGGTCGCTCGGGCGGGTCGTTTGAGGGCGCCCGTGAGAACTCGTTCGGGCGGGTCGTTCGAGCGAGGGCCGTATCAAAAATGTTGAGTTGTGACCCGAGGTTAGCTTTCTACACGTTCGTGCAGCTCGTTTTCCCGGCTCTCCCTTTCGGTTCGTTTTGGTCGTTCGGGTGCCCATGCAAAATTGTTCGGGCGGGTCATTTGAGGGTGCCCGTGTGAACTCGTTCGGGTGGGTCGTTCAGGCGGGTCGCTTAAGGGCACCCGTGTGAACTTGTTCGGGCGGGTCGTTCGGGCGAGGGCCGTATCAAAAATGCTAAGTTGTGACCCGAGGTTGGCTTTGTGCACGTTCGTGCAGATCATTTTCCCGGCTCTCCCTTGTCGGTTCGTTTCGGTCGTTTGTGCGAGTCGTTTGAGGGTGCCCATGTGAACTCGTTCGGGCGGGTCGTTTGAGGGTGCCCGTGTGAACTCGTTCGGGCGGGTCGTTTGAGGGCGCCCGTGTGAACTCTTTCGGGCGGGTCGTTCGGGTGAGGGCCATATCAAAAATGCTAAGTTGTGACTTGAGGTTGGCTTTGTGCACGTTCATGCAGCTCGTTTGCCCGGCTCTCCCTTGTCGGTTCGTTTCGGTTGTTCGGGTGCCCATGAAAAATCGTTCGGGCGGGTCGTTTGAGGGCGCTCGTGTGAACTCGTTCGGGCGGGTCGTTTAGGCGAGTCATTTGAGGGCGCCCGTGTGAACTCGTTCGGGCGGGTCATTTGAGGGCGCCCGTGTGAACTCGTTCGGGCGGGTCGTTCAGGCGAGGGCCATATCAAAAATGCTAAGTTGTGACCCGAGGTTGGTTTTGTGCACGTTCGTGCAGCTCGTTTTCCCGGCTCTTCCTTGTCGGTTCGTTTCGGTCATTCGGGCGCCCATGCAAAATCATTCGGGCGGGTCGTTTGAGGGTGCCCGTGTGAACTTGTTCGGGCAGATCGTTCGAGCGGATCGTTTGAGGGCACCCGTGCGAACTCGTTCGGGAGGGTCGTTCGGGTGGGGCCGTATCAAAAATGCTAAGTTGTGACCCGAGGTTGGCTTTGTGCATGTTCGTGCAGCTCGAATGCCTGGCTCTCCCTTGTCGGTTCGTTTTGGTCGTTCGGGAGCCCATGCAAAATCGTTCGGGCGGGTCGTTTGAGGGCGCCCGTGTGAACTCGTTCGGGCGGGTCCTTTGAGGGCGCCCGTGTGAACTCGTTCGGGTGGGTCGTTCGGGTGGGTCGTTTGAGGGAACTCATGTGAACTCGTTCAGGTGGGTCGTTCGGGCGGGTCGTTTGAAGGCGCCCGTGTGAACTCGTTCGGGTGGGTCGTTTGGGTGGGTCATTTGAGGGTGCCCGTGTGAACTCGTTCGGGCGAGGGCCGTATCAAAAATGCTAAGTTGTGACCCGAGGTTGGCATTGTGCACGTTCGTGCAGCTTGTTTTCCCAGCTCTCCCTTGTCGGTTCGTTTCAGTCGTTCGGGTGCCCATGCAAAATCGTTCGGGCGAGTCGTTTGAGGGTGCCGGTGTGAACTCGTTCGGGCGGGTCGTTTGAGGGCGCCCGTGTGAACTCGTTCGGGCAGGTTGTTCGGGCGAGGGCCGTATCAAAAATGCTAAGTTTTTACCCGAGGTTTGCTTTGTGCACGTTCGTGCAGCGCGTTTGCTCGACTCTCCCTTGTCGGTTCATTTCGGTCATTCGGGCGCCCATGCAAAATCATTTGGGCGGGTCATTTGAGGGTGCCCGTGTGAACTCGTTCGGGCGGATCGTTTGAGTGCGCGCGTGTGAACTCATTCGGGCAGGTCGTTCAGGCACCCATGGGTTCGTTTTGGTCGTTCGGGCACCCATGCAAAATCGTTCGTGCGGGTCGTTTGAGGGCACCCGTGTGAACTCGTTCGGGGGGGTCGTTTGGGCGAGGGCGCGCCCGGGCGAACGAGCCCTTATCAAAAATGCTAAGATGTGAGCCGAGGTTGGCTTTGTGAACGTTCGTCCAGCTTGTTTGCCTGGCTCTCCCTTGTCGGTTCGTTTCGGTCGTTCGGGCGCCCATGCAAAATCGTTCGGGGGGGGGTCGTTTGAGGGCGCCCGTGTGAAATCGTTCGGGCGGGTCTTCCGGGCGAGGGCCATATCAAAAATGATAAGTTGTGACCCGAGGTTGGCTTTGTGCACGTTCGTGCAGCTTGTTTGCCCAGCTCTCCCTTGTGGGTTCGTTTTGGTCGTTCGGTCGCCCATACAAAATCGTTCGGGCGGGTCGTTTGAGGGCACCCGTGTGAACTCGTTCGGGGGGGTTGTTCGGGCGAGGGCCGTATCAAAAATGCTAAGTTGTGACCCGAGGTTGGCTTTGTGCACGTTCGTGTAGCTCGAATGCTTGGCTCTCCCTTGTCGGTTCGTTTTGGTCGTTCGGGAGCCCATGCAAAATCGTTCGGGCGGGTCGTTTGAGGGCGCCCATGTGAACTCGTTCGGGCGGGTCGTTTGAGGGCGCCCGTGTGAACTCGTTTGGGTGGGTCGTTCGGGCGGGTCGTTTGAGGGCACTCGTGTGAACTCGTTCGGGTAGGTCGTTCGGGCGAGGGCACGCCCGGGTGAATGAGCCCGTATCAAAAATGCTAAGTTGTGACCCGAGTTTGGCTTTGTGCACGTTCGTGTAGCTCGTTTAACTGGCTATCCCTTGTCCTCTTCGTTTCGATCGTTCGGGCGCCCATGCGAAATCGTTCGGGTGGGTCGTTTGAGGGCGCCCTTGTGAACTCGTTCCAGCGGGTCGTTCGGGCGAGGGCGTGCCCAGGCGAACGAGCCCGTATAAACAATGCTAAGTTGTGACCCGAGGTTGGCTTTGTGCACGTTCGTGCAGCTCGTTTTCCGAGCTCTCCCTTGTCGCTTCGTTTCAGTCGTTCGGGCGGGTTGTTTGAGGGCGCCCGTGTGAACCCGTACGTGTGGGTCATTTGGGCGAGGGCGCGCCCGTATAAAAAATGCTAAGTTGTGACCCGAGGTTGGCTTTGTGCATGTTCGTGTAGCTCGTTTGCCCGACTCTCCCTTGTCGCTTCGTTTCGGTCGTTCGGGCAGGTTGTTTCAAGGTGCCCGTGTGAACTCGTTCGGGCGGGTCGTTTGGGCGAGGGCGTGCCCGGGTGGACGAGCCCGTATCAAAAATGCTAAGTTGTGACCCAAGGTTGGCTTTGTGCACGTTCGTGCAGCTCGTTTGCCTGGCTCTCCCTTATCGTTTGTTTCAGTCGTTCGGGCAGATTGTTTGAGGGCGCCCCTGTGAACTCGTTCGTGCGGGTTGTTCGGCCGAGGGTGCACCCGTATCAAAAATGCTAAGTTGTGACCTGAGGTTGGTTTTGTGCACGTTCGTGTAGCTCGTTTTCTCGGCTCTCCCTTGTCGCTTCATTTCGGTCGTGCGGGAACCCTTGCAAATTCGTTCGGGCGAGGGCGCGCATGGGCCAACGAGCCCGTATGAAAAATGTTAAGTTGTGACCCGAGGTTGGCTTTGTGCATGTTCTTGCTGCTCCTTTGCCCAGCTCTCCCTTGTTGCTTCGTTTCAGTCATGCGGGGGCCCATTCAAATTCCAGATGATCCGAGCGACAAGTTTTCTTTCCATGTGAAAGGTGGGTTGGTAATTGAGTTGTGTTTTCGCGTTTGCCTGAACGATGGCCTTGGGTCGTTTGTAGGGCGGCTGATTTTCATCTTCTCTCCATCCCCACTCGGTAGCGCATGAGCGGTAATGTTGGCCAGGCTCGGTCTGGGAGGCATATGTGAACTATTTCCCTTCCGCTCTCCAAGTTCTTGGAGCTGTATGGGCTATTGTTGTGTGGCTCCTTGGCTCATCTTGGTCCCCGCATGCCCCTTCAGATGATACCAGCGACAGGTTTTCTTTCCGTGTGAAAGGTGGGTTGGTAATTGAGTTGTGTTTTCGCGTTTGCCTGAACGATGGCCTTGGGTCGTTTGTAGGGCGGCCGATTTTCATCTTCTCTCCATCCCCACTCGGTAGCGCATGAGCGGTAATGTTGGCCAGGCTCAGCCTGGGAGGCATATGTGAACAATTCCCCTTCCGCTTTCCAAGTTCTTGGAGCTGTATGGGTTGTTGTTGTGTGGCTCCCTAGCTCGTCTTGGTCCCCGCGTGCCCCTCCAGATGATACCAGCGACAAGTTTTCTTTCCGTGTGAAAGGTGGGTTGGTAATTGAGTTTTGTTTTTGCGTTTGCCTGAACGATGGCCTTGGGTCATTTGTAGGGCTGCCGATTTTCATCTTCTCTCCATCCCCACTCGGTAGCGCATGAGCGGTAATGTTGGCCAGGCTCGGCCTGGGAGGCATATGTGAACAATTCCCCTTCCGCTCTCCAAGTTGTTGGAGCTGTATGGGCTGTTGTGGTGTGGCTCCCTGTCTCGTCTTGGTCCCCACGTGCCCTTTCAGATGATACCAGCGACAGGTTTTATTTCCTGTGAAAGGTGGGTTGGTGATTGAGTTGTGTTTTCGGGTTTGCCTGAACGATGGCCTTGCGTCATTTGTAGGGCGGCCGATTTTCATCTTCTCTCCATCCCCACTCGGTAGCGCATGAGCGGTAATGTTGGCCAGGCTTGGCCTGGGAGGCATATGTGAACAATTCCCCTTCCGCTCTCCAATTTCTTGGAGCTGTATGGGCTGTTGTGGTGTGGCTCCCTAGCTCGTCTTGGTCCCCGCGCCCCTTCAGATGATACCAGCGATAGGTTTTCTTTCCATGTGAAAGGTGGGTTGGTGATCGAGTTGTGTTTTCGCGTTTGCCTGAACGATGGCCTTGGGTCGTTTGTAGGGCCACCGATTTTCATCTTCTCTCCATCCCCACTCGGTAGCGCATGAGCGGTAATGTTGGCCAGGCTCATCCTGGGAGGCATATGTGAACAATTCCCCTTCTGCTCTCCAAGTTCTTGGAGCTGTATGGGCTATTGTGATGTGGCTCCCTGGCTCGTCCTAGTCCCCCTTGTTCCCCTCCAGATGATAGCAGCGACAGGTTTTCTTTCCGTGTGAAAGGTGGGTTGGTAATCGAGTTTTGTTTTCGCGTGTGCCTAAACGATGGCCTTGGGTCGTTTGTAGGGTTACCGATTTTCATCTTCTTTCCATCCCCACTCAGTAGCGCATGAGCGGTAATGCTGGCCACGTTCGGCCTGGGAGGCATATGTGAACAATTCCCCTTCCGCTCTCGAAGTTCTTGTGGCTGTTTGGGCTGTTGTGGTGTGGCTCCGTGGCTCATCCTGGTCCCCATGTTCCCCTCTAGATGATACCAGCGACAGGTTTTCTTT
>CM062805.1:807547885-807550385 GCA_031772625.1 Pinus tabuliformis | reverse complement strand
TGTTCATTGGAAGGCATGGGCCAAGGGTGTGGGCTTCCATAGTTGGTTCTCTCGAAAAGGCGGCGGCGATTGATGTGTTGCTTGGGTGAGATTTTTTGCTGGTGGTTGGGTCGATAGAGTGGTTGCGCATGCACCTGGTAGCTCAAACCTTCCGTGAGGCGAGATTGTCGGGGTGCGGTCAAGTATGGGATGGATGAAGAGTGGTTCAACTCGTTGGGTTGGCCACCCTAGTCCCTCCCGACCATTCCTCGACATGGCCTCGCGGAAGGGTTGGGTGTCCAGGTAATGAAAAACCCATCCCTCGGTCTGAGCTCCATCGAGATCGCAATTTTCCCCTCCGACGGGCATGAGGGTGGCAATCTTATCTCGTGCCTTTGCCGTCGAGGGAATTCCTCGTCCTCTTGTGAGCTACTCCCCTTCTGAGGGAAAAAGAAGTAGCGGGTTGTGTCTTTGTTCCTCCCTTTGGATTGTGGGTTTTTTGTGGGACTCGCGTCATTTCTTCGTTTCGTGGTGTGCGCTTTGTGAACGTCCCTCTCTCTAGTGGCCTTGCACCGTCGATGTATTTGTGGCTCACAGCTTTCTCCAACGTTGAGTGTTGGCCTGTGACAACTCCTCTTTGGAGTTTGATTCTTTGACCCCCATTGACTCTCTCGCTGGAAAGGTTGTTGGGTGTTTTGTACACGAAGGGGTGCAATAGCGGGGTGGGTTTGTGTTATGGGAAGCAGTCTATTTTTCGTTTGAAGCCTTGTGCCGCTGGGTTGGGGGGGCTGTTTGCCTCTCAGTGACGTGCTCCAGACACTGGTCTCATCGTGGCCCTCATCTTTTTTATTGGTCAATTTTGGGTTGTGATTTATTTTCTTGGTTGTTTGCTATGTTGTAAAGCTGGAAAGGGTGTTGTGATGAATGCATGTGGGAGGGTGTGAAGAGGTGGGACGCTTTTTTGATTGGGTGCCTTGTTTGATTTCTTTTTGGTTAGCGGAAATCTTGCTCGGCGTGCTATTGAGCTTCTCTCTTTTCTTGGGATCTTTGTTTCTTTGGTGTTGTTTTCTTCCCTTCTTCCTTTTGCCCCTAGCCTTACAGAGGAGAGGTGGGATTGTTGTGGATTGGTGTTCGGGAAGGACGAAAAGCAGTGTGAGTTCATAGGATGGCCACCCTAGTCCTTCTCGATCACCATCCCCTCCAGTTCCCCCCTTTTTCCAAAGGCAAAGGGCTTGGGAAGCTTGTTCTCTGTTTGAGCCTCCCCTTGTGAGCTGGTAGCCACATTTGATATCTCTTGCTTTCCTGTTGTTTTCTTCCCTTCTTGCTTTTGGCCCCTTAGCTTTACGGAGAAAAGGTGGGATTGTTGTGGATTGGTGTTCAGGAAGGACCAAAAGCAGTGCGAGTTCTGAGGGTGGCCACCCTGGTCCTTCTCGATCGCCGTCCCCTGCAGTTCCCCCCCTTTTTGCGAAGGCACGGGGGTGGGGAAGCTTGTTCCCTATTTGAGCCTCCCCCTGTGAGCCGGTGGACGCGTTTGATATCTCTCTTTCTTTCATGTTGTTTTCTTCCCTTCTTTCGGCCCCTAGCTTTATGGAGAAAAGGTGGGATTGTTGTGGATTGGTGTTCGGGAAGGACGAAAAGCAGTGAAAATTCCCAGGGTGGCCACCCTAGTCCTTCTCGATCATCGTCCCTGCAGTTCCCCCCTTTTTGCGAAGGCACGGGGTTGGGGAAGCTTGTTCTCTGTTTGAAGCCTCCTCCCCTTGTGAGCCAGTAGCCACGGTTGATATATCCCTTTCTCTCTTGTTGTTCTCTTCCCTTCTTCCTCGTGGCCCCTAGCTTTACGGAGAAAAGGTGGGATTGTTGTGGATTGGTGTTCCGGAAGGACAAAACGCAGTACGAGCTCCCGGGGTGGCCACCCTCGTCCTTCTCGATCGTCGTCCCCTTCAATTCCCCCCTTTTGTCGAAGGCACGGGGCTTGGGAGGCTTGTGCTTTGTTTTCTACCCTGTTTTCTTCCTTTCGGTCCCTAGCTCTACAGAGAAAAGGGGGAATTGTAGTGGGCTAGTGTCGGGGAAGGGCTAAAAGTAGTGCGAGCTCCCGGGGTGGCCACCCTAGTCCTTCTCGATCGCTGTCCCATGCATTTCCCCCCTTTTTTCGAGGGCGTGGGGCTGGGGGGAGATTGTCCTCTGTTCGAGCCTCCCCCCGTGAGGGGGTTAGACACCTTTGTTTCTCTTTCTCTCATGCGTTTTTCCTCCTTTTGCCCCTTGGCCTTACATTTGTTGTGGGGGGTTGCCCCTATTCAGTTTTGTGGCCGATTTTTCGGTAATACGTGGAAACAGGGAAAATTTTAAGAACCCCCCCTAAATTTATAAATATAATAAATGGGCGAATCTCCATGGTATATAGGAAAAATGGAAGGCGATTTTATCAATAATATAATATGTATATATAATTTTTTGGCGAATCTCTCACCAGGCATGGCGAATATTTTACTCAATTATAAAATCTTGTAAGATCTTGGCGAGT
>CM062805.1:807425385-807540385 GCA_031772625.1 Pinus tabuliformis | reverse complement strand
AGGTGTTGGGGCCGACCCATGGGTGCGACGGTGCACATGAAGGGACGTGGCGGTTCGTAGGAATGGGGCGTGTCGAGGTTATGTGGCAGGTCAGCCGGGCATGCATGTTGATGGAGCTGACCCTTGTTATCCTCGAGAGACACGGCCCTTGGGCGAAAGGATGCGTATAAGTAAGGAGGATGGCGTTCGACGAAGGGACATCGAACTCAAATTTCAACATCGCAGAACAAGTGCGAAGGAAGGAGTTGGGCGAAAACGAAAGGAAGAGAAGGACGCGGGTAAGAGGGCCGCACCGGTGCTGGATTACAGAGGGCGGGTTGGGCTTGGTAGCACGGACAGGCAGAGCAGGGTGGGTTACCGTCCGGGCAGGCAGGCCGCATTGCATGTGGGCCATGCGCCCTCACTATGGACTACACCGACGGGCAGAGTTTGGGTGCCAAGGAAGGGAAATTCGGGCGGACAGGTTCGCAGTTCAGGTGTGGAGTTGTGTCGTGCAGGCCGCGGGCCAGTGCAGCACGACCACACGACACGACAGGTTGAAAGAATAATTGAAGAAGATAAATTTATGGTAAGTTATTTTCGCTGCATTGTTAAGAACACTTACTGGAAAATTGATCGAGTGTTGAAGTAGGCGCAGACCGTGTACTCAATTATTGGTAAAAGGAAAAAGTACGGCGGTGCCGCACCCGCTTATGCGTGGTTGAAATACTACCACTAGGATAGGAGCGTGACATGGGGTCTCCCGGTCCCTCCTCGACAAAGGTCGCCAAATTGCGGGGTACCCGGGTGTTGGAGAGGTAAATCCCCTCTGCGGACAGAGGCGATCCCACTAGCCCAAAATGGGTCTAGCAACAATCAAATCACGTTACTATGCAAGTTCCTAGTTGCATACTGAAAGTGGATTACGAGAACCAACCTGGAGTCCAACGCTAATGTCGAAGAAGAGTTGATACTCCCGTTCCCTTGCTCCGGCAGGTCACAATCCTTGTGATCCCCACGTATGGATACCTGCACATGCAAAGAACGAAACGAGAACAAGCATAAAATCCACTAAAATACAACTATATTTCAGTCAGAAAGGAAATAGACCAAACATCATCATCATGAACAGTAAGATCTGAACCATAATAGTAGTCGTTTATTAATGAATAATGAACAGAGAAAGATACAACCAAGGTTCTGACGTTGAACCTCTCCTCTGGCTGGGCGAGCAGCTATATATGTCTTGCAATAGACCTTCTCTCTCTCAAACTTCCGGCAGCATAACCTCCCTATGCTTCAAGACTCTTGCTATCACTCAAGACAAGCATAATCACAACTAGCATTACTCAAAAACTAGCTTGTCAAATGCATGAGGACAGACTTTTATAGATGGAGAAGGGAGGAAGATACAATGCATCAGGACACACATTGTGGATTGGCATTATCTCCGAAAAGCCGTTGTGGATAGATGTCAAGGATAGATGATGACTCTCGACCTCTATCAGATAAACTTTATCCTCAAAAGACTTCGTGATCTGAAGGGAAAAAACATATGGGCACGCGTTTGTCAAAAATCATTACCAAACTTGGTTGGCGTGGGTGTTGTTCTAAGACAGAGCGCCAATGGTCACACTCTCTTTTGAGGATCTCAGTGATTGGCGCAAGTAAGACATGGTGGACCCGCACTAATGGAAAAGGGGCACTTTTCAGGGATAATTTGCAGAAGGTGTCTTCAGGGAACATGAAGTACATACTCAGGGGAACATAATGCAAGTGTTTTTAGGTTATGTCACTGCTCATAGGTCCCGAAATGCGTCCTCCAACGTACGGAAATAGGGGTAATAGGGACGGTGACCAACGGTGACAAATTACTGTGTAACAGATGCCCCCTAAAGCATGAGGCCCGAGAGAGAAAGAGGGGTGAAATGCTTTACAAGAACACATATAGCTGTCGCCGAGAATCTGCATTAAGAGATAAAACTGATAGCTCAAGTACATGATGTATGTGGTGTGGTCGCAGCCATGCATATGAGAGTACATAATAATCTAGATCCATAGTATGGACACAACCATCTGGTTAGGATCAATGAGTCGACTCAGGTATGGTCGCAGCCATCCAGTGAATGATTCATGTATCAAGAATCACACCTGGATTACAACAGACACAATCCAGGGTCTTGCGCTCCATCTTGACCCGAACAAAAGTACAAGTTCAAGCATGCGAATATATGAGCTGAAGTCAAACATGCATGAACATCGTCTGATTACCAGTCAATATTGAAAACTGTTAACAGACGCGAGAGGTACCACCAATAATGACAATGGCCCTCAAGGTACTACAGGTACAATCTACGGCGTGCGAATTAGTGATCTGATGTCGAACACCCGTAGAATCATTCGATCGGAGGCCAATGATGAAAACCTCACGTCGAACACGAAGAACCTGCCATTGATGCATGCAGTCTCCAAGGCACCGGAAGGGAGTCTCTAGATCAGCTTCTTGGATAATGAGCTGAAGTCGACAGGAAGTGACCTTGATCGAAGGTGGGCCATAATGTTTCCCGCATCATCGACGCGAGACAGAGAGATAATGTTGTGAATCAAGATTGTGCGAGCTATCAGAGGGAGGTTGTTTCTTTGCAGAGGTCAACTTCTCTTCAACATATCGGCGGCACGACAGTGGAATTGGCAGTATTTGACATCAATCAGGGAAAATTTTAAGAACCCCCCCCTAAATTTATAAATATAATAAATGGGCGAATCTCCATGGTATATAGGAAAAATGGAAGGCGATTTTATCAATAATATAATATGTATATATAATTTTTTGGCGAATCTCTCACCAGGCATGGCGAATATTTTACTCAATTATAAAATCTTGTAAGATCTTCGCGAGTCTTTCACTAAATAATAAAACTTTGTAAAGTCCTAGTGAATCTTAGCATAGGCTACATGCTGGTTTAATTCCCCCATTTAAATAGGCTACATTCCAGGTGAATACCATGGGTCAATACCATGTGCCGTTTTGGTGAATACCATGGGTCAATACCATGTGCCATTTTTATTTTTATTAATTCTAATATTAGGGTTAATAATGGTTTTTTGCATGGTATTAATAACAATCTAGTCCATGGTATTTGTCCATAGGTTTCACCTAAATATAACCCATTTTTTGAGTGTTCGTAAATATAAGGTGACTTATGGAGTAAATATAAAAAAATGTTTTATTTGTTTACCATACCTCTCGTTTATTTATATTTTTATTAATTTACCATACCTCTTTTACAAATATGGTATTTGGCCCATAGGATTCACTTAAATAAAACCTCTTTCTTGAGCCTTCATAAATAGAACGAGGGTTATGGACTAAATATAAAAAGAGGTTTTATTTATTTATGATACGTCTAGTTTATTTATATTTTTATTTATTTACCATACCGTTTGAGTAAGTATAAAAATATGTTTTATTTATTTACCATACCTCCACTTTACTTATATTTTTATTTGTTTACACCGTTACATGTATATAAGGTGACTTATGGAGTAAATATAAAAAATGTTATATTTATTTACCATACCTCTCATTTATTTATATTTTTATTAATTTACCATACCTCTTTTATAAATATGGTATTTGGCCCATAGGATTCACTTAAATAAAACCTATTCTTGAAAATGGGTGAATGGATTCACTTAAATAAAACATATTCTTGAAAATGGGCGAATGGAAGGTTGTAAGTCCTAATTTCAAGGGCTAAATTTACCTTTTTTACCCTCTCCCTTAAAATAAGGTGGGCTATTTGAGGTGATTTGTAAAAATGTACTATGATACAAAATATTCGCCCACTAAAAATTTAAAACCCCTTAATTTCGCCAAAGGGCGAACATTCGCCCCTAAAATTATCCTTGACATCAATATATCAGAGGTCATGATGACGAGGCAATGAGTAGATGAGAGGTCAAATAGGAGTACCCAAGTCCACGGAGGCAAGTGAAAAATATGAGATGAGATATCCCCACCCAGACACGAAAACAGAGAAGTGCCATGTTCAAGAGCGACATACTGCCGACACGATGGTAATTATGGTTCCTTTTTTCCCCCGCCATTTCTGGCGAGTACCCCAATTATTTTTAACAAGCTTGATGGGGATAGCATATGCTTGTGGTGCGTCATTTCGACAAAATCTGATGTCATCAGGTTTTAACAAGTCTGACAAAGGAAGAACTCGGCGTCTTTTCATGTTTAGAGAGTTTGAAAAGACAGCAGAAAAGGAAACTCCAGGGGTGCCTTTTCGTAAAGTTGTGTCTCTCGAGCCCGAAAAAGTATAAAATAATGCCCGAAATAACCGCCCGACCATTACGATCGAGGAGCACTTTTCATAAATAGTGATTTCGACCTGAAAAAGTAAAAAAGCGATCAAAACCACGTCGTTTAGTAACCATTAACGAGTTTGAAACGACAAAAACCCGGTAATCTTTTTATGTTTTAACGGTCGACAAAAAGAACTTAAAACGACCGCCCCTTATTAACGTTTAACGAGTCAAGAGGAGTAACTCGGAAATATGTTCCTCTTTAAAGGGTCAGAAAAGAACTGAAAGCGGACCTTAAAGTAACCTTTTCACATGTTTTACCGAGCTTGAAAAAGTAGAAAAAGGAGCTCGTTTCGTTGCTTGAGTTGCACCAACCCCTGTCATCATACCAAAAACAACGTAAAACCCACTTTGACATAAATATATTCCAAAAATACTCAAAAAATATCATTTTTAATGTATTTTTAGGTCAAAAAATTCTATAAATAGTGAAATGGTAAAAAATAAATTTACTTTTCACTTTTTACCTTGTGAGTTTACCATTGGAGGGTTTTGGGTGCAAATTTCAACTGCTGATTGCGATCAATCTAGGAGATCATTCGAGCCGCCGTCTGAAGCAGGTAAGAGGCCTCATTCTTAGCTTTGTTTTCATTCCATTCTTTTAGTTTTTCATCCATATATTAGTCCCCTGCCAGAGGATTTGCAAATTCATAGGGTTGCGCCATTGGCGCAAGTTTCCCGCTCGGGATCGCGCCAATGGGATTTTTTGCCCAAAGGGGGCGTGACCTTGGCGCGACCTAAATTTTCCATGAATTTAGCCGTTGTTTTTGCAAATTTTTTTTCAATTTTGGTTTCACCAATGATCTAATGATGAAAAATTTGACTTTATGGTTGCAGGGGTTCGTCAGAATGGCTATAGAATGGAGAGAAAGAGAGCATGATGCCATTGATGCCATGGCAATGGAGGATGATGCATGCATGGATGCTTTGAGAGACTGTGGCTTGAAGAAATTCTTCCTCACCTCTTATTTACGTGCACAACCTGAATTGTTGCGATTTATCGTGGATGCTTGGGATATGGAGGATCAGGTATTTCACCTGAAAGACCAGACATTGGAGTTAGATGTTTACGATGTCTACTTTATCACTGGACTATCGCGCCAAGGTGCACGGCCCATCTTGACTGGTAGTAGACCTTCCGGGGAGAAGATGGGGGAGGTGATGGAACGAGTTTGTCCTGGGGCACAGTTTGGATCAAACAGTGCCAAAGTAGATATTATCACGGTTCCCGACCTGGTGCTATGAGTGATATTGTTCACTATCACACGGATGGCTAGGGTACAGGTGCCCCACGAGGTCAGCAAGAATCATTTGCTGCTGGCAACTGAGTGTCTCCAACCTACACAGTTTGATTGGGCCATGGCAGTGACGAAAAATATCAAGAGGCAGCTTACCGAGTGTAAGCGTGATGGCAACAAACAGTTCAGATACAGATCTATTGTGGTATCTTTCTTCCTGGAGTGACTGCCAATATTCCGGGTTCAGGGAGGTATAGTGGCAGATCCAGTGCCACAGGAGTTGAGATTGACTCAATGGGCAGAACTCATGCCCAGAGGAGGAGGGGGCTAGCAGATGGCCTGGAGGCCCGAGTTCTTCATTTGGCTCTGTCACCAGATGATCGTCATAGAGGACTGGCCCTATGCAGGCACAGATTTTACTGGAGATCCAGATCTCCCATTGCCCGCGGGAGAAGACTGGGACGAGGAGCTAGGTAATAACTCTTTGTGTTTTTGATGTTTTTATGTATTTAAGTTTTTTTTGTAATACATGCCAGTCTCTGACAACAGCTATATATATGTATGCAGATGTTGGTACAGAGCGACCGACTGACTTGCCTCACAACGCACGGAGGGCACAACCTGCAGCCGACCCTCAGGTAGAGGGTGATGCGGGTGACGATCTAGTACAGAACCTTGAGGCACTTACTCGAGGGATTCCAGATTATGCCAGATTGGCAGATGTGCCCAGAGCGTACCAGAGGCACACGGTGGGAGTATCTACTCACGTCCATCGTATGTTGAGACGTTTGGTGCGAGCGGTGACATGCTATCATGAGCATCACCGTGATTAGACGGCTAGGTTTCATTTTTGCACGTTTTTGAGAGACATGTTGTCAGCGGCCGTATGAGATTCGGACATGTATTATTTTTTGGATTATGTAATGCGCGTGGCGCAAACATTATGACACACACGTATATATATACATATGCCTATGGTTTATTATTGTGTTTTTCATGTGCTTGCTTGTATACTGTTTTGGTTACAAATTACGTAAATGTCTATCTAATACATGATTGTCCAATGCATCAGATAATGTGTTTAATTGTCGTGGAATATGTTGATATGTGATAAAATCAAAGTTCCTTTCTAACAATCTCACACGTAAATACAACCTTAGCATATGATGGTCTGTGACGGAATATTGCCTGTTGAGCTGGTGGACGACAAGTTGAGAGTCCAGGTTCACTACCAATACACGAATGCCGAGATTAATTGCTTCAGCAAGTAGCTCGATTACAGCACAGTATTCGACGACATTATTAGTGGTACGACCCAAACACACACCCTGAAAATCTATCAACTCGCCATGAGGATCATAGATCACCCACGCCGCAGAGGACAAGTTGCGAGTGCTGCGGCAGGCACCATCAGCGAAACCAACATAAGGTGTATCAGACATCTGCACAAGAAGCGAAAAACACAATAAGTGGCAGTTATGCCTTTAAAACTAACACACACACACACAACACACTAGCTAGAGTACATGTATGTACAAAATAAAATGTACCAGCATCACACATAGTACTTTTTCAAATAAAGCCCATTTCGGGGCTTCCCAAGAGGGTTTCCTTCATAATCAATCAGCTCGTAGGCCCCTTTCTGCAGAACTTTCTTGACAATGTAAGGGCCTAGCCACATAGACTCGAGCTTTCCTGCTCCTAGCTTATCTTTTTCCTGATCATAGAGCAGGACTAAGTCTCCCTCAACAAAAGAACGCAGACGTACGGTCTAATCGAAGTGAGTCTTGACTCGCTTCTTTTGTGTATTGATGGCCAAAGAGGCCAGGCGACGAGTCTCATCTAGCCGTTCTAAGTAAAGAAGGCGTTCTTCTAATGGAGTGGTGTTGGGAAGTAGCTCGACAGCTAATTTTAATGAAGGGATTTCACATTCAATTGGAAGGGTAGCCTCTAGTCCATAAACTAGTTGAAATGGAGTGAAACTAGTGGCATCCTTCACAGAGGTTCGGTAGGCCCACAAGGTAGGGAACAACATCAAATGCCAGTTAGACTTATGCATGCCAACGGTATGTTGAAGCATTGTAACCAAAACCTTATTGATAGCTTCAACTTGGCCATTGGACTGAGGGTAGTACGGGGTTGAACTATCGTGCTGCAAGCCTAGCTGGGTTGTTAATTCCGACATCATATGATTATGGAAATGCTTCCCGTGATCAGTGACGATGGCTTGAGGGATGCAGAATCATGAAATAACATGATTCAATAAAAATTTCACCGCTGTGTGACTGTCTTCAGTTAATGTAGGCATCGCCTTGGCCCATTTAGTAAAGTAATCGACGGAAACGATAATAAACCCATGCCCCCCGACCGAGCGAGGGTTACAGGTCATATAATCAATGCCCCATTTTGCAAAAGGGCCAACGGTGACAACAGGGTGCAATGGAGTAGGAGGCGCTCACATCTTCCATTGGTATATCTAGCACTCATGACAAGAGCGGACGGCAAGGATGCAATCCTTAAAGATAGAGGGCCAAAAGTAACCAGCACGGAGGATTTTTTGGGCAGTAGCATATCCAGACATGTGACCGCCACAGGCACCGGAGTGGCATTCATTCAAGACCCGCTCAGCCTCCTCGAGAGTAAGACAACGGCGGAGAACAGAGTCGGCGCCGAGACAATATAATGTATCTCCAATGATATGGTATGGTTGAGATTGATGACGAATCCTTCGCCGAGCATCTTTGGACACGCCCGAGCGAAAGGAGGACGTTTGCAGATATATAATTATATCTCCGTACCATGGATCAAGGGTGCTAATGAGGAATAAGGTCTCATCCGGAATTTGATCCTCAATGTGAGAGGTCGGGGAAGAAGATGGCAAAGAGCAAATTAACTCAGCAAATACAAGGGATTTCTTGGACTTGGCAGTGGTAAATTCCAAGTCAAACTCTTGGAGGATAACAATCCACTTTGAGTACTTGCCCCCCAGCAACTGGCGTGACAATATATACGTCATGGGGTTGCAGTCAGAAATCACAGTAGTAGTACGCAACAGAATATAATGACGGAAGCGTTGGACAGCACAAACCACGGCTAAAGCCAACTTCTCGACATAAGCATATCGAGTTTCTGTGTCTAAAAGGTTGCGGCTGAGATAATAGATAACATGCTCAGTGTCATCATTGTCAGTTTGGACAAGAACCATGCCGATGGTGGTGTCGGCGGCGGCCAAATACAGAGTGTAGTCGCGATAATAATTCGGAGGACGGAGCAATGGATCAGAAACAAGGAGGTCCTTGAGACGCTCAAAAGATTCCTGAGCTATGGTATCCCAATGAAAAGGGACATCGCGCTTTAGTAATCGTGTAAAACCTTTGGCCACCTCGGCATAGTTTGGAACGAAATGACGTAAAAAATTTGCTTTACCCTGCAAGCTTTGAAATTGTTGTAAAGAAGCAGGGGGAGGAAGATTCACTATAGCCTCGACTTTAAGGGGATCCAAACGGATGCCCTCCCGGGAAACGACAAACCCGAGAAGTCGGCCAGATTCAATGCAGAAGACACATTTGTGAGGACTAAGCCTGATTCGGTAGTATCGACAGCGAAGAAATATTTCGCGAAGGTGCTTAGGGTGGTCCTGACGTTTAGCTGAATGAGCAGGGAGATCATCCAGGTAAGGCTATACAATGTGTCGAATGTCATGAAAAGCATAAGACATTGCACGCTGGAAGGTAGCACCGGCATTTTTAAGACCGAAAGGGAGCTTCTTATAGGCAAAAGTGCCCCATGGATAGATAAAGGCAGTTTTGTGTTGATCAGCGGGAGCAATATTGATCTGGTTATAGCCAAAAAAACCGTCCATAAAAGAATACGTTTCACTTCCGGCACACTCGTCAATAATTTGATCAATGAGTGGTGTGGGAAAATTATCTTTAGGACAGGCTCGATTTATATCACGATAATCAACACAAACACGGATTGTACCTTGTTTTTTAGCCACAGGTACAATATTAGAAACCCAATCTGTGAGCAGAATAGGATAAATAAAACCGGCTTTAAGAAGCTTCTCTACCTCGGCCTTAATAGCTGCAGCCTTTCGGGGGTGTACAGGGCGTAAACATTGATGAACAGGCTTAGCACCTGGGTACGTGATTATCTCATGTACCACTATGCTAGGATCAATGCCGGGTATTTCTTCGTAGGACCATGCAAAAACGTCACGAAATTTGCGAAAAAGATTAGAATAAAGTTGAATCTCCTCCGGAGTACAAGTGACTCCAATATGAAGATGCTCGACAATCCCTGGTTTCACAGAGATGTCGATAGGCTGGGTTTGCGTAATGTTTGCCATATTCCCTTCGGAAGACACCTGATAAATCTGAATAGGTGTTTGCAATGGGAGACAAGGAGCAAACCGCTCAAGACAAGTGAGAATATCCTGAGGGGCAGGAAGAAACGAGGAACGATGGTGAGAATCATGCCAAGGAAGTTCCTCGAGAGACATAGTCTCAATAATGGCTTCATCGGAAGAGAATGTTTCTTGCAAAAGATCCGAAGAAGTTTCATCTACAAGTCCTGAGGATGGAGTGAAGGAGTGGAGAACCGTGCTCGAAAGAGCAAGTTCGGAAGAGGAATCCGATGCAGCAATAATTTCAACGTAGTTGAGTTCGGCAGGACTCAACGGCATCTGGTCGCCCCAAGAATCTACTTGGTCGGTGGGAGGAATGATCCATGGATCAGAACAAGTAGTGATCATATTAACAGAGGTGACGTTAGGAGGTGGGAGCGGAAAAACACCCATAAGGGCGGGATCTTTGAAAAGTCCGGCTCCCAGACTCTCAGATAACTTCGAGGTATGCTCCACAAAAGGGATGTTGCCTTCAGAAGAGGAAGCGAAGAAAGATAGCTGGTCTACGGTAACAATCTTCCCTTGATGAGGGAAACGGATGATACGAAACAGAGATGAAGCAACAACTTTCATCGCGTAGATCCAGCTACGTCCGAGAAGGAGGTTGTAGGTAAGAGTAGCATCAACGACTTCAACTTCCATTTCGACCGTCTTCCCTTCCAAAGTGATAGGAAAACGTTGGAGTATACCATAAGGACGAGAGGCTCTTCCATCAAAAGCTTCCAAGGTTGTGGGAGACTGGCTCAGCGTAGGAGATCCAATAGCTTTCCAACAGGCAACAGACATGATGCAAGTTGAAGCACCTTCATCGATGACTGTACGGTGAATCGTTTTGGAATCAATAATAACCTGTATAAGGAATGCGATTTGGGGAGGCAGTCTCTGCGTATGGTTCTAAGTCAAAAGTAATTAAATCCGAGTCGGCCGGGTCTATGCCACCTATAGCAGATAGTAAGGACTTCCTCTGAGAAGGGCAGCTCTGGAGAACTTCTAAAGCGGACATAGCCGACAGAGTCTGCGCTAAGTCCTCAATGATATTGTAGTGTTGTGCAGCACGAGCATTTGGGTTGTAAGAAGATTTCCGGAGTACTCCTTTTGGAGGGGGTCGAAGAGGCGTCTCAGTAGTAGGTCTCTCAATGTGGAGCGGACCCGAACTGAACGGTGGAGCACTAGAGGGGATCTCAGGCTCCTTCTCGGAAGATGGCGGATAATCTTTTGTTCGAGTACTGATATTGATAGGTATCGTTCCAGCCATAAACACTTGAGAACCAAAGGAAGAGGGAGGCTGAGATGGGTCAGCCACCATTTGAGTTTTTTGAGTTTGCTGTGAGGGAAAGGGTTCTTTAAGCACTGCAGGAGTCCCGGGAGCGCCTTTCAACAAACGACTAACTTTGGACCACCTCGGGCAGTCCTTGGTATAGTGATCCTCATCACAGATAAGACAACGATACTTGGGTTTGCGCTTGGCACCGTCCTCGGGCGGAGGTTTAGGGGCTTCCTGCTTAGGTTGATCTGGCTTATTCTTCGCTTTCCATTTCTTCTTTCCTTTCGAGGCTTTGTCTGTCGTGGTGGATTGGACGGCATTGACCTCGGAAGTAACATTCGAAGTGGGTATTACTTGAGAAGTGGGTTCATTCGAAACGGGTGATTTTTGCTTCCCAGGGTTCGCGAAATTTTTCTTTGAGGATGAACTAACAGTACCAATAATATCATCAACAGTTGGTGTTGGCGGGGCTTTGGATGTTCCTGGTCTAGGGGCATCAGGCAGATAATCATACAATGTACGTGACTGAGAATAAACCAAGTCAAGGTACTGAGCTCACACGATAGCCTACTCTTCAGTGACACACGCCCCCATGGCGATGTCCCGAGCTATTGGAGGAATGAACGAAGTCGTAAACCAATCGGTAAGAAGCTGGTCGAGAATCCAAAATTTGATCATACGTCTACACCGTATCCATTCATGGATATGATCAGAGATATGCATAGCCGTCATTTGTCTTAAGGATGTGAGGAGGTGTGTACCCATTTCATATCGAACGGGTAACTGAAAATAAGTGAGGAATGCCATAGCCAAGGAGTTAAAATCCTGAAAGGATCTGCAATTGAGCTCAATATACCACTTAGTGGTAGAGCCGGTGAGAGTCCTTTGAAAAAGGCGAAGCTGAATTGAATCATCAAGCCATGAATTAGATGATCACCATAGGTGATAAGTCATGACATGAGCTTGTGGATCTTCATTAGGTTTACCATCGAATTTTGGGCAATCACCGGGAATTTTCGTTGGAACAGGAGGCCAATATGGATTATGTAGAATAGGATCATTGGTCAATTTAGACACATCCGGTAATTCTAAAGTCGCTAAGAAAGGTAATTGAGGATTAAAGGACATCTGGGGCTACTGGCGGGATGGAGCACCAGGGTTCCAACCAACTGGCGGTTGCCCCCAAGGGCTTGGTCCAGACGGATTTGGCCCCATAGGGTTTTGTCCGTAGGGATTTGGGTTTTTCCCCCCAGCGTTCCATGGATTACCAATCAGTCCTGCAGGAGCACCATATGGTTGTGGATAATAAGGATTCGTCTACAGTTGTTGGTAATTTTGATACGGGGCAAACAAAGGTTGCCCTTGAGGTTGCTGGTAACCATAGGGTGGCTGGACTCCAAACTGAGTTTGAGGAGTAGGCGGAGGTTGATAAAGTGGTTGGGATTGAACCCCAGCTTGCATTTGAAGACCAGATGGGGTCTGGGGTCCAGCCTGAGGCAAAAACCCAGGTTGAGCAGTGCCAGAAGGATGTCCTGTAGGTTGGGCTATCTGGCCGGAAGGATAACCTTGTTGATATTGGGGTTGACCTCCCTGCCCAGAAGGTTGTACCTGCTGGGAATGGAGTTGTTGTTGTTGCACAACTGAAGGTTGTCCTAACGGACCAGATCGCTGAGTCGGCTGGGCAGTTGGTTGGCCTAATTGGATTTGAGGCTGACCGACTTGCCCAGAAGGTTGACTATACTGGACGGTAGGCTGACCATGTGGTTGAACAGCTTGTCTAGATATTGGACCATACTGGACATTGGGTTGGTTTGGGTTAACAGATGATTGACCAATTTGTCCAGTAGGATAACCTTGCTGGATACCAGGTTGGGCTTGTTGAACAGAAGACTGACCTGAGTTACCAGAAGGTTGAACATAAGAGGAGAAAAACGGACCACCAGAGGCAAAAGGGTTTCCATGGAAGGATTGCCCTTGTTGGTCTTGAGGAGGTTGTCTTGGAGATTGCGCAGATGAAACTTGACCACCATGAAAAGAGGTGGAGCCCCAATCAATTGACAACGGAACTGATACCTCAACAAACGGTTGAGACGACAAATATGGATCGTATGGTCCCTGTGTTGGGACATTTGACGTAGGATCAAAGACTCCGAATAAGGAAGCCATAGGACGACTAAAAATAGGAGTCGAAGAAGCTACACATACCGTTGGAGCGGTTGTGATCGAGGTAACAGATGTACTGCGACTTTGTGGAGTAAAAGGCTCCGTGGTAGGAAAAGCGAGTGGTGACCAAATAGAACCCGTGAAAGGAGTTCCAGAGGGCATAGTATCCCTTAAAGCTTTATAGCATGGTGGTAGGTTTGCAGTAGTGGGAGTGCTACTGACTAGTATAGGGTCTGTTGCGGTGGGAATTTCCTCCAGCAGTTGTAGGGGACAAATCCTCCATGTCAGAGGAAGAAGGTGGGACTGAAACACGAGGAGAAGTATAGTCCCAAAAAGGGACACTGTCCTCAGAAGGTTCCCAAGTAGGGTTCCAATGAAACTGGTAAGTCTCGTCGCCTGGGGCACGAGAACTAAGTGGTTGTATACTCGGAACCACAGGAAGACTCACAACCGGTATCTCGGAAGAAGACGAAATTGGTAATTCCGCCAGGATGAAACTTCACAAAACCTAAGGAATCTACCGAGACAAAACCCCTACTCAAACTAACGCAAACAAAATCTAACCGGGTAAATGTTATCGTGGCCGAATAAATTTTAGGACGCAAAGACACAACTTGACCTTTTCATGTTTTAAGAGTCGAGAAAAGGACAAAAAGATGACTCTAGTCGCCTTCGAATGTTTAATGAGCACGAAGTGACAAGACGCTCACAGGCACCTTTTCTTTTAAGGAGTCCGAAAAGGATCAAAAGTGACTACTCTGGAGACTCTAGGCAAAGGGTTTACCAAACAATCCGTAAAACTGCTTATACACCTTAGCAATCATATGAAAACCAAGGACTTCCCGTACTGCAGTCAATCTTCCCGAATGCTGTGTTCAATGCATTACGGCTTGTAAGGTGGCAGACTCGGCTTCCTGTGGATGAAGGATGATAACCTAGTGGGGTCTCCCGTATATACGCGATGGTACGTGGGAGCTCAGTCCGTGCTAGACCACTATCGAGTCACAAGAGGAGGAATCACCCAACCGTAGTGTGAAACAATAGTGACTAGGTTTAACGATGCCGGAACACGTCTCTAGCCTAGACCTCTAGAATATGTGCATTAGGTTCCAATGCGTTGTTAGATTCATTCGGTTTATTTTACAGTTGATATTCAATTAAGTTTCAGTTTTTTGGTCCTACCGTATGTGATCTCTCAAAACTTCCTAAATGCAAACTATATGCCAAAATTATATCATTTCGTTCAATGAATTCTAACTACAGGAGAGTTGAGATTTTCAAACAAACAAAATGAAAAATAAACAATCAACAAAGATCCTAATGCAGCTAATAACAAGAAATGAAAATTTTTTCTTTTCTTTTCTTTTTAAAAGCAACAAATAACAATAAATGCTAACTAATATAACGCAAAAAGATCCTTTGCTTTTTCTTTTTTTTAAATGGCATAATGCATTTAAACAAATCTCAAGAGATATTAACAAGCATAAACAAACAAAATTCACTCAATGCAAAGAGAACCAAATCTGAAACACCAAGATGAACTGTCAAAAGAAGGAAAAGCGCACAGACCTTCAATGAACCATGTGATCTAAGTCCAAATGAAGTTAAGAAAAATCCAAACAAGCTAGAGGTGGATTGCTCGTAGCACAGAATAACAAGCTTTAACAACCACTAGATAGGTTCGGAAAACAACCAAAAAGTTGATTGGACAATCAAAATCCAAAACTTCCCACAGAAGGGTCGATATGCGAAGCCACTAGATGCTCTAGGGCTGGGATACAAAATCGATAGAAATAAGCAAACAACTGAAGGATAAAGGTAACAACCAGTCAAACAGAGGTCCAACACACTTCCAAAAGCTGCAAAGGATATACAAAGACAAAAATCTGAGTTTAAAGAGCTTCCAACAAACACACTGGCAAAGTTCACAGGATTGGCGCGACTGTCAGCCTGCAACTTGCGCTATTAAGAAATTGGCGCGAGCTGTTGTGGTGCAACATGTGCCAACTGGCGCGACTGTCAGAGAGAAAAAAGCGCCAAAACAGTTTGCCGGCCCAAAAAATAAATAAAGGAACCCAGGGTCTGGTCAACAGTACTGAGACAGATCGAACAGCAGAAAACAACTTCAAAGCTGACCTAGAAAGCTCATTTATGCAAGCAGGCAAGAGAAAACTAACATGCAAGACAAACTCCAAGACGTTCGGTTCATAAACCAAACCGGAGATCGACTGAAGTGGCGTTGATCTACTCCGCTAATGCAAAGCAATAGCATTTCAAAGGCTGCCTGGCCGTGCTTCAGACTCCGTCCAAGGTTTATGAATCAAACAACAAATAGCTCCTCCCCAGCGGAGTCGCCAAATTGTTGGAGAGGTAAATACCCTCTGTGGACAGAGGCGACCCCACTAGCCCAAAATGGGTCTAGCAACAATCAAATCACGTTACTATGCAAGTTCCTAGTTGCATACTGAAAGTGGATTACGAGAACCAACCTGGAGTCCAACGCTAATGTCGAAGAAGAGTTGATACTCCCGTTCCCTTGCTCCGGCAGGTCACAATCCTTGCGATCCCCGCGTATGGATACCTGCACATGCAAAGAACGAAATGAGAACAAGCATAAAATCCACTAAAATACAACTATATTTCAGTCAGAAAGGAAATAGACCAAACATCATCATCATGAACAGTAAGATCGGAACCATAATAGTAGTCGTTTATTAATGAATAATGAACATAGAAAGATAAAACCAAGGTTCTGATGTTGAACCTCTCCTCTGGTTGGGCGAGCAGCTATATATGTCTTGCAATAGACCTTCTCTCTCTCAAACTTTCGGCAGCATAACCTCCCTATGCTTCAAGACTCTTGCTATCACTCAAGACAAGCATAATCACAACTAGCATTACTCAAAAACTAGCTTGTCAAATGCATGAGGACAGACTTTTATAGATGGAGAAGGGAGGAAGATACAATGCATCAGGACACACATTGTGGATTGGCATTATCTCTGAAAAGCCATTGTGGATAGATGTCAAGGATAGATGATGACTCTCGACCTCTATCAGATAAACTTTATCCTCAAAAGACTTCGTGATCTGAAGGGAAAAAACATATGGGCGCGCGTTTGTCAAAAATCATTACCAAACTTGGTTGGCGCGGGTGTTGTTCTAAGACAGAGCGCCAATGGTCGCACCCTCTTTTGAGGATCTCAGTGATTGGCACGGGTAGGACATGGTGGACCTGCACTAATGGAAAAAGGGCACTTTTCAGGGATAATTTGCAGAAGGTGTCTTCAGGGAACATGAATTACATACTCAGGGGAACATAATGCAAGTGTTTTTAGGTTATGTCACTGCTCACAGGTCCCGAAATGCGTCCTCCAACGTATGGAAACAAGGGTAATAGGGACGGTGACCAATGGTGACAAATTATTGTGTAACACCGGGGATTCCATGTCCCGCCTTGTCAAAAGCATCCCAAGTGCGGGAAATTTGGGGTTTCCATGTCTCGTCACGATGGAAATTGCCCCAGGTGCAGTAAACTTGGTGTACATCGAGCCTGCAACCTCACATCAAGAAAAAGGCTTGGTTGGTAAAGAGAATGAAGGTTTCTTCATTGGTAAAGGACCTCGCTAAGGATCAAAGGTTGGAGTCTCTTCTAGAGCTAGTCCACCATGGACTATCAAAAGTTGAAAGAAGGACAGAGTGCCGGGGAACGAAGCGCCGAAGAAAAAAAGTGCAGAGAGGAGGAAGGACTTGACTTGTGCTTGGGGGATATTATTGTCAAGGGTCTAGGGCTTTGCAATGACCAATAAGAAGCTTCAATGAGGGAAATTTACGAAAGGGTTTTCCTCTCTGAGAGAGAGAGAGAGAGAGGTTTTTCCCTGGCAGAGAGCCAACATCTTGTGTTCTTGTTCTTATGTTTTTGGCACCAGTTTGATGAAAGTAAACACACATGCATTAATAAGAAGAGAAGAAGATTAAGATAACACGATAAATTGCAAAAGAGCTTCACAAATTGTTATCAAGTCTAGAAGAATCCCGCTATACCCCATTGCCCCAGATTCTTCAACGGGGTATCGGAGCTAAGGTGACACATCAAGGAAAGGGAATCTCAAGAACATCCACAAGGTTGAAGTGTCAAGGCAAGAAGTCTCAATCACATCAAGGACAAGAAGGTCTACCATCTATCATTCCTCATGGAAGACTACAAAGCAAGAAGAAACGCCTTGTATAAAGGCACCTACAAGAAGAACAAATCAAAGAGGGACCTACATCAAGCTACACCATCTTGAAGAATGAAAGGCACTACGAGTCAAGTCATCAAGCAAGTCCATTTGAAGAAAGCAACTTGAACAACATCAAGATCTAAGGAAGGCAAGCCATCAAGTCTTCAAGAAGAAAGCAAGTTCACTACATCTCAAACTCTATCAAGTAAGTATATGTCCCCTTCTGAGTATACCTCAGTGTCTTTTTGCAAGGAAAGTAACAAATTGGTTGGGGCCACTACATGTCCAAAGTCGAACGGTTTGGATGCCAAGAGTATGGATGCTACAAAAGGGATTTTCCTAAACTTAAGAAGGACAAAAACAACAAGAGAAAAAGGGAAGAAGCTCATGTAACTCAAGAAGTGAAAGAAGACGACAAGAAGCAAAAGAAGGAAGATCCTCCTAGGACTAAGTCAACCTCTTTGCTTAAAGTCTTCTTTCAAATGGGGTAGAGGTCTCATTGGGGGTCCCATTTATGGGATTCAAGAGAGGATGATATACAGGCGAGAGAAGATGAAGCAAGAAAGGCTACACCAATCGAGGAGAACTATCAAATAAAGTCGCGATGATAAAATCATAATCAAGGTGAGGTATGTATGCATCAAATTTTAAGTCATGTCGCCATATATACTGATTGGGTCATGGGAAATGTTCTAGAATCACGATCAAGAATAAAAGGATCTCTTTCGCCAACGACATGCTCGGAGGCATGTGCTACAATGGAGTAAAGGTCAACATGAAGAAGTGCTCTCATAAAGAGTATAAGGGGGTTGACCAATCAATCCAATAAGAAGCAAATGAAGAACATCGCGGTCACAAAGAATAACTATTTGACAAGATTCCTCAACATCTCTCGAAAGAAGGCACGACAACTTTGACAAAGAAAGAAAAAGATAAAGGACCCTTGACACCTACGAAGGCCTTGGAGATAGTAAGGTGCAGATAATCGATTCAACTCTACAAATATGTCATGATGAAGAGCAATATCACGATGAAGTCATGAAGGACCACTAAATCAAAGTACGGGAACAAGCGAGTACAACTAAGCATCCATGTGATAAGTGTTATGAAGGATAGACAAGGTGACAAAGGAGTAGCTAGATGAAAAAAAGGCCCTGATATATATCAAGAAGGCCACTTTCCACGAAGGGAGCAATGACATGACAAACCAGGGGGAAAAGTGATCGATGGCTGGTACCCTGCCAAGAAGAAGTTCAGACAAAGACTTCATGACATCGAAGGAAAGAAGGAGATCAAGCGACTGAAGGACCCACGAAGAAGACGTTGTTGATGAATGGACAAGTCCCTAGCTAAGAGGGAGTTCTAACAAGTTCCCAAATACAAAGGAGCTTGGGCAAGTTCCTTGTCAGAGGAAACATGGGCATGTCTTCCCCAATCAAGGGGAAGAGATAGACACAACATTCTTGTCTTCACTTGGCAAGAAATAACGAGAGGAATGGGCAATCATTTGGCATCTGATGCTCTTTGAGGATGTGTAGGGCACCCAAGACAAGAGTAGGCAAGAGGAGCGATATTATTTGAGGGATGGGAACCCAAGACGAGAATTGTCCTGGAAGGTCATACACAGGGAACACCTGGGTGGGTATGTACCTTTAGAGACAATGACCAAGGTGTTTATAAGCCATTGGCCTTGCCAACATTGTGCTCTGGTATTATGAGAGATAAAGCTGTTAGTCAAGGCCTTGCTATGAACAATGTTGGCTAATATGATGCTATAACAGATGGGTTTCCAATCCAGTTTCTCTTATGTGAATTATTCAAGATTGAAAAATAGCCAAACACCTTGTAATGATTTGCGAATACCAGCCTAGTTGAGAGGGGGTGTTGAAGAAAGTGTAACTGGGTTCGGTCTTCATAAATGTACTTTTGATATTTGTATTTATTCAAGAAAATAAATAAATAAATATATATATATAGATATTATATTTGTCATTGAGTTTCTTGGTCATTGAAATAGGCCTAGCACATGTTAAAGTGTTATAAAGAGTCAAGAGAAAATGTTGAAGATATTAAGGGCATGTTACCCCAGGTATATTTATGTATTAGAGTCAAAGATATTCCTACCCTCGTGCCTTCGTTCGGGTCGTGCAACCGTTCAAACCCCAAATTTTCTTCGGGGGAGCTGGGTCATCCCATGCCATGTCGTGTGTGGGGGTGCGCGGGCACACGTGGGCGTTCCGAAAATGCCAAGTCATGACCGCCCATGTGCCTTCTTTGTTCGGGTCGTACACCCATGGAAACCCCAAATTTCGTTCGGGTGATTCGGGTCGGCTCGCCGAGGGTGGGTCGGGTCGTGTCGTGCCGTGTGTGGGTGCCCCGGCACACGTGGCCCCCAAAAATTCTAAGTCGTCACTGCCCATGTGCCTTCTGCACATTCATGCGGCCCATTTGCCTGACGCTCCCTCGGGCCTTCATTCGGGTCGTGCACCCATGGAAACCCCAAATTTCGTTCGGGGCGTGCACACATGGAAACCCCAAATTCCGTTCGGGCGGGTCGGGTCGTGTCATGTGTGGGTGCCCGTGCAAACGCGTTCGAGCGAGTCGAGTGGGGTCGGGTCGTGCCGTGCTGCGCGTGGGTTCTCGGGAACATGTGGCCATGCAAAAAATGTTAGGGCGTGACCACCCGTGTGCCTCCTACACGTTCGCGCAACCCGTTTGCCCGACACTCCGTCGTGCCTTCGTTCGGGCAGGTCGGGTTGTGCCGTGCATGGGTGCTCGGGCACACGTGGCAGTGCAAAAAATGCTAAGTCATGACCCCCCGTGTGCCTTCTACACGTTCGTGCGGCCCGTTTGCCCAACGCTGCCTTGTGCCTTCGTTCGGGTCGCGCACCCATGGAAACCCCAAATTTCGTTCGGGTTATGCATATAAGGAAACCCCAAATTTTGTTCAGGTCGGGTCGTGTTGTGTCATGTGTGGGTGCCCATGCAAACGCGTTCGGGTGGGTTGGGTCGGCTCGCACAAGGCCGGTTGGGCCGTGTCGTGTCGTGTGGGTGCCCGGGCACACATGGGCATGCCAAAAATGCTAAGTCGTGACCGCCCGTGTGTCTTCTGCAAGTTCGTCTGGCCCATTTGCCTGATGCTCCCTCATGCCATCGTTCGAGTCATGCACCCACAGAAACCCCAAAATTTCTTTCGGGTCGTGCGCCATTGGAAACCCCAAATTTCATTCGGGCGGGTCGGGACATGTCGTGTGTGGGTGCCCATGCAAACGGGTCAGGTCGTGTCATGTCGTGTCATGTGACGGCACCCAGGGCACACGAGGCCGTATAAAAAATGCTAAGTTGTGAAGGGGGGTGGGCCTTGTGCACGATCGTGTCGCCCGTTTGCCCGAATCTCCCTTGTGACTTCGTTTTGGTCATGTGTCAGAGCCCATGTAAACTCGTTCGAGCGGGTCATTTGCCATGTAAACACTCGTTCGGGCGGGTCGTTTGCCCGACTCTCCCTTGTCGGTTCGTTTCGGTCGTTCGAGTGCCCATGCAAAATCGTTCGGGCGGGTCGTTTGAGGGCGCCCGTGTGAACTCGTTCGGGCAGGTCGTTTGAGGGCGCCCGTGTGAACTCCTGTCGTTCGAGGGCGCCCGTGTGAACTTGTTCAGGCGGGTTGTTCGGGCGAGGGCCATATCAAAAATGCTAAGTTGTGACCCGAGGTTGGATTTGTGCATGTTCGTGTAGCTCGTTTGCCCAGCCCTCCCTTGTCGGTTCGTTTCGGTCATTCGGGCACCCATGAAAAACCGTTTGGGCGGGTAGTTTGAGGGCGCCCGTGTGAACTCGTTCGGGCGGGTCGTTTGAGGGCGCCCGTGTGAACTTGTTCGGGCCGGTCCTTCGGGTGAGGGCCGTATCAAAAATGCTTAGTTGTGACGCGAGGTTGGCTTTGTGCACGTTCGTGTAGCTCGTTTGCCCGGCTCTCCCTTGTCGGTTCGTTTCGGTCGTTCGGGCGCCCATGCAAAATCGTTCGGGCGGGTCATTTGAGGGCGCCCGTGTAAACTCATTCGGGCGGGTTCTCCGGGCGAGGGCGCGCCCGGGCGAACGAGCCCGTATCAAAAATGCTAAGTTGTGACCCGAGGTTGGCTTTGTGCATGTTCGTGCAGCTCGTTTACCCGGCTCTCCCTTGTCGGTTCGTTTCGGTCGTTTGGGAGCCCATGAAAAATCGTTCGGGCGGGTCGTTTGAGGGCGCCCGTGTGAACACGTTCGGGCGGGTCGTTCAGGTGGGTCGTTTGAGGGCGCCCGTGTGAACTCGTTCGGGCGAGGGCCGTATCAAAAATGCTAAGTTGTGACCCGAGGTTGGCTTTGTGCACGTTCGTGCAGCTCGTTTGCCCGGGTCTCCCTTGTCGGTTCATTTCGGTCGTTCGGGCGCCCATGCAAAATCGTTCGGGGGGGTCGTTTGAGGGCACCCGTGTGGACTCGTTTGGGTGGTTCGTTTGAGGGCACCCATGTGAACTCGTTCGAGCGAGGGCTGTATCAAAAATGCTAAGTTGTGACCCGAGGTTGGCTTTGTGCACGTTCGTGCAGATCGTTTGCCCGGCTCTCCCTTGTCGGTTCGTTTCGGATGTTCAGGCGCCCATGCAAAATCGTTCGGGCGGGTCGTTTGAGGGCGCCCGTGTGAACTCGTTCGGGCGGGTCGTTTGGGCGGGTCATTTGAGGGCGCCCGTGTGAACTCGTTCGGGCGGGTCCTTCGGGCGAGGGACGTATCAAAAATGCTAAGTTGTGACCCGAGGTTGGCTTTGTGCACGTTTGTGCAGCTCGTTTGCCCAACTCTCCCTTGTCGGTTCGTTTCGGTCGTTCGGGCACCCATCCAAAATCATTCGGGTGGGTCGTTTGAGGGTGCCTGTGTGAACTCATTCGGGCGGGTCGTTCGGGCAGGTCATTTGAGGGCGTCCGTGTGAACTCGTTCGGGCGGGTCGTTCAGGCGAGGGCAGTATAAAAAATGCTAAGTTGTGACCCGAGGTTGGCTTTGTGCACATTCGTGTAGCTCGTTTGCCCGGCTCTCCCTTGTTGGTTCGTTTCAGTCATTCGGGAGGGTCATTTGAGGGCGCCCGTGTGAACTCGTTCGGGTGGGTCGTTTGAGGGCGCCCGTGTGAACTCGTTCGCGCGGGTCGTTCAGGCGGGTCGTTTGAGGGCGCCCGTGTAAACTCGTTCGGGCGGGTCGTTCGGGCGAGGGCCGTATCAAAAATACTAAGTTGTGACCTGAGGTTGGCTTTGTGCACGTTCGTGCAGCTCGTTTTCCCGCCTCTCCCTTGTCCGTTTGTTTCTGTCATTCGGGCGCCCATGAAAAATCGTTCGGGCGGGTCGTTTGAGGGCGCCCGTGTGAACTCGTTCAGGCAGGTCGTTCGAGCGGGTCATTTGACAGCGCCCGTGTGAACTCGTTCGGGTGGGTCGTTCGGGCGGGTCGTTTGAGGGCACCCGTGTGAACTCGTTCGGGCGGGTCGTTCGGGCGAGGGCCGTATCAAAAATGCTATGTTGTGACCTGAGGTTGGCTTTGTGCACGTTCGTGCAGTTCGTTTGCCTGGCTCTTACTTGTCGGTTCGTTTCGGTCGTTCGGGCGTCGATGCAAAATCGTTCGGGCGGGTTGTTTGAGGCTGCCCGTGTGAACTCGTTCGGGTGGATCGTTCGGGCGGATCGTTTGAGGGCGCCCGTGTGAACTCGTTCGGGCGGGTTGTTCTGGCGAGGGCCGTATCAAAAATGCTAAGTTGTGACCAGAGGTTGGCTTTGTGCACGTTCGTGCAGCTCGTTTGCCCGACTCTCCCTTGTTGGTTCGTTTCGGTCGTTCGGTCGCCCATGCAAAATCGTTCGGGCGGGTCGTTTGAGGGCGCTCGTGTGAACTCGTTCGGGTAGGTCGTTCGGGCGGGTCGTTTGAGGGCACCCGTGTGAACTCATTCGGGCGGGTCGTTTGAGGGCCCCCGTGTGAACTCGTTCGGGCGGGTCATTTGAGGGCCCCCATGTGAACTCGTTCGGGTGGGTCGTTTGAGGGCACCCGTGTGAACTTGTTCGGGCGGGTCGTTCGGGCGAGGGCCGTATAAAAAATGCTAAGTTGTGACCCAATGTTGGCTTTGTGCACGTTCGTGCAGCTCGTTTGCCCGGCTCTTCCTTGTCGGTTCATTTCGGTCATTCGGGCGCCCATGCAAAATCGTTCGGGCGGCTCGTTTGAGGGTGCCCGTGTGAACTCGTTCGGGCGGGTCGTTTGAGGGTGCCCTTGTGAACTCGTTCAGGCGGGTCTTTCGGGCGAGGGCCATATCAAAAATGCTAAGTTGTGACCCAAGGTTGGCTTTGTGCACGTTCGTGTAGCTCGTTTGCCCGGCTCTCCCTTGTCAGTTCGTTTAAGTCGTTCGGGCGCCCATGCAAAATCGTTCGGGCGGTTCATTTAAGGGTGCCCGTGTGAACTCGTTCGGGTGGGTCGTTCGGGCGGATCGTTTGAGGGCGCCCATGTGAACTCGTTCGGGCGGGTCATTCGGGGGAGGGCCGTATCAAAAATGCTAAGATGTGACCTGAGGTTGGCTTTGTTCACGTTCGTGCAGCTCGTTTGCCCGGCTCTCCCTTGTCGGTTTGTCTCGGTCGTTCGGGTGCCCATGCAAAATCGTTCAGGCGGGTCGTTTGAGGGCGCCCGTGTGAACTCGTTCGTGCGGGTCATTTGAGGGCGCCCGTGTGAACTCGTTCGAGCGGGTCGTTCGGGTTGGTCGTTTGAGGGAGCCCGTGTGAACTCGTTCAGGCGGGTCGTTTCAGGGTGCCCGTGTGAACTCGTTCGGGCGGGTCGTTTGAGGGTGCCCGTGTGAACGCGTTCGGGCAGGTCGTTTGGGGGCGCCCATGTGAACTCGTTCGGGCGGGTCATTTGAGGGCGCCCATGTGAACTCGTTCGAGCAGGTCGTTTGGGCGAGTCGTTTGAGGGCGCCCGTGTGAACACGTTCGGGCGGGTCGTTTCAGGGTGCCCATGTGAACTCGTTCGGGCGGGTTGTTTGAGGGTGCCCGTGTGAACTCGTTCGGGCGGGTCGTTCGGGTGAGGGCCGTATCAAAAATGTTAAGTTGTGACCCGAGGTTGGCTTTGTGCACGTTCGTGCAGCTCGTTTGCCCGGCTCTACCTTGTCGGTTCATTTCGGTCGTTCGGGCGCACATGCAAAATCGGTCGGGCGGGTCGTTTGAGGGCGCCCGTGTGAACTCGTTCGGGTGGGTCGTTTGAGGGCGCCCGTGTGAACTCGTTCGGGCGTGTCGTTCGGGTGGGTCGTTCGGGTGAGGGCCGTATTAAAAATGCTAAGTTGTGGCCCGAGGTTGGCTTTGTGCACGTTCGTGCAACTCGTTTGCCCGGGTCTCCCTTGTCGGTTCCTTTCGGTCATTCGTGCGCCCATGCAAAATCGTTCGGGCGGGTCGTTTGAGGGCGCCCATGTGAACTCGTTCAGGGGGGGGTCGTTCGAGTGCCCATGCAAAATCGTTCAGGCGGGTCGTTTGAGGGCGCCCATGTGAACTCGTTCGGGCGGGTTGTTCGGGCGAGGGCCATATCAAATATGCTAAGTTGTGACCCGAGGTTGGCTTTGTGCACGTTCGTGTAGCTCGTTTGCCCGACTCTCCCTTGTGGGTTCATTTCGGTCGTTCGGGCGCCCATGCAAAATCGTTCGGGCGGGTCGTTTGAGGGCACCTCTGTGAACTCGTTCGGGGGGGTCGTTCGGGTGGGTCGTTCGGGTGAGGGCCGTATTAAAAATGCTAAGTTGTGGCCCGAGGTTGGCTTTGTGCACGTTCGTGCAACTCGTTTGCCCGGGTCTCCCTTGTCGGTTCCTTTCGGTCATTCGTGCGCCCATGCAAAATCGTTCGGGCGGGTCGTTTGAGGGCGCCCATGTGAACTCGTTCAGGGGGGGGTCGTTCGAGTGCCCATGCAAAATCGTTCAGGCGGGTCGTTTGAGGGCGCCCATGTGAACTCGTTCGGGCGGGTTTTTCGGGCGAGGGCCATATCAAATATGCTAAGTTGTGACCCGAGGTTGGCTTTGTGCACGTTCGTGTAGCTCGTTTGCCCGACTCTCCCTTGTGGGTTCATTTCGGTCGTTCGGGCGCCCATGCAAAATCGTTCGGGCGGGTCGTTTGAGGGCACCTCTGTGAACTCGTTCGGGGGGGTCGTTCGGGCAAGGGCGCGCCCGGGCGAACGAGCCTGTATCAAAAATCCTAAGTTGTGACCCGAGGTTGGCTTTGTGCGCGTTCGTGCAGCTCGTTTGCCCGGCTCTCCCTTGTCGGTTCGTTTCGGTCATTCAGGCGCCCATGCAAAATCGTTCAGGGGGGTCGTTTGAGGGCGCCCGTGTGAACTCGTTCGGGCGGGTCGTCCGGGCGAGGGCCATATCAAAAAGGCTAAGTTGTGACCCGAGGTTTACTTTGTGCACGTTCGTGCAGCTCGTTTGCCCGGCTCTCCCTTGTGGGTTCGTTTCGGTCATTCGGGCGCCCATGCGAAATCGTTCAGGCGGGTCGTTTGAGGGCGCCCGTGTGAACTCGTTTGGGGGGGTCTTTCGGGCGAGGGCGTGCCCTGGCGAACGAGCCCGTATCAAAAATGCTAAGTTGTGACCCAAGGTTGTCTTTGTGCACGTTCGTGCAGCTCGTTTGCCCGACTCTCCCTTGTCGGTTCGTTTCGGTCGTTCGGGTGCCCATGCAAAATCGTTCGGGGGGTCGTTTGAGGGCGCCTGTGTGAACTCGTTCGGGTGAGGTCCGTATCAAAAATGCTAAGTTGTGACCCGAGGTTGGCTTTGTGCACGTTCGTGCAGCTCGTTTGCCCGGCTCTCCCTTGTCGCTTCGTTTTGGTTGTTCGCGCGCCCATGCGAAATCGTTCGGATGGGTCGTTTGAGGGCGCCCGTGTGAACTCGTTGGGGCGGGTCGTTTGGGTGAGGGCGTGTCCGGGTGAACAAGCCCGTATCAAAAATGCTAAGTTGTGACCCTAGGTTGGCTTTGTGCACCTTCGTGCAGCTCGTTTGCCCGACTCTCCATTATCGCTTCATTTGGGTCATTGGGGCGGGTCGTTGGGGCGAGTCATTCGGGTGAGGGCGCGCCCGGGCGAACGAGCCCATATCAAAAATGCTAAGTTGTGACCCGAGGTTGGCTTTGTGCAAGTACGTACAACTCGTTTGCCCGGCTCTCCCTTGTCGCTTCGTTTGGGTCGTTTGAGGGCGCCCGTGTGAAATCGTTCGGGCGGGTCGTTCCGGCGAGTCGTTCGAGCGAGGGTGCGCCCGGGCGAACGAGCCCGTATCAAAAATGCTAAGTTGTGACCCGAGGTTGGCTTTGTGCACGTTCGTGCAGCTCGTTTGCCCAGCTCCCCCTTGTCAGTTCGTTTCGGTTGTTCGGGCGGGTCGTTTGAGGGTGCCCGTGTGAACTCGTTCGGGCGGGTCGTTCGGGCGAGGGCGCACCCGGGTGAACGAGCCCGTATCAAAAATGCTAATTTGTGACTTGAGGTTGGCTTTGTGCACTTTCGTGCAGATCGTTTTCCCGTCTCTCCCTTGTCGCTTCGTTTGGGTCATTCGGGCGGGTCGTTTGAGGGTGCGCGTGTGAACTCGTTCGGGCGGGTTGTTCGGGCGAGGACGCGCCCGGGCGAACGAGCCCGTATCAAAAATGCTAAGTTGTGACCCGAGGTTGGCTTTGTGCACGTTCGTTCAGCTCGTTTGCCCGACTCTCCCTTGTCGCTTCGTTTTGGTCGTTCGGGCGCCCATTCGAAATCGTTCGGGCGGGTCGTTTGAGGGTGCCCGTGTGAACTCGTTCGGGCGGGTCGTTCGGGCGAGGGCACGCCCGGGCGAACGAGCCCGTATCAAAAATGCTAAGTTGTGACCCGAGGTTGGCTTTGTGCACATTCGTGCAGCTCGTTTGCCTGGCTCTCCCTTGTCCTCTTCGTTTCGGTTGTTCGGGCACCCATGCGAAATCGTTCGGGCGGGTCGTTTGAGGGCGCCCTTGTGAACTCATTCCGGCGGGTTGTTCGGGCAAGGGCGCGCCCGGGCAAATGAGCCTGTATCAAAAATGCTAAGTTGTGACCCGAGGTTGGCTTTGTACACGTTCTTGCTCCTCCTTTGCCCAGCTCTCCCTTGCTGCTTCGTTTCAGTCATGCGGGGGTCCATTCAAATTCTAGATGATTCGAGCGACAATTTTTCTTTCCATGTGAAAGGTGGGTTGGTAATTGAGTTGTGTTTTCGCGTTTGCCTGAACGATGGCCTTGGGTCATTTGTAGGGCGGCCGATTTTCATCTTCTCTCCATCCCCACTTGGTAGCGCATGAGCGGTAATGTTTGCCAGGCTCGGCCTGGGAGGCATATGTGAATAATTCCCCTTCCGCTCTCCAAGTTCTTGGAGCTGTATGGGCTGTTGTTGTGTGGCTCCCTGGCTCGTCTTGGTCCCCGCGTGCCCCTTCAGATGATACCAGTGACAGGTTTTCTTTCCGTGTGAAAGGTGGGTTGGTAATTGAGTTGTGTTTTCGCGTTTGCCTGAACGATGGCCTTGGGTCGTTTGTAGGGCGGTCGATTTTCAACTTCTCTCCATCCCCACTCGGTAGCGCATGAGTGGTAATGTTGGCCAGGCTCGGCCTGGGAGGCATATGTGAACAATTCCCCTTTCGCTCTCCAAGTTCTTGTAGTTGTATGGGCTGTTGTTGTGTGGCTCCCTAGCTCGTCTTGGTCCCTGCGTGCCCCTCCAGATGATACCAGCGACAGGTTTTCTTTCCATGTGAAAGGTGGGTTGGTAATCGAGTTTTGTTTTCGCGTTTGCCTGAACGATGGCCTTGGGTCATTTGTAGGGCGGCCTATTTTCATCTTCTCTCCATCCCCACTCGGTAGCGCATGAGCGGTAATGTTGGCCAGGCTCGGCCTGGGAGGCATATGTGAAGAATTCCCCTTCCGCTCTCCAAGTTCTTGGAGCTGTATGGGTTGTTGTGGTGTGGTTCCCTGGCTCATCTTGGTCCCCGCGTGCCCCTTCAGATGATACCAGCAACAAGTTTTATTTCAGTGTGAAAGGTGGGTTGGTGATCGAGTTGTGTTTTCGGGTTTGCCTGAACGATGGCCTTGGGTCGTTTGTAGGGTGGCCGATTTTCATCTTCTCTCCATCCCTACTCGGTAGCGCATGAGCGGTAATGTTGGCCAGGCTCGGCCTGGGAGGCATATGTGAACAATTCCCCTTCAGCTCTCCAAGTTCTTGGAGCTGTATGGGCTGTTGTGGTGTGGCTCCTTGGCTCGTCTTGGTCCCCGCGTGCCACTTCAGTGGATACCAGTGACAGGTTTTCTTTCCATGTGAAAGGTGGGTTTGTGATCGAGTTGTGTTTTCACGCTTGCTTGATCGATGGCGTTGGGTCGTTTGTAGGGCCGCCGATTTTCATCTTCTCTCCATCCCCACCCGGTAGCGCATGAGCAGTAATGTTGGCCAGGCTCGGCCTGGGAGGCATATGTGAACAATTCCCCTTCTGCTCTCCAAGTTCTTGGAGCTGTATGGGCTATTGTGGTGTGGCTCCTTGGCTCGTCTTGGTCCCCCTTGTTCCCCTCCAGATGATAGCAGCGACAGGTTTTCTTTCCATGTGAAAGGTGGGTTGGTAATCGAGTTGTGTTTTCGCGTGTGCCTGAACGATGGCCTTGGGTCATTTGTAGGGTTTCCGATTTTCATCTTCTCTCCATCCCCACTCGGTAGCGCATGAGCGGTAATGCTGGCCACGCTAGGCCTGGGAGGCATATGTGAACAATTCCCCTTCCGCTCTCCAAGTTCTTGGAGCTGTTTGGGCTGTTGTGGTGTGGCTCCGTGGCTCGTCTTGGTCCCCGTGTGCCCCTCCAGATGATACCAGCGACAGGTTTTCTTTCCGTGTGAAAGGTGGGTTGGTAATTGAGTTGTGTTTTCGGGTTTGCCTGAACGATGGCCTTGGGTCATTTGTAGGGCGGCCGACTTTCATCTTCTCTCCATCCCCACTCGGTAGCGCATGAGCCGTAATGTTGGCCAGGCTCGGCCTAGTAGGCATATGTGAACAATTCCCCTTCCGCTCTCCAAGTTCTTGGAGTTGTATGGGTTGTTGTGGTGTGGCTCCCTGGCTCGTCCTAGTCCCCGTGTGCCCCTCCAGATGATACCAGCGACAGGTTTTATTTCCGTGTGAAAGGTGGGTTGGTGATCGAGTTGTGTTTTTGGGTTTGCCTGAACGATGGCCTTGGGTCGTTTGTAGGGCGGCCGATTTTCGTCTTCACTCCATCCCCGCTCGGTAGCACATGAGTGGTAATGTGGGCCATGCTCATCCCCGTCCCTATTTCCCATCCCAATGATAAGAATGTGGAAAGTTTTCTCGGCGCTCCTTTGAGCCTTCGTTGTTGCGGGTACCAGACAGAAGCCCCAAAACTCCGTCGTTGCCTATGTCGCTTTTGTGCCCGTCAGTTGTTGTGAATAGAGAATTTTGATTGGGCTGGGCAACCACTTATGGCTCCATTGAAATTGGCTCCTCGTTATATTGTTCACCTCCTCCCTATTTGGTGTGGAGGGTTTTGCTTTTCGTGTGAAAGGTGGGTTGGAAATTGAGTTGGTTTTTCGGGTTTGCCTCAAGAATGGCCTTGGGTCGTTTGTAGGGTGTCCGATTTTCATCTTCTCTCCATAACCACTCGGTAGCGCATGAGCGGTAATGTTGGCCATGCTTGTCCTTAGAGGCATATGTGAACAATTCCCCTTCTGCTCCAAGTTTTGGGAGTTGTATGGGTTGTTGTGGTGTGGCTCCTTGTGATGGCTAGCCTCTTCATTGTTTGGCTGTTTATGGTGCCGGTGTCTTGTGCTTGTACTCTTTCCGTGTTGGCATTGTCGGTTGAGATGCATACATTTAAGAGGGACGTGGAAGGGTTTTGGTTGTAAACCACCTACCCTCCCTCTTGCTTGCTTTTTCCATCGGGCGATGTGAGGCACTGTTCTCCTTGTTGTAAAGTCAAGGGTTGGCATTCCTTTCAAAGTGCACATCGTTCGTGGTTGCGTTGGCTTTGAGGTTTTGATAGATGTGTTGGCCCATATGTTTGATCGAGGGGTTGGCTTTTCCCTTGCATCTTGCGTGCATGGCAGGCTTTTGCGGTTGGAAATGTTAAGTCACAACATTTATGGGCATTTGTTGTTTCAATTGTGTATGCGCTTGTGGTCCAATGGGGAGGAGGCTTACTACTATAGTCATCGATGGTGGGGGCTATTTGGAAAAGGATTTCAAGGTGGAACGCTTCGACTTCCCTCCTTTGCGTGGAGGTGGCCGTAGGGGAAAATTATTCATCGTTCGGTCGGTAAAGCTGTGGGAAATCTCCTAGGTTGCCTGTACGTAGGGTGTGTGGGGTGCGGAGCTGCCCGATCCCTCCTCCTGTTCGAATATGTATCCTTGTATTGTGTAGCGACCCTCTTGATTTGCATTTGCTTCCTTCCTTTGCCTTTGCATTGTGGTTGCCGCAGGCGGTCAAGTGATCGAGGTCCACCGTCAGCTGGCGCGGGTGGAATCCTAGGTGGCCTCGGTGCATGGCGTGGAGGGTCGGGGGGCATTTCTAAGAGAGGTTGTGGGCTCGGTTGGTCTTGTTGTTTTGTTTCTTTCTGTTTCCTTTGCATTGAGGCTGTCGTAGGTGATCATGCGATCGAGGTCCATCGTTGCTGCTGTCCGGGTGGACTCCTAGGTGGCCCCTCTGTAGGGAGGGTTGGGGGCCAGTTGTTGTTTCAATCTTGTATGTGCTCATGGTCCAATGGGGAGGAGGCTTGCTACTATAGTCATCGATGGTGGGGGCTATTCGGAAGAATGATTTCGAGGTGGAATGCTTCGACCTCCCTCCTTTGCGTGGAGGTGGCCGTAGGGGAAAATTATTCATCGTCCGGTCAGTAAAGCTATGGGAAATCCCCAAGGTTGCCTGTACGTAGGGTGCATGGAGTGCGGAGCTGCCCGATTCCTCCTCCTATTCGGATATGTGTCCTTGTATTGTGTAGCGACCCTCTTGATTTGCATTTGCTTCCTTCCTTTGCCTTCACATCGTGGTTGCCGCAGGTGGTCAAGTGATCAAGGTCCACCATCAGCTGGCGCGGGTGGACTCCTAGGTGGCCTCAGTGCGTGGCGTGGAGAGTCGGGGTGCATTTCTAAGAGAGGTTGTGGGCTCGGTTGGTATTGTTGTTTTGTTTCCTTCTGTTTCCTTTGCATTGAAACTGCCGCAGGCAATCATGCGATCGAGGTCCATCGTTGCTGTTGTTCGGGTGGACTCCTAGGTGGCCTCTCTACGGGGAGGGTTGGGGGCACTTGTTGTTTCAATTGTGTATGTGCTCGTGGTCCAATGGGGAGGAGGCTTGCTACTATAGTCATCGATGGTGGGGGCTATTCGGAAGAAGGATTTTGAGGTGGAACACTTCGACCTCCCTCCTTTGCGTGGAGGTGGCCGTAGGGGAAAGTTATTCATCGTCCGGTCGGTAAAGCTATGGGAAATCCCCTAGGTTGCCTGTACGTAGGGTGCATGGGGTGCGGAGCTGCCCGATCCGTCCTCCTGTTTGGATATGTGTCCTTGTATTGTGTAGCGACCCTCTTGATTTGCATTTGCTTCCTTCCTTTGCCTTCGCATCGTGGTTGTCGCAGGCGGTCAAGTGATCGAGGTCCACCATCAGCTGGCGCGGGTGGACTCCTAGGTGGCCTCGGTGTGTGGCGTGGAGGGTCGGGAGGAGTTTCTAAGAGAGGTTGTGGGCTCGGTTGGTCTTGTTGTTTTGTTTCCTTCTGTTTACTTTGCATTAAGGCTTCCGCAGGCGATCATGCGATCGAGGTCCATCGTTGCTGCTGTCCGGGTGGACTCCTAGGTGGCCTCTCTGCGGGGAGGGTTGGGGGGCACTCGTTGTTTCAATTGTGTATGCGCTCATGGTCCAATGGGGAGGAGGCGTGCTAGTATAGTCATCGATGGTGGGGGCTATTCGGAAGAAGGATTTCGAGGTGGAATGCTTCGACCTCCCTCCTTTGCGTGGAGGTGGCCATAGGGGAAAGTTATTCATCGTCCGGTCGGTAAAGCTGTGGGAAATCTCCTAGGTTGCCTGTACGTAGGGTGCGTGGGGTGCGGAGCTGCCCGATCCCTCCTCCTGTTCGGATATGTGTCCCTGTATTGTGTATCGACCCTCTTGATTTGCATTTGCTTCCTTCCTTTGCCTTCGCATCGTGGTTGCCACAGGCAGTTAAGTGATCGAGGTCCACCGTCAGCTGGCACGGGTGGACTCCTAGGTGGCCTCGGTGCATGGCGTGGAGGGTTGGGGGGAATTTCTAAGAGAGGTTGTGGGCTCGGTTGGTCTTGTTTTTTTGTTTCCTTCCGTTTCCTTTGCATTGAGGCTGCCGCAGGTGATCATGTGATCGAGGTCCGTCGTTGCTGCTGTCCGGGTGGACTCCTAGGTGGCCTCTCTGCGGGGAGGGTTGGGGGGCACTTGTTGTTTCAATTGTGTATGCGCTCGTGGTCCAATGGGGAGGAGGCTTGCTACTATAGTCATCGATGGTGGGGGCTATTCGGAAGAAGGATTTCGAGGTGGAACGCTTCAACCTCCCTCCTTTGCGTCGAGGTGGCCGTAGGGGAAAATTATTCATCATCCGGTCAGTTTAGTTGTGGGAAATCTCCTAGGTTGCCTGTACGTAGGGTGCATGGGGTGCGGAGCTGCCCGATCCCTCCTCCTGTTCGGATATGTGTCCCTGTATTGTGTAGCGACCCTCTTGATTTTCATTTGCTTCCTTCCTTTGCCTTCGCATCGTGGTTGCCATAGGCGGTCAAGTGATCGAGGTCCACCATCAGCTGGCGCGGGTGGACTCCTAGGTGGCCTCGGTGCGTGGTGTGGAGGGTCGGGGGGAATTTCTAAGAGAGGTTGTGGGCTCGGTTGGTTTTGTTTTGTTTCCTTCTGTTTCCTCTTTGCATTGAGGCTGCCACAGGCGATCATGCGATCGAGGTCCATCGTTGCTGCTGCCCGGGTGGACTCCTAGGTGGCCCCTGTGCGGGGAGGGGAGGGGTGGGTGGGGGGGCATTTCTAAGGGAGGTTGCAGGCTCGGTTTGTCTTGTATGATTTCCTTCCCTTGCCTTTGTGTCGAAGCTGCCACAGGCAATCATCTGATCGAGGTCCACTGTTGCTGCTGTCCGGGTGGACTCCTAGGTGGCATCGGTGCGGGGCGGGGAGTGGCCTTGGTGCATTGTGGCTCGGCAAGTCTGCCCATTTGTTTGCCATGTCCTTGGCATGTTGCGTGTGCTTCCTTGTTGGGATGCAAGAGGTGCAAGGCATAAAAGTTTTACATGATATCTTGACGTCTCTTTGACTTGATGGTGTTCAGGTTGGCTCTCGGTAAGAGAGTGCCCGGAATGCCCTTTGAAGTGGGAGGGTGCTACCTGGTTGATCCTGTCAGTAGTCATATGCTTGTCTCAAAGATTAAGCCATGCATGTCTAAGTATGAACTAATTCAGACTATGAAATTGTGGATGGCTGATTAAATCAGTTATAGTTTTTTTGATGGTACCATACTACTCGAATAACCGTGGTAATTCTAGAGCTAATACGTGCATCAAGTCCCGACACTTTGGAAGGGATGCATTTTTTAGATAAAAGGTTGGCGCGGGCTTGCCCACTTCTCTGGTGAATCATGATAACTCGACGGATCGCACAGCCCTTGTGCTGGCGATGCTTCATTCAAATTTCTGCTCTATCAACTGTCGATGGTAGGTTATATGCCTACCATGGTTGTAACGGGTAACGGGGAGTTAGGGCTCGACTCCGGAGAGCAGGCCTGAGAAACGGCCAGCACATCTAAGGAAGGCAGCAGGCGCGCAAATTACCCAATCCTGACATGGGGAGGTAGTGACAATAAATAACAATACTGGGCTCATCGAGTCTGGTAATTGGAATGAGTACAATCTATATCCCTTAACGAGTATCAATTAGAGGGCAAGTCTGGTGCCAGCAGCCGCGGTAATTCCAGCTCCAATAGCGTATATTTAAGTTGTTGCAGTTAAAAAGCTCGTATTTGGATCTTGGGTCATAAGGGTCGGTCCGCCTACTCGATGTGCACCTGCCCTTCCGTCCCTTTTGTCGGTGGCATGCTCCTGGCCTTAATTGGCTGGGTCGCGGTTCCGGCGCTGTTACTTTGAAAAAATTAGAGTGCTCAAAGCAAGCTTATGCTCTGAATACATTAGCATGGAATAATGTGATAGGAGTCTGGTCCTATTGTGTTGGCCTTCGGGACCAGAGTAATAATTAATAGGGACTGTCGGGGGCATTCGTATTTCATTGTCAGAGGTAAAATTCTTGGATTTCTGAAAGATGGACCACTGCGAAAGCATTTGCCAAGGATGTTTTCATTAATCAAGAACAAAAGTTGGGGGCTCGAAGATGATCAGATACCGTCCTAGTCTCAACCATAAACGATGCTGACCAGGGATTGGCGGATGTTTCTCTAAGGACTCCGCCAGCACCTTCTGAGAAATCAGAGTGTTTGGGTTTCGGGGGGAGTATGGTCGCAAGGCTGAAACTTAAAGGAATTGATGGAAGGGCACCACCAGGAGTGGAGCATGCGGCTTAATTTGACTCAACAAGGGGAAACTTACCAGGTCCACACATAGTAAGGATTGACAGATTGAGAGCTCTTTCTTGATTCTATGGGTGGTGGTGCATGGTCGTTCTTAGTTGGTGGAGCAATTTGTCTGGTTAATTTCGATAACGAACGAGACCTCAGCCTGCTAACTAGCTACATGGAGGTTCCCCTTCGCGGCCAACTTCTTAGAGGGACTATGGCCATTTAGGCCATGGACGTTTGAGGCAATAACAGGTCTGTGATGCCCTTAGATGTTCTGGGCCGCACACGCGCTACACTGATGCAGCCAACGAGTTTTTGTTCCTGGTTCAAGAGGATCATGAAATATTCTCAAATTGCATCGTGATGGGGATAGACCATTGCAATTATTGGTCTTCAACGAGGAATTCCTAGTAAGCACGTGTCATCAACTCGTGTTGACTACGTCCCTACCCTTTGTACACACCGCCCGTCGCTCCTACCGATTGAATGATCCGATGAAGTGTTCGAATTGCGTCGACAATGGCGGTTCGCCGCCGTCGACGAGGTGAGAAGTTCATTGAACCTTATCATTTAGAGGAAGGAGAAGTTGTAACAAGGTTACCGTAGGTGAACCTGCGGTAGTATCATTGATAGCAGGGGTTTTCTTTTTTGGTTCAGGTTGGTTGGGTGTCGATTGCAATGTGGGACTTTGTGGTGCGTCTCTAGGGGGGCGGGTTTGGTGTTTGGCGGGAACATCGTTGGTTGCTTGTCTCGAGGTAACGCTTGTTTTTTCGTGTGTGCTTGCAAGCCATGCTTGTGCTTGTCCCACCCATCCTTTGTTTTTCTCCCCCCCAATGTGTTTCTGCAGGGGGTTCGGAAGCCTGTTTCTTGGGAGCCCTTCCGACGATCTGTTCGGCCGGGCATGGTTGCTGCAGAGTTGAGGTACTTGGTAAAAATGATGGATACATTCGGACTCATTTGTAGCAGCGGTGCTCGATCTTTTTTTTCGTTGGAAGGCATGGGCCAAGGTTGTGGGCTTCCATAGTTGGTTCTCACGAAAAGGCGGCGGTGGTTGATGTGTTGCTTGGGTGAGATTTTTCGCTGGTGGTTGGGTCGAGGGAGTGGTTGCGCGCGCGCCTGGTAGCTCAAACCTTCTGTGAGGTGAGATTTTTGGGGTGTGGTCAAGTATGGGATGGATGAAGAGCGGTTCAACCCGTTGGGCTGGCCACCCTAGTCCCTCCCGACCGTTCCTCGACATGCCCTCGCGGAAGGGTTGGGTGTCCAGGTAATGAAAAACCCATCCCTCGGTCTGAGCTCCATCAAGATCACAATTTTACCCGCAGACGGGCATGAGGGTGGCAATCTTATCTCGTGCCTTTGCCGTCGAGGGAATTCCTCATCCTCTCATGAGCCACTCCCCGTCTAAGGGAAAAAGAAGTAGCGGGTTGTGTCTTTGTTCCTCCCTTTGGATTGTGGGTTTTTTATGGGACTCACGTCATTTCTTCGTTTCGTGGTGTGCACTTTGCGAACGTCCCTCTCTCTAGTGGCCTTGCACTGTCGATGTATTTGTAGCTCGCAGCTTTCTCCAGCGTTGAGTGTTGGCCTGTGACAACTCCTCTTTGGAGTTTGATTCTTTGACCCCCGTTGACTCTCTCGCTGGAAAGGTTGTTGGGTGTTTTGTATGTGGAGGGGTGCAATAGGGGTTTTGGCTAATATGATGCTATAGCAGATGGGTTGCCAATCCAGTTTCTCTTATGTGAATTATTCAAGATTGAAAAATAGCCAAACACCTTGTAATGATTTGCGAATACCAGCCTAGTTGAGAGGGGGTGTTGAAGAAAGTGTAACTGGGTTCGGTCTTCATAAATGTACTTTTGATATTTCTATTTATTCAAGAAAATAAATAAATATATATATATATATATATATATTATATTTGTCATTGAGTTTCTTGCTCATTGAAATAGGCCTAGCACATGTTAAAGTGTTATAAAGAGTCAAAAGAAAATGTTGAAGATATTAAGGGCATGTTACCCCAGGTATATTTATGTATTAGAGTCAAAGATATTCCTACCCTCGTGCCTTCATTCGGGTCGTGCACCCGTTCAAACCCCAAATTTCCTTCGGGCGGGCCGGGTCATCCCGTGCCATGCCGTGTGTGGGGTGCGCGGGCACACGTGGGCGTGCTGAAAATGCCAAGTCATGACCGCACATGTGCCTTCTTTGTTCGGGTCGTACACCCATGGAAACCCCAAATTTCGTTCGGGTGATTCAGCTCGGCTCGCCTAGCGCGGGTCAGGTCATGCCGTGCCGTGTGTGGGTGCCCTAGCACACGTTGCCGTGCCAAAAATTCTAAGTCATCACCGCCCGTGTGCCTTCTGCACATTCGTGCGGCCCGTTTGCCCGACGCTACCTTGTGCCTTCGTTCGGGTCGTGCACCCATGGAAACCCCAAATTTCATTCGGGTTATGCATATAAGGAAACCCCAAATTTTGTTCGGGTCGGGTCATGTCGTGTCGTGTGTGGGTGCCCATGCAAACGCGTTCGGGCAGGTTAGGTCGGCTCACACAAGACCGGTCGGGCCGTGTCGCGTCGTGTGTGGGTGCCCGGGCACACGTGGGCGTGCCAAAAATGCTAAGTCATGACCGTCCGTGTGTCTTCTGCATGTTCGTGTGGCCCGTTTGCCTGATGCTCCCTCGTGCCATAGTTCGGGTCGTGCGCCCACGGAAACCCCAAAATTTCTTTCGGGTCGTGCGCCCATGGAAACCCCAAATTTCATTCGGGCGGGTCGGGACGTGTCGTGTGTGGGTGCCCGTGCAAATGGGTCGGATCGTGTCATGTCGTGTCGTGTGACGGCACCCAGGGCACACGTGGATGTATAAAAAATGTTAAGTTGTGAAGGGGGGTGGGCCTTGTGCACGATCGTGCCGCCCGTTTGCCCGAATCTCCCTTGTGACTTCGTTTTGGTCGTGTGTCGAAGCCCATGTAAACTCATTCGAGCGAGTCGTTTGCCGTGTAAACACTCGTTCGGGGCGGGTCATTTGCCCGGCTCTCCCTTGTTGGTTCGTTTCGGTCATTCGAGCGCCCATGCAAAATCGTTCGGGCAGTTCGTTTGAGGGCGCCCGTGTGAAATCGTTCGGGCGGGTCATTTGACGGTGCCTGTGTGAACTCGTGTCATTCGAGGGCGCCCGTGTGAAGTCGTTCGGGCGGGTCGTTCGGGCGAGGGCCGTATCAAAAATGCTAAGTTGTGACCTGTTGATGCCTCGAAAATCGCTGCAACAACATTGGGGGATAACCACCCGGTCCGGACCTTAAAAGCAGCTCCTTTTCCGTTTGGTGTGGTGGCTCCGACTGTTCATCTAGGTCCAGTTACCTTCTCCCTATTGCTATTGGTTTATAATGTATCTTTAACTACCAATAGTCAGGGACATCAGATCACTTCTCCTTGCTGATCAGGCAAGAGAATGACCCTTAAGCTGATTTGGGCTCAGCCAAGCCACAACTAAAGTTTTGCCTCTTTGAGGAGAGGACTTAACAGAGTGTATAATTTACTCTAAATGCAAGATTATTCAAGCAAAAGAAACTAACCTAAATCCTATCTTAATTAGGCAGATATAGATCTAACCCAACTAAGAGCAAGATAATTAAAATATTAGGATTTAAATATGTCTTGTTTATGATGAATATCAAGTTAATGAAGTAGTTCAATTAACTGATATTATGGTTACCAAAACACATTCTATTGAGACCTTAAAACTGAAATAATAAACCAACAACATTCAGGAAGTAGTTCACAAAATGATATTGATTATCAAAACAGCAAACCCAATAACTAAACAATAATATGTGGAAATAGTTCACAACATATTACCACTCAATAAATCAGTTTTAATAAGACAGATTTCTGAGTAAATAGTTACTCAGAAATCAGAAGTTAATCCATAAAAAACAGAGATACATAATAACAAGATTGAGACAAATTACCCATATTGACAATAGTGCACAAACATGAATAAAATGAGACATCCCTGTCACTATAAAAATGAAACTGATATTTAAAACAGTAGTATTAGAAATACCAATTTATTGCATCCATTTCTCTGTTCTTGGTCTCCAACAGCCCTTTACATTGCTTGAACTTCTGCCTTCAAAACTAGAGCCACAATAGTGCAAGCTTTGTTCCTCATGCATAATTCAATATACAAAGGGAAAATCCTCAATAATCCCCAGATCTGAGATTTTTCACTCCTCCCTCCTACAACTCTAAATTCCAATTACAATAGTGCTTTTAGAAGCTCTAAAATTGCAGAGGAGAGCAGCCCCTATTCCATTTTGCAATCTGTTATTTATACTGTTTGTGAAGGAATTCTTGAGAGGAAAGTTTGGTGAAGAGAAATCTGCCAAATCCAATTCTATTTGCTCAAAATTCCTGATCTTCAATTGCTGGAGCCTTCTCATTGATTGAGATCTTTTTCTCTATATTCTTCCCACTGTTTTCCTGCAAAAGAAATCAAAATAAATTAAAATGCAATCAAAATAACATTTCTGGCAATTAAATCAAACCCAATCAAATTCTATTTAAATAGATAATTAAAAACAAAATATAAGCTCTGTATTGATGCTTGGAATGGTTTGATTGGTAAATGATATTATTGACCAATGGATCTGCAATTAGAAGAGGCTTTGGACAAATGAAATTCAAAACAATAACTCAGAAAATTGATTTTGTTTTCAAAATTCGGAGCCTGATCTTCTGCCTGATTTTTGGCCCAATAAATGATCAAATCTGTTGGTGAAACCTCCACCAAAATGTTCTCCTTGATTTTCTCTTTCCAATGAGCCGTCCTGGGCCTCATTTGGCCAAGTATAACTCATCTTATGAGCTTCCAAAGTTGATGAGTCAAATCTGGCATGAATCTGGAAATTCTGTTGCTGAGCTAAAAAAATGTAATTAAAAACTAATCCTAAATTAGTCTCTAATTAATTCTAATTTAATTACTAATTATTAATCTAACTAACTAATATCTAATTAATTATTTAAAAACAAATTAAATCTAACTACAAACTAATTAATATTAATTTAAATGATATTTAAATGAATTACTTTAATTACTATAATATATTACATATTATAATAAATTACATATTATTAATTAATTAATATAATATATTTACATATACATAATTCATATACAAATTAATATTAAAAAACATAAACTAACCATAACCATATAAAAATATTAAAACTAAAACTTGTCACCATACGTAAGAGTTAAAAAAGTCATTTGAAATAAACTACACAAGGTTTTATTTCATAGTTTTAATCCCTTTTCGCTATCGGCATGAGAGGATGGACGAGTTAACAACTTATTCCGCATACATATAAGTTCCGATGCGATGGACGAGTTAATAACTTATTTCGCATGCATATAAGTTCCGATGCGATGGACGCGTTAAAAGTTCCGATGCGATCGTAGTTTTAATAAGACTTGGTCAATGTCTTATTGTCTTTTGTTTATCGGCAACTCGCGTCGGGTGTAGCCCAAAGGACATATCGGGGCTCTTTTAAAATTGGTTGCGAAATAGAATTCCCGATGCAATTATTTTTATATTTTTGTTTTTTGTTTTAAATTTTAATTTAATTAAATTAATTATATAATATATTAATTAATTTAATTAATTTTAAATTTAATTTTAAATTTAAATTTTCATTTTTTTTTTGTTTTGTTTTTATGAACCTAAGTTTTTAAACCATAGCTAAAAATAAAACTACAGCCACTTAGAAAATAAATGAAAAATAATAAAAATAAACTACAACCACTTGAATGTTAGGCTTTTCGAGATTAAGATTTGATTAGAAAATTGGAGTGAATTTCTTAAGTCCCGATGCTTAATTATTTGGCTGCATAATGAAAAATGTTAGTAAAACCTTCTACGAGTTAATATTTAAACTGAATGTGTTATTGGACAAATTTATTTACAAAATGTGATATTGTAAATTTTATGCATTTTTAACCCAGGCTAGATAAATGATGAGATTTCAAAGGAGTGCCATTTTCAAACCAGTTGACCAAATGAGGCGAAACAAGCGTCAATGTGAAGCTTGTAAAAAATCAATTCTAACAAAGCAATCAAAATAAGAATCCAAAGAAAACTAAAAATTAACGAAAGCATAGGGCAATCAATTAAAATAAAAATCAAAAAGGTGCTTAGCCAAAATTTTTATAGAAAGGGTCCCCATTATTTAAGCGGACGCATCAATAATGGGGGGTGTTGTGTTTTTACCACAACAATTGGCGACACACGGGAGAAGAACCAGTTATCTCTTCTTGTTATGAATGAGATTTTCCTAAAATTAAAGTAAAAATAATTAAAGAAGAGAAAATTTTGCGTGAAATGCTTGACTAAGTCCATTAGTCTGAATAAAAGCAAGAATCATCTAATTGTAATTTTTCTTAAAATTTCTCATACATTAAAATATTTCAAAACTCTACATCAGTCCTTAATTAGTTGTAGAGATAAAGCAGGGGTCACTTTACAGCTTAGCTTTTAAAATATACTCCTTTGTCATAGGTAGAGCCACTGCTGCCAGCAAACATCTATAGTTTCGACAGGGTTACCTTTTAATCATAAATGATTCAGAATCCCATCTGTTTAAGAATTATTGATCTAGAGATAAATCCATTTATATATGTTTTATTTTTTTATTTTTTTATTTTTTTTTAAATAAATCTTAAAAGCCATTGTCCTAGTATGGTAGCCAGATAGTTGACAATGCCATTCACTGGTTAAAATTGGACTGAACAAGCTGGCTCGTGATGAGACCCCTCGTCTTATAATTGTTTGCAATCATAAGCCATTACCCTGGTTTGTTTAGCAGTGGTGGTAATGTCAGCCTATTTTTCCCCTATGATCATGGTAAGCAGGCTCACGATGAGACCTCTTATCTTTTAAGTTTAAATATATTTCTGGATTATTCTTTAGAAAAATAAGACTCTTTGGGACAGGGAGAATCATTGACTCCTTAAGAGTTAAGAATGACAATTTCAGAGTTAAAGGTGCTTTGCTGTAAAGTGTCTTTACTTGGTTATAAATAACTTTTCTTGACTGACGATAGAACTCTGAAAGATCCTAATAAAATTTTGAAATCTCAAAATGATTACAATTTGATGAAAAAGAAATTTTCAGATTTTATGATACTTTGCCAACTTCTCTTGATTGGTAACCTCTTCCTTAAATATGTTTACCTTTATAATAAGAAAATCAAACTCCGCTAAGAGATTTAAGAAAAAGCTAATAGATGACTATTAACAATTTTTCTCCATGTATCCTGACCATTGTTAGGTAACAAATAGGCCTTCCATATAAATAATGGCAAAGTCACCAAAATCAAAACTGAAAATCTAAGAAAAAAAAAATTCTTATGCTAAAGTGAAAAAAGAAATCAGCAAACAAAAATAAAAATAAGAACAAAGAAATCTCTAAGAATGAAAAGGAAAATCTAAGTTTCGCGAGATAAACTCAAACAAGAATGCTTGTACCAATGTCTCCAACAATATGAAGAACAAGAAAATAAGCATGTAATCATTCCTTCTTATGTTGAGATTAGAAAAACATACCTTGCAGAGTTGTGAATGCTTTAGGCTTTTAGATAACAGTGATCGTAAAATTCAGCCACAATGAATAATTTCTGTTTGATATGAATTTTCTTGTTTCCAAGCATTATCTTAATCATTTTTAAAAAAAGGAATGCTTAGAGAAACAAACTAAAGGTTCAGAAACTTCCTGGTGTGGCTGTTTCAATGAGGATTATTGCTGCTTCTTGAAATAAAGCCAGGAGAAGAGTATGGACTTTGAAAATATGATTCGGCAGAAGAGTGAAGAATTTTGTGAAGAGCTGCAAAACAGAGTTTTATATCAGCATAATTTAAAAACAAAAATGAAACTAGAGTGACGAAATGGAAATTAATGAAAGTGGGTACATGAATCTTACCATTGGATCCTTGCTTTTGATCTTACCTGAAAGGTGTCAATTTCTCCAAACTAACTGACTTCTTATTTTAATTAACATTAAAAACATGAAGAAGTCACACTAACCAAAATCTTGTAACCCAAAATCATTATTTATTTTATTTACACTAAAGCAAGCAGTAAAAAATGGAATGCTTAGTGCTCAAGGGAATTGAAATAAAAGAAATGCATCAGAAATGAGAATGAGAATTTGCAGCAATGACTGTTTCTCAAAATATCACAAGTTTCATATAAATTCCATGATTTTATAAATAGTTCGGAATCAAGACCAAATCTACGATAATAAAATTTAAATATGAAGATAGAGAGGTCTTTGAATTCCATTTTTAATTATGGAATTATATATTTAAACTAAAATGTATGAGAAATTGAAATCGTTTGAATATGCTGCAAATTGGTCATTAACTGCTTTCTTACCATAGTGGTTACCCAAGCTCGCTTTTAAAATAACACATTGCCGTATCGGATGATTCACATAACATGTTTCTTCACCATGCTTCAAATTTAATTTGCAGAACTTTACCTTTATTGCTATGCCATATTTCGATTAAATGTTAATGGCTCATAGGCATGCATTGGAAGCTATTGCATCGGAGATTGCAATGGCAAATTACCGATAAGAACATGTGCAATGAAATGAAGCGATCGCATCATTAAAGAAATATTATATCGGGGATCAGAGAATAAATTGCATCGTGCTTCCCATATTGCAAAATACACATTGTAGATTCAGAGAGGTGATGTGAGCGTAAGAATGTGATGAAATGATTGCAATATCGGCGACGCGATGGAAGTCGTAGCTAATCGGAAATCGGCAAATTTTGGTTACCCGATGTAACACAATATTTTTTTTGCGATGCCGATATGCGATGAAGAGCGGACCCGATAACTTTTTATGATGGGATTTTAATAACATATCGGATCCGAAATATCGGCCATAAATAAAACTGCAAGGAAGCGATTGCGATATCGGCGATGCGATGGATGACGTAAATCGGCGATCGGCAATCTTAAGCACCCGATGTAACACAATATGATTGTTGCGATGCCGATATGCGATGAATGACGTGGCTAATTGGCGATCGCGATCGGCAATGTTATGCGCACGATTTAACAATTCTCAATATGCCGATATGTGATGAAGAGTGGACCCGATAATTTTATGTTGAAAATTTGATAACATATCGGATCCGAAACATCGGCCTCCTTTAAAGTTATACTCCTACCATTATTGCGATTGAACGGACGCGATATTTTTTTATGAATTTGCTTTGAATTTCATATCGGGTCTGGAATTATGTGTTTATCGCAATATCAGTAAACTCGATTATCGAAGATCGGCGATTCATGTTCATGGAAGTATACTTCACTTGGAAAGCTCCGATATGCGAAATGCAATATGGCATATGAGTAAGATAATACATCGGAGGTCTTTGATGAGCGAAGAAATGCTAAGAGCTACTTCCGATGAAATCTTATGATGCGAATGGTCTTATGATATTCCTTGAAATTTCAATTGGGTTTTCTAAGTGAATAAAAGCAAAGCTACAAAAATGCTTGAATTCTAATAAATCAAAATTAAATTTCCCTGAACCTGTTTGCAAATTTGAAATGAGTTCGCTGCTTACTTCAAGTCTTGAAAAGAAATAAAAACCTACAAATAAAACAGAACATAAATCAAAAATAAACTAAGGAAAAGAGAAACTAATAAGAGATGAGAACAAAGTTGTAAATGCGTACCTGGAAGGAATTTGTTTGTAAATTTCACCTGATAATCTTCAAATTCTTCCTTTGATTTAAAATCATCTCATTATTTATTCTAAATCTAAGTGTGCAATCAGCCTAAATGAAATCAATCATTCATGTTCAGGAAATATAAAATTTACCAGAAATAAATATGAAACTATGCTTCCCTTTCGAAGTGAAGTAATAATTTATTACCTCTGCTCATTCCGAATTAATCTTGAGAAAAATCTGAATTGTTATAGTGAATTTTTAATAATGCCTTTAGTAAATAGACATGATGCGTTTTTACAGCATCAGATAATAAACTAAAAATTAGAATGAGATTAAGCCACTAATTGTAGAAAAATGTCAAAACAGATTTAAATGTGTGCACTTGGCAAAATGGGCATCCTTAAGATCAGCTTTTGGCAAATTCCGAGGAATATAATATGAACTTCATATGATTTCCGTGACAGGTTAGATTGACTAATAATGATTAGAATTAGGCTTATCATAGTCAATCACACATCTCATGGGATAATGGGATCATGAAGCTTTTATATCCTCAAATCCTCACCATATAAATTTCAAGAGAAAATCTTAGAAGGAAAACCTGAAATGAAGAAAAGTAGCTTTGAGGCAATTGATACCAAGTGCAACTTTAATTGAATTTAATCAAGACATTATTCAAAATAGGCAGAGTAGAGATATCGCTATAAGAAATTTCAAAAAGGAAAGCAAGAATTAAAATTTTCTGATAAGGAAAAATGTTCCCATTGATCATGTATGAGAAGGCTGATTGCTTTGTTTTATTTTTTAATCTACAGAACTGCTGAAAATAAATTAACTACATAAAACAAGCTAACTAAATTAATTCTACTCCTATTCTAACCATATACATGAAAATGACTAGGTATAGTCATATTTCCAGTGTAACCATTCTCTCATTTTTATTCCCGCGTTTATGTACAGTTCAAATGTTAGAAGTAAGAATAAAAATCTAACTAAACTAAGGAAAATAAATCTGAAATAAGAATGTACAGTTATTGTTAGCAACTTAATTAAAATATCTTTCTCATGAAATTTCCTTTCCAATTCAATACCAATTGGATCGCAAAAATCTGGATGGATTTCCATTAAGGATGGGGAAATGTTCAAGGAAAGAGATAACAGGCCAGATTGTGAAGATGAGCTTTTAAATTCAAAGGCCTGAAAAAAATTGTTAGTGTTATGTACAAATGTTAAATCATTGTCAATTTTACTTGAAGGAAAAATTTCCAAACAATTTTCAAATGAGTCAATGAAAAATGGATGGAAGCCTTTCAAATAAAATGGCAATTTATTAATTGAATTGAATTGCTGGCCAGATTGCAAAAATACATTCTCTTGTTGACATTGCCTTTGAAAAGATAGAAGCTTTTGATGAAACATTAGCATTGATATAAATTGGAATATTAATATCTTTTGATGCTCATGATTATAATATGAAACTTCGATTTCCCAATCGGACAATGCATCAATTGAGTGTTTGATAATAAGGTGTTCAATATGCCAGCGAAGAGTGTGAAAATTTTGCAAAATAAAATCAGAAAATAAATCTAAGTTTAAACAAAATAGCTGAGGAAACAAAAATAAAATGAAATCACTATTTGTACAACTAATGTTACAGCACATTTGGGATCGATTTGAAACGATTTCATTTTCACAAGGAATGGCCAGAATTATGGAATTTGAAAAATTTTGAATTCCAACTTGTGAATTAGAAAACGAATTATGATTATGAATGGGAATGGAAGTTTGATCCTCATATGAATCATAAATTGGAATGTTTTCTTGAATGGTGAAATCATGAAGATAATTTGCTGCTCTAAAATGAGGATTAGTTGGGATAATTCCTAAATTGAAGTGTTCCTCATTCTCAGATGTTATTTGAATTTTCTCATGAGGATTCTCTTGAGAGGAATAGAAATCAACATCCTCAATATCAGAGTAATCATCATAAATGACCTCACAAGATTCTCTAGAATTCCCTTGAATCTCATCCAATATATCAAAACAAGGAGGGACAAGAATCTCATGTTCATTGGTGGCAAAAGAATGATCAATAATTGTTTCTTTATCTTGATAAAAATTTAATGGTAATTCATTTAAATCATCCTCTTTAATTTCTGAAATATCATTGATACTAGGAGGAAAAATATTACCATTATTGAAAATATCAGGATAAAGGGAAAAGTGTGAACTTGAAACAATGCATTTAAAACTGTCTCTGTTTGAGAGCTCTTGTGCATTATGCTCATTGTAAATTTCAGATTGCAGATCATTTCTTTGCGTGCATATGCTTTCTTGAAGAACGCTGCTTTGCTGCTCTGATTTTGGCATTTGCTCATCATGGAGAAATTCAGAAATTTGTACAGCAGTTTGCATTTTATTTACTTTAATTGCTGCTTGTACTTGCTGATTTGCGATTTGATTTTCCGAATTTACTTCAAAGTAGCTTTCAGATTTCAAGGCGGATTTTTCTCCAAGATTGCTGCTGTTGTCTTCTTGCATTTGAATGGAAATATTTTCCAAGCTTTGTGAAACCGCTTCATCAGCATTTATTTGCACATCCGTGTTGGGATTTTCATTTGTATTGGAAGGGGATGGAACAAAGCTTGAATCAATTTCATATGGATTGGGAATGGTTGGAAGAGAACTAATATATTTAAACCAATCTAATGATTCTTCTTCCGTAGGTTTATCTTCGTCGCTAAACCTTAAACAATTCAAGTGAAATCGAATATGAAAATCATTAACAGATTCATTTTTAAACCTTCGTAGATATTCAATTTCTTGACATACCTGTTCATAATCGTAGCTGTCACAAAATTGTAACAAATTGATCCCAGCTATGGATTGAGGCAACTGGAAGAGTTTTGCACCAGTTTCTGGCTTTTGCCACAAATGTGAGAGTAAAGATTCTGCATAAAATGCCTTCATCAATTCCTTGAAAATCATATTTTGAAACATTTTGAATAAATTGAAAGACATGGTTAAAAGCAGAAGAATTTCTCTTACCATTGAACTTTGCCTGAGACAAGAGTCTTACCACTTCGGGTGGAGTATTGGAGGATGCTCGTCCATGGATACAACTCCAAATTGGAAGTTTGAGAGGAGCCATCACAATAAATAAAATATTAAAATTGAAAAGACTCCAATAGACAAAAATCTCAGGCCCTCCTTCTAGCGCCAAAAATGTTGATGCCTCGAAAATCGCTGCAACAACATTGGGGGATAACCACCCGGTCCGGACCTTAAAAGCAGCTCCTTTTCCGTTTGGTGTGGTGGCTCCGACTGTTCATCTAGGTCCAGTTACCTTCTCCCTATTGCTATTGGTTTATAATGTATCTTTAACTACCAATAGTCAGGGACATCAGATCACTTCTCCTTGCTGATCAGGCAAGAGAATGACCCTTAAGCTGATTTGGGCTCAGCCAAGCCACAACTAAAGTTTTGCCTCTTTGAGGAAAGGACTTAACAGAGTGTATAATTTACTCTAAATGCAAGATTATTCTATGATGCAAGCAAAAGAAACTAACCTAAATCCTATCTTAATTAGGCAGATATAGATCTAACCCAACTAAGAGCAAGATAATTAAAATATTAGGATTTAAATATGTCTTGTTTATGATGAATATCAAGTTAATGAAGTAGTTCAATTAACTGATATTATGGTTACCAAAACACATTCTATTGAGACCTTAAAACTGAAATAATAAACCAACAACATTCAGGAAGTAGTTCACAAAATGATATTGATTATCAAAACAGCAAACCCAATAACTAAACAATAATATGTGGAAATAGTTCACAACATATTACCACTCAATAAATCAGTTTTAATAAGACAGATTTCTGAGTAAATAGTTACTCAGAAATCAGAAGTTAATCCATAAAAAACAGAGATACATAATAACAAGATTGAGACAAATTACCCATATTGACAATAGTGCACAAACATGAATAAAATGAGACATCCCTGTCACTATAAAAATGAAACTGATATTTAAAACAGTAGTATTAGAAATACCAATTTATTGCATCCATTTCTCTGTTCTTGGTCTCCAACAGCCCTTTACATTGCTTGAACTTCTGCCTTCAAAACTAGAGCCACAATAGTGCAAGCTTTGTTCCTCATGCATAATTCAATATACAAAGGGAAAACCCTCAATAATCCCCAGATCTGAGATTTTTCACTCCTCCCTCCTACAACTCTAAATTCCAATTACAATAGTGCTTTTAGAAGCTCTAAAATTGCAGAGGAGAGCAGCCCCTATTCCATTTTGCAATCTGTTATTTATACTGTTTGTGAAGGAATTCTTGAGAGGAAATTTTGGTGAAGAGAAATCTGCCAAATCCAATTCTATTTGCTCAAAATTCCTGATCTTCAATTGCTGGAGCCTTCTCATTGATTGAGATCTTTTTCTCCATATTCTTCCCACTGTTTTCCTGCAAAAGAAATCAAAATAAATTAAAATGCAATCAAAATATCATTTCTGGCAATTAAATCAAACCCAATCAAATTCTATTTAAATAGATAATTAAAAACAAAATATAAGCTCTGTATTGATGCTTGGAATGGTTTTATTGGTAAATGATATTATTGACCAATGGATCTGCAATTAGAAGAGGCTTTGGACAAATGAAATTCAAAACAATAACTCAGAAAATTGATTTTGTTTTCAAAATTCGGAGCCTGATCTTCTGCCTGATTTTTGGCCCAATAAATGATCAAATCTGTTGGTGAAACCTCCTCCAAAATGTTCTCCTTGATTTTCTCTTTCCAATGAGCCGTCCTGGGCCTCATTTGGCCAAGTATAACTCATCTTATGAGCTTCCAAAGTTGATGAGTCAAATCTGGCATGAATCTGGAAATTCTGTTGCTGGGCTAAAAAATGTAATTAAAAACTAATCCTAAATTAGTCTCTAATTAATTACTAATTATTAATCTAACTAACTAATATCTAATTAATTATTTAAAAACAAATTAAATCTAACTACAAACTAATTAATATTAATTTAAATGATATTTAAATGAATTAATTTAATTACTATAATATATTACATATTATAATAAATTACATATTATTAATTAATTAATATAATATATTTACATATACATAATTCATATACAAATTAATATTAAAAAACATAAACTAACCATAACCATATAAAAATATTAAAACTAAAACTTGTCACCATACGTAAGAGTTAAAAAAGTCATTTGAAATAAACTACACAAGGTTTTATTTCATAGTTTTAATCCCTTTTCGCTATCGGCATGAGAGGATGGACGAGTTAACAACTTATTCCGCATACATATAAGTTCCGATGCGATGGACGAGTTAATAACTTATTTCGCATGCATATAAGTTCCGATGCGATGGACGAGTTAAAAGTTCCGATGCGATCGTAGTTTTAATAAGACTTGGTCAATGTCTTATTGTCTTTTGTTTATCGGCAACTCGCGTCGGGTGTAGCCCAAAGGACATATCGGGGCTCTTTTAAAATTGGTTGCGAAATAGAATTCCCGATGCAATTATTTTTATATTTTTGTTTTTTGTTTTAAATTTTAATTTAATTAAATTAATTATATAATATATTAATTAATTTAATTAATTTAAAATTTAATTTAAAATTTAAATTTTCATTTTTTTTTGTTTTGTTTTTATGAACCTAAGTTTTTAAACCATAGCTAAAAATAAAACTACAGCCACTTAGAAAATAAATGAAAAATAATAAAAATAAACTACAGCCACTTGAATGTTAGGCTTTTCGAGATTAAGATTTGATTAGAAAATTGGAGTGAATTTCTTAAGTCCCGATGCTTAATTATTTGGCTGCATAATGAAAAATGTTAGTAAAACCTTCTACGAGTTAATATTTAAACTGAATGCGTTATTGGACAAATTTATTTACAAAATGTGATATTGTACATTTTATGCATTTTTAACCCAGGCTAGATAAATGATGAGATTTCAAAGGAGTGCCATTTTCAAACCAGTTGACCAAATGAGGCGAAACAAGCGTCAATGTGAAGCTTGTAAAAAATCGATTCTAACAAAGTAATCAAAATAAGAATCCAAAGAAAACTAAAAATTAACGAAAGCATAGGGCAATCAATTAAAATAAAAATCAAAAAGGTGCTTAGCCAAAATTTTTATAGAAAGGGTCCCCATTATTTAAGCGGACGCATCAATAATGGGGGGTGTTGTGTTTTTACCACAACATGACCCGAGGTTGGATTTGTGCACGTTCGTGTAGCTCGTTTGCCCGGCCCTCCCTTGTCGGTTCGTTTCGGTCGTTCGGGCGCCCATGCAAAACCGTTTGGGCGGGTAGTTTGAGGGCGCCCGTGTAAACTCGTTTGGGCGGGTCATTTGAGGGCGCCCGTGTGAATTCGTTCGGGCGGGACATTCGGGCGAGGGCCGTATCAAAAATGCTAAGTTGTGACCCGAGGTTGGCTTTGTGCACGTTTGTGCAGCTTGTTTGCCCGGCTCTCCCTTGTTGGTTCGTTTCGGTCGTTCGGGCGGGTCGTTTGAGGGCGCCCGTGTGAACTCGTTCAGGCGGGTCGTTTGAGGGCGCCCGTGTGAACTCGTTCGGGCGGGTCGTTTGAGGGCGCCCGTGTGAACTCGTTCGGGCGGGTCGTTCGGGCGAGGGCGTGCCCGGGCGAACGAGCCCGTATCAAAAATGCTAAGTTGTGACCCGAGGTTTTCTTTGTGCACGTTCGTGCAGCTCGTTTGCCAGGCTCTCCCTTGTCGGTTCGTTTCGGTCTTTCGGGAGCCAATGCCAAATTGTTCGGGCGGGTCGTTTGAGGGCGCCCGTGTGAACTCATTCGGGTGGGTCATTTGAGGTCGCCCGTGTGAACTCGTTCGGGCGAGGGCCGCATCAAAAATGCTAAGTTGTGACCTGAGGTTGGCTTTGTGCACGTTCGTGCAGCTCGTTTGCCTGGGTCTCCCTTTTCGGTTCGTTGCGGTCGTTCGGGCGCCCATGCAAAATCGTTCGGGGGGGGTTGTTTGAGGGCGCCTGTGTGAACTCGTTCGGGTGGGTCGTTTGAGGGCGCCCATGTGAACTCGTTTGGGCGAGGGCCGTATCAAAAATTCTAAGTTGTGACCCGAGGTTGGCTTTGTGCACGTTCGTGCAGCTCATTTGCCTGGCTCTCCCTTGTCGGTTCATTTCGGTCGTTCGGGCGGGTCGTTTGAGGGCGCCCATGTGAACTCGTTCGGGCGGGTCATTCGGGCGGGTCGTTTCAGGGCACCCATGTGAACTGGTTCGGGCGGGTCATTTGAGGGCGCCCGTGTGAACTCGTTCGGGCGGGTCGTTCGAGCGGGTCATTTGGGGGCGCCCGTGTGAACTCGTTCGGGCGGGTCGTTCGGGCGAGGGTCATATCAAAAATGCTAAGTTGTGACCTGAGGTTGGCTTTGTGCACGTTCGTGCAACTCGTTTGCCCGGCTCTCCCTTGTCGGTTCATTTCGGTCGTTCGAGCGCCCATGCAAAATCGTTCGGGCGGGTCGTTTGAGGGTGCCCGTGTGAACTCGTTCGAGCGGGTCGTTCGGGCGAGGGCCGTATCAAAAATGCTAAGTTGTGACCCGAGGTTGGCTTTGTGCACGTTCGTGCAGCTCGTTTGCCCGGCTCTCCCTTGTCGGTTCGTTTCGGTCATTCGGGCGGGTCATTTGAGGGCGCCCGTGTGAACTCGTTCGGGCGGGTCGTTTAAGGGCGCCCGTGGGAACTCGTTCGGGCGGGTCGTTTGAGGGCGCCCGTGTGAACTCGTTCGGGTGGGTCGTTCGGGCGAGGGCCGTATCAAAAATGCTAAGTTGTGACCCGAGGTTGGCTTTGTGCACGTTCGTCCAGCTCGTTTGCCCGACTCTTCCTTGTCGGTTCGTTTCGGTCGTTCGGGCGCCCATGCAAAATCGTTCGGGCGGGTCGTTTGAGGGTGCCTGTGTGGACTCATTCTGGTGGATCGTTTGGGTGGATCGTTTGAGGGCGCTCGTGTGAATGCGTTCGGGCGGGTCGTTCGGGTGAGGGCCGTATCAAAAATGCTAAGTTGTGACCTGAGGTTGGCTTTGTGCACGTTCGTGCAGCTCGTTTGCCTGGCTCTCCCATGTCGGTTCGTTTCGGTCGTTCGGGCGCCCATGCAAAATTGTTCGGGCGGGTCGTTTGAGGGCGCCTGTGTGAACTCGTTCAGGTGGGTCATTCGGGCGGGTCGTTTGAGGGCACCCGTGTGAACTCGTTCAGGCCGGTCGTTTGGGCGAGTCGTTTGAGGGCGCCCATGTGAACTCGTTCGAGCGGGTCGTTCGGGTAGGTCGTTCGGGCGGGTCATTTGAGGGCGCCTGTGTGAACTCGTTCGGGCGGGTTATTCGGGCGAGGGCCATATCAAAAATGCTAAGTTGTGACCCAAGGTTGGCTTTTTGCACGTTCGTGCAGCTCGTTTGCCCGGCTCTCCCTTGTCGGTTCGTTTCGGTCGTTCGGGCGCTCATGAAAAATCGTTCAGGTGGGTCGTTTGAGGGTGCTCGTGTGAACTCGTTCAGGCGGGTCGTTTGAGGGCGCCCGTGTGAACTCGTTTGGGTGGGTCGTTCAGGTGAGGGTCGTATCAAAAATGCTAAGTTCTGACCCGAGGTTGGCTTTGTGCACGTTCTTGCAGCTCGTTTGCCCGGCTCTCCCTTGTCGGTTCCTTTCGGTCGTTCGGACGCCTATGCAAAATCGTTCGGGCGGGTCGTTTGAGGGTGCCCATGTGAACTCGTTCGGGCAGGTTGTTCGGGCGGATGGTTTGAGGGCGCCCGTGTGAACTCGTTCGGGTGGGTCGTTCGAGTGAGGATCGTATCAAAAATGCTTAGTTGTGACCCGAGGTTGGCTTTGTGCACGTTCATGCAGCTCATTTGCCCGGCTCTCCCTTGTCGGTTGTCTCGGTCGTTCGGGCACCCATGCAAAATCGTTCGGGCGGGTCGTTTGAGGGCGCCCGTGTGAACTCGTTCGGGCGGGTCATTTGAGGGCGCCCTTGTGAACTCGTTCGAGTGGGTCATTCGGGCGGGTCGTTTGAGGGCGCCCGTGTGAAGTCGTTCGGGCGGGTCGTTTCAGGGTGCCCATGTGAACTCGTTCGGGTGGGTCGTTTGAGGGTTACCGTGTCAACTCGTTCGGGCGGGTCGTTTGAGGGCGTCCGAGTGAACTCATTCGGGCGGTTCATTTGAGGGCGCCCGTGTGAACTCGTTCGAGCGGGTCGTTTGAGGGCGCCCGTGTGAACTCATTCGGGCAGGTCATTCGGGCGGGTCATTTCAGGGTGCCCGTGTGAACTCGTTCGGCGGGTTGTTTGAGGGTGCCCGTGTGAACTCATTCAGGCGGGTCATTCGGGCGACGGCCGTATCAAAAATGCTAAGTTGTGACCCGAGGTTGGCTTTGTGCATTTTCGTTCAGCTCGTTTTCCCGACTCTCCCTTATCGGTTCGTTTCGGTCGTTCGGGCACATATGCAAAATCTTTCGGGCGGGTCGTTTCGGGCAGGTCGTTCGGGCGAGGGCCGTATCAAAAATGCTAAGTTGTTACCCGAGGTTGGATTTGTGCACGTTCGTGCAGCTCGTTTGCCCGGGTCTCCCTTGTCGGTTTGTTTCGGTCGTTCGGGTGCGCATGCAAAATCGTTCGATCGGGTCATTTGAGGGCACCCATGTGAACTCGTTCCGGGGGGTCATTCGGGTGAGGGCGCGCCTGGGCGAACGAGCCCATATCAAAAATGCTAAGTTGTGACCCTAGGTTGGCTTTGTGTGCGTTCGTGCAGCTCGTTTGCCCGGCTCTCCCTTGTCGGTTAGTTTCGGTCGTTCGGGTGCCCATGAAAAATCATTCGGGGGGGTCGTTTGAGGGCGCCTGTGTGAACTCGTTTGGGCAGGTTGTCCAGGTGAGGGCCATATCAAAAATGCTAAGTTATGACCCGAGGTTTGCTTTGTGCACGTTCGTGCAGCTCGTTTGCCCGGCTCTCCCTTGTGGGTTCGTTTCGGTCGTTCGGGTGCCCATGCAAAATCGTTCGGGCGGGTCGTTTGAGGGCACCCGTGTGAACTCGTTCGGGGGGGTCGTTCGGGTGAGGGCGCGCCCTGGCGAATGAGCCCGTATCAAAAATGCTAAGTTGTGACCCGAGGTTGGCTTTGTGCGCGTTCGTGCAGCTCATTTGCCCGGCTCTCCCTTGTCGGTTCGTTTCGGTCGTTCGGGCGGGTCGTTTGGGCGAGGGTCATATCAAAAATGCTAAGTTATGACTCGAGGTTGGCTTTGTGCACGTTCGTACAACTCGTTTGCCCGTCTCTCCCTTGTCGCTTCGTTTCGGTCGTTCACGCGCCCATGCGAAATCGTTCGGGCGGGTCGTTTAAGGGCGTCCATGTGAACTCGTTCGGGCGGGTCGTTTGGGCGAGGGTGCGTCCGGGCGAATGCGCCCGTATAAAAAATGCTAAGTTGTGACCCTAGGTTGGTTTTGTGCACCTTCGTGCAGCTCGTTTGCCTGGCTCTCCCTTGTCGCTTCGTTTGGGTCGTTGGGGCGGGTCGTTCGGGCGAGTTGTTCAGGCGAGGGCGCGCCCGGGCGAACTAACCCATATCAGAAATGCTAAGTTGTGACCTGAGGTTGGCTTTGTGCAGGTTCGTGCAGCTCGTTTGCCCGGCTCTCCCTTGTCGCTTCGTTTGGGTCATTTGAGGGCACCCGTGTGAACTCGTTCGGGCGGGTCGTTCGGGCGAGTCATTCGAGCGAGGGCGCGGCCGGGCGAACGAGCCCGTATCAAAAATGTTAAGTTGTGACTCGAGGTTGGCTTTGTGCATGTTCATGCAGCTCGTTTGCCTGGCTCTCCCTTGTCGCTTCGTTTCGGTCGTTCGGGCGGGTCGTTTGAGGGCGCCCGTGTGAACTCGTTCGGGCGAGGGCACGCCTGGGCGAACGGGCCTGTATCAAAAATTCTAAGTTGTGACCCGAGGTTGGCTATGTGCACTTTCGTGCAGCTCGTTTTCCCATCTCTCCCTTGTCGCTTCGTTTGGGTCGTTCGGGCGGGTCGTTCGGGTGAGTCGTTCGGGCGAGTGTGCGCCTGTGCGAACGAACCCGTATCAAAAATGCTAAGTTGTGACCCGAGGTTGGCTTTATGCACGTTCGTGTAGCTCGTTTTCCCGGCTCTCCCTTGTCACTTCGTTTCGGTCGTTCAGGCGCCCATGTGAAATCGTTCAGGCGGGTCGTTTGAGGGTGCCTGTGTGAACTCGTTCGGGCGTGTCGTTCGGGCGAGGGCGCGCCCGGGCGAACGAGCCCGTATAAAAAATGCTAAGTTGTGACCCGAGGTTGGCTTTGTGTGCGTTCGTGCAGCTCGTTTGCCTGGCTCTCCCTTGTCCTCTTCGTTTCGATCGTTCGGGCGCCCATGCGAAATCGTTTGGGCGAGTCGTTTGAGGGCGCCCTTGTGAACTCATTCCGGCGGGTCGTTCGGGCGAGGGCTCGCCCGGGCGAACGAGCTCGTATAAAAAATGCTAAGTTGTGACCCGAGGTTGGCTTTGTGCACGTTCATGCAACTCGTTTGCCTGGCTCTCCCTTGTCACTTCGTTTCGGTCGTTCGGGCGGGTCGTTTGAGGGCGCCCATGTGAACTCGTACGTGCGGGTCGTTCGGGCGAGGGCGTGCCCGTATAAAAAATGCTAAGTTGTGACCCGAGGTTTGCTTTGTGCATGTTCGTGCAGCTCGTTTTCCCAGCTCTCTCTTGTCGGTTCGTTTCGGTCGTTCGGGCAGCCATGCAAAATCGTTCGGGCGGGTCGTTTGAGGGTGCCCGTGTGAACTCGTTCAGGCGGATCGTTTGAGGGCGCCCGTGTGAACTCGCTCGGGCGGGTCGTTCGGGCGAGGCCCGTATCAAAAATGCTAAGTTGTGACCCGAGGTTGGCTTTGTGCACATTCATGCAGCTCGTTTGCCCGGCTCTCCCTTGTCGGTTTGTCTCTGTCGTTCGGGCGCCCATACAAAATCATTCGGGTGGGTCGTTTGAGGATGCCCGTGTGAACTCGTTCGGGCGGGTCGTTTGAGGGCACCCGTGTGAACTCGTTCGAGCGGGACGTTCGGGCGGGTCGTTTGAGGGTGCCCGTGTGAACTCGTTCGGGCGGGTCGTTTCAGGGTGCCCATGTGAACTCGTTCAGGCGGGTCATTGGAGGACACCCGTGAGAACTCGTTTGGGCGGGTCGTTTGAGGGCACCCGTGTGAACTCGTTCGAGCGGGACGTTCGGGCGAGTCGTTTGAGGGCGCTAGTGTGAACTTGTTCGGGCGGGTCGTTTCAAGGTGCCCATGTGAACTCGTTCAGGTGAGTCGTTTGAGGGTGCCCGCGTGAACTCGTTCGAGCGGGTCGTTTGGCGGGTCGTTTGAGGGCGCCCGTATGAACTTGTTCGGGCGGGTCGTTTCAGGGTGCCCGTGTGAACTCGTTCGGGCGGGTCGTTTGAGGGTACCTGTGACGCCCTAGCGTCTCGGGCAGGGCGTGCACGGTGGTTGACACGGATGTGGAAGGAGCGCGGGTGGACCGAGCGAGGAATCGTGCACGGTGACTGGGCGGTTGAACGTAAAATAGGTGGGCGGCGAGCCGGGCAGAGGCGCGCCCAGGAGTGAACGGCGGGTCGGGCAGGCAGACGTCGTGCAGAGGCGCGCCCGGGCGTAAACGGCGGATCGGGCAGACGACCGTCGTGCAGAGGCGCACCCGGGTATGAACGGCGGGTCGGGCAGACGACAGTCGTGCAAAGGCGCGCCCAGGCGTGAACGGCGGGTCGGGCAGACGACCGTTGTGCAAGCGCGCCCGGGTGTGAACGATCGATCGGGCGGGCGAGCGTCGTGCAGGAGCGCGCCCGAGAAGAAATAGCGAACGAGTGTGCAGAGCGGGCGACGCGCCGGGTGAAGGCGTGCCCGCCGGACAGGAACAGGAGTTGTGCAGAAGCGCGCCCAGGGACAAACGACGAGTCGGGCGGACGACCGTCGTGCAGAGGCGCGCCCGGTGAAGGAGCGGGCGGCGAGTCGGGCAAGGCGCGCCCGCCCGAAACAGAAACGAAACAAAGGAGAAACGGCGAGCTGGGCAGGGAGCGCCCGCGCGCCGGGTAAACAAAGGCACAAGGCGACGTGCGAACCGGTTGGCAAACCGGCGAGTCGACCCGAGGGCGCCCAGCACCAACCGGGCGGGCGACCCAAGGGCGAACTCGCCCAGGCGCAAGTGACGAAGTACGACAGCGGGCAGAACATGGCGATGTGGCAGCGAGCTGGGCGGAGGTCGGCACAGAAGCGCGGGCAACAAGACACAGGCACGAAGAATAAGGAGTAATTGGACCGAAGATTCATAAGGCGTGGTCGGCCTTGCCTTAAAGCAAGGGCCGACCCGTCCACCAAGGAGTTTCGGGGTTTCTTAAAACACAAGTATGGGCGTCGGCCGAAAAGTGAAGAAGCTCCTAAAGGACGAAGGAGGGACTATAAAAGGCAAGCTCATTGTGGCATTGAGGATCATCGAAGTCTTGGCGTTCTCTCTATACGCTAAGGACTGCAACAAAGGATGCGCACTCTCTTGTAGTGCGAAGCAGACAGTGAATGCGAGTTGGGTTATTATGAAGGCCGAACAAGATCGAAAAGGAGGATTGCCTTAGCCACCAACAGCAGGGTGTCCAAGCCGAGTAGACAGGGAGGTTGACACGATAACAGCACTTGATTCAGGTGGTTAGTCGTTGGGCGCAGATCGGGTAAAAGGTGAACTCGGGCGAGTGCCTTAGACAGATCGGGCGTGCAGAGACAGCACCAATCTACAGTCGGGCGGCGAGTTTTAACTCGGCCGCAGACCATAATTCATAGGCGCAGGCCTGTTGTGATTCGGGCGAACTATAAACGGAGCGCCGGGCAAAGGTTGCCACGGCGGAACAATAGAACCGGGCGGAGACCGGGTAAGGCGAAACGGTGAGCTGGGCGGAGGGCCAACTCAGGCATAACTGCGGGTAGGTGCACACGAACAGGCGAGCTGCGGTTGGGTGAACCAGCTCGTCCGTGTCGTGCGGTGATAACCGGCGGACAGTGTAAACGGAGGCGCGGGTCGGTCGTGCAGCGACGCCCGGCGGACAGTAAACGAAGGGTGCGGGTCGGTCGTGCAGCGACGCCCGGCAGATAAGAAACGAAGGCGCGGTTGGTCGTGCGGTGACAACCGGCGGGCAGAGATAAACGACCGAGTGGTGGTCGTGTGGGAGTAACCGGCCAGCAGTGGATCGGGTGGACAAGTGAACGTTCGTGCAGCAGCTGAACGACGTGCGGGCGGTGCCCGAGTTGGATTCTGTACACGACGGGCGGGAGTTACCCGACGTCCATTGTATTTGTCAAGAGTGCGGCCGAGACTTAAGACTGGCGCACGGATTGTATATTGGTTAATATAATTGGTTGGGCAGACTTTTGGGAGTTGCCCCTCCCACATATGGTTGTGTGATTTATTATTGTGGCATGTTTTATGTTGAATGTTGATTTAATGTTTAACAGAGTTTAAGTGCATAATAATAAGTTGAAGTTTTAGTGGAAGGCGTAGTCCATAGGCGCACACTTGGGAAAAGTGGGCGTCCGTTGGTGCCGCGCGCTGCCCAATTAACAAAAAAAATATTGGGGGCGTGACAGGTGGTATCAGAGCTCGGTCAGCGAGCTGGTTTGAGAAACTGAAGAAGGATCTGCGTGCTTTAAAAACAAGAAGATGTCTATCCTGGAATTACTAGGGTGTGAAACCTTGGAAGAGCTTGAGAAGAACATTCTTAAAGAGAATGACGAACTGCGGCGAGAGTACATGGACTGTGGCAGGAAGCTGGCAGCAACGAAGCGTGCTCTTCGGATGATAGTCAGAAAGGGAGCTTCGAACTTGAATGCGGACGAAGCTAACAGACTTACAAAGGAAGGACTCTCCATAGAAAGAGAGCTTAAAGAACTAAGGCTGAGACAGGAAATGAACAAGAGGAGAAAGGATTGCCTAATCCTCGAAAAGCGACTCGAGACCCTAAAAGAGGAAGTAAGGCTCGAGGAAAAACGAAAGGAAAAAGAGGGAGTTCAGAAAGCTAAAGAAACTCCGATCATAGAGGTTTCATCTGCAGAAGAACTTCAAGAGGAGACTGCGAACGAGATGGAATTGGACGCCACCTCCAAAGCAGGAATCGAAGTAGACAGCAAGGAAACCGATACCACAACACGGGGTCTGTTATACGCGCAGGCAAGGCTCGGTATGACAGATATTTCCGCTATGATTGACAGCGGGGCCTCGCATAATTTCATGAGTCGAAGGACGGCAAGGAAATTGGGATTGCAGGTTGTACCCATAGAAGCACAAGTAAAAACAGTCAACTCTCCTCCGGCAGATGTTTTCGGTATGGCCGAAGGAGTGGTGGTCACTCTCGGTGAGTGGACGGGAAAAGTAGACTTCACCATAGTGAAGATCGACGACTATGAGGCCGTATTGGGGATGGAGTTCCTAAAACAATACGAGGTCGTAGTTGCGCCACATTTGGAGAAACTCTTCATCTATGATGGTCAGGGGGACACACCTATCAGTGTTCCAACTATCGAAATAATGAAGAAGGACCCTAAAGAAAGCAAGAGGAGGCGTTCTAAAAAGCCGAAACTTGAGGAACAGCCCTTGGCTGTTGTAGCCCTCTCCGAGAATTGTTCAAACACCCTCAGGGAGCTGGGGGAAGGGAAAGATAATGACGGAGGAGCACTGAACGAGCCGAAGATCCAAGAAGGAGATCGGGAGTCACGGAAAGACCCGACGAAAAGTGAAGGACCAGACATTGAGATGGAGCTGGTTGATAAAGGGGAACCTCCAGGTTCTCCCCATGCGACCTCTTGATGAATAAGAGGAGGTGGGCTCGTTGTTGGCTGTTCAAGGCAATGAGCCCGCACTTGGAGAATTGGACAGGAAAAAGAAAGTGCAGCAGAAAATGAGGAGGGTTCTCATAGATCTGGGCACGAGATGGTAAACGAAGGTTGGCCGCGGATGAGTTGTCGGGTCGACAACGTCTTCGGGTGGGGGAGTGTGACGCCCTAGCGTCTCGGGCAGGGCGTGCACAATGGTTGACACGGATGTGGAAGGAGCGCGGGTGGACCGGGCGAGGAATCGTGCACGGTGACCGGGCGGTTGAACGTAAAATAGGTGGGCGGCGAGCCGGGCAGAGGCGCGCCCACCGTCGTGCAGAGGCGCGCCCAGGAGTGAACGGTGGGTCGGGCAGGCAGACGTCGTGCAGAGGTGCGCCCGGGCGTAAACGGCGGGTCGGGCAGACGACCGTCGTGCAGAGGTGCACCCGGGTATGAACGGCGGGTCGGGCAGACGACAGTCGTGCAAAGGCGCGCCCAGGCATGAACGGCGGGTCGGGCAGACGACCGTCGTGCAAGCGCACCCGGGTGTGAACGATGGATTGGGCGGGCGAGCGTCGTGCAGGAGCGCGCCCGAGAAGAAATAGCGAACGAGCGTGCAGAGCGGGCGACGCGCCGGGTGAAGGCGTGCCCGCCGGACAGGAACAGGAGTTGTGCAGAAGCGCGCCCAGGGACAAACGACGAGTCGGGCGGACGACCGTCGTGCAGAGGCGCGCCCGGGTAGAAACGGCAAACAAGTGAAGGAGCGGGCGGCGAGTCGGGCAAGGCGCGCCCGCCCGAAACAGAAACGAAACAAAGGAGAAACGGCGAGCTGGGCAGGGAGCGCCCGCGCGCCGGGTAAACAAAGGCACAAGGCGACGTGCGAACCGGTTGGCAAACCGGCGAGTCGACCCGAGGGCGCCCAGCACCAACCGGGCGGGCGACCCAAGGGCGAACTCGCCCAGGCGCAAGTGACGAAGTACGACAGCGGGCAGAACATGGCGATGTGGCAGCGAGCTGGGGGGAGGTCGGCACAGAAGCGCGGGCAACAAGACACAGGCACGAAGAATAAGGAGTAATTGGACCGAAGATTCATAAGGCGTGGTCGGCCTTGCCTTAAAGCAAGGGCCGACCCGTCCACCAAGGAGTTTCGGGGTTTCTTAAAACACAAGTATGGGCGTCGGCCGAAAAGTGAAGAAGCTCCTAGAGGACGAAGGAGGGACTATAAAAGGCAAGCTCATTGTGGCATTGAGGATCATCGAAGTCTTGGCGTTCTCTCTATACGCTAAGGACTGCAACAAAGGATGCGCACTCTCTTGTAGTGCGAAGCAGACAGTGAATGCGAGTTGGGTTATTGTGAAGGCCGAACAAGATCGAAAAGGAGGATTGCCTTAGCCACCAGCAGCAGGGTGTCCAAGCCGAGTAGACAGGGAGGTTGACACGATAACAGCACTTGATTCAGGTGGTTAGTCGTTGGGCGCAGATCGGGTAAAAGGTGAACTCGGGCGAGTGCCTTAGACAGATCGAGCGTGCAGAGACAGCACCAATCTACAGTCGGGCGGCGAGTTCTAACTCGGCCGCAAACCATAATTCATAGGCGCAGGCCTGTTGTGATTCGGGCGAACTATAAACGGAGCGCCGGGCAAAGGTTGCCACGGCGGAACAACAGAACCGGGCGGAGACCGGGTAAGGCGAAACGGTGAGCTGGGCGGAGGGCCAACTCAGGCATAACTGCAGGTAGGCGCACACGAACAGGCGAGCTGCGGTTGGGTGAACCAGCTCGTCCGTGTCGTGCGGTGATAACCGGCGGACAATGTAAACGGAGGCGCGGGTCGGTCGTGCAGCGACGCCCGGCGGACAGTAAACGAAGGGCGCGGGTCGGTCGTGCAGCGACGCCCGGCAGATAAGAAACGAAGGCGCGGTTGGTCGTGCGGTGACAACCGGCTAGCAGAGATAAACGACCGAGTGGTGGTCGTGTGGGAGTAACCGGCCAGCAGTGGATCGGGTGGACAAGTGAACGTTCGTGCAGCAACTGAACGACGTGTGGGCGGTGCCCGAGTTGGATTCTGTACACGACGGGCGGGAGTTACCCGATGTCCATTATATTTGTCAAGAGTGCGGCCGAGACTTAAGACCGGCGCACGGATTGTATATTGGTTAATATAATCGGTTGGGCAGACTTTTGGGAGTTGCCCCTCCCACATATGGTTGTGTGATTTATTATTGTGGCATGTTTTATGTTGAATGTTGATTTAATGTTTAACAGAAGTTTAAGTGCATAATAATAAGTTGAAGATTAAGTGGAAGGCGTAGTCCATAGGCGCACACTTGGGAAAAGTGGGCGCCCGTTGGTGCCGCGCGCTGCCCAATTAACAAAAAAAATATTGGGGGCGTGACAGGTGGTATCAGAGCTCGGTCAGCGAGCTGGTGAAAAGAGAAAATTGAAGGTGAATCTGCATACAAGTGACTTGGAGAACGGTGGATGGTCGGGACAAGGTCACGAAGGAAAATGGCTTCTGATTCCCACGCCGGGTCTAGTCACGCTACTAAGGAACCTGCTAAGGAGCCACAGAACGAATTCATGGATAAAGTTCTTGAAAGAATGGAGTCACTAGAATCAGCTTGGAGTCAAGATGTGAACTCCCTGGTTAAGGAGCGAGAGGCCATCTTGAAGCTCAGGGAGGAAGTGGTGGATCTCCAAACACAGAACGAAGAACTCAAAAGGCAGTATGAGTTCACGGAATTCATGTGCACTCAGCTGGAAGAAAGGGTCAAAGAAGTCGAGGGATCCAGAGATCAGGGTCTCGCCGAGATCACTAACTTGAAGGGAACTCTTGACAAGGTATGTAAGAGTCTCGAACAAGCTAATGATGAAATTGCTATAATGAAAAGGGCCATGAAGCACAACTCAGGTGGAGGGATGCCTCATCTAAAAGTCAAGGAGCCAGAATCCTATGACGGAACAAGAAGTGCGAAGACACTTGGAAACTTTATATGGGACATGGAGTAGTACCTGGAGAGATTGGGCCTACTCGAGGGTGAGACTCAAGTCAAAGTAGCAGCTCAGTTCCTGAAAAACGATGCAAAGATGTGGTGGCGCAGGAGAGTGGACCAAATCATCAACGGTAGTGCGGAAGAGGTCACTTCCTGGAATGACATGAAGAAGGCCTTGCAAACCCATTTCAGTCCACAGGATGAAACATGGGAAGCAAGGACAAAAATCAAGTTTATCAAGCAGACTGGGAGTTTGCAGACTTATCAGAGGGAGTTCTCAAGCGCAGCCCTGGAACTTCCCGACATGGCAGAGAAGGACAAGGTGTTTAACTTCATTATAGGGTTGAAGCCTTGGGCCTGAAATGAAGTAAAAAGGCAGAAGATCAGAACGTTGGAAGAAGCCTTTGCAGCTGTGGATAAGCTGGTGGATCACTTTGATGAAACTTCTCATGAGAAAAGGAAGTTTGAAAAACCAAGGGAGAAGAAGAAAGAAGGGTCTCCAAAGTTGGAGGATGGAACAAAGTTCAGGAAACCTTTGAAGTGTTGGCTGTGTGAAGGGCCACACACGGTGAAGAACTGCCCATCCAAACCTAAGGTGGCTGCAGTAACACAGCCGGTTGAAGAAGACGAGCATGCTTCAGTAGGAATGATGCAGATCCTTGGAGCGGCAGCTACTACGGAAGTAGCATCCAGAAGGGATCCTGAAAGGAATCAGCTGGAGTATGTTCCGATGAAGATCGGTGGGAATGATGTTCTCACGATGGTAGACAGTGGGGCTTCACATAATTTTATAAGTGAAGACACGGCAAGGAGGCTTGGACTGAAATTTGTACCCACTAAGGCACAAATGAAGACAGTCAACTCTCCCCCAACAGCAATCCTGGGGACGGCAGAAAAAGTGGATGTCACACTTGGTGAATGGGCCGGAAGGGTGGACTTCACCGTGGTGAGGATCGATGACTATGAAGCGGTCCTAGGAATGGAGTTTATGAAGCAGTTTGAGGCCATGGTTGTACCTCACTTGAGGAAGCTTTTCATTTACGATGGAAGGGAAGATGTTCCCATTGGTGTTCCAACCATTGGAGTGGACAAGACCAGTCGGAAATTGGGAGGCATACAAGTGGAGGACCAGGCGGAGACAAACAAGAGGTTGGCAGCCTTGGAAGAGAAGTTTGAAGAACAAGCAGCGGTCATACGCACACTTTCAGATAGCATCTCAGAGCTCTCGAGAAGGCTAGAGATAGTAGAAGATGACGAGGATGAATTGTATGTAAGGACAGGGAACCAAGCCGAAGAAGCGTACCTCCAGAGGATGGAAGTGGAAGATCCGGATAGATGGATCGAATTAATTAGCCGAGGAGAGCCTTCGCGCTCTCCCAAAGCATCTTCTTGAAGAAAGAAAGAAGATGGGCTCATTGTTGGCTGTTCAAGGCAATGAGCCCGCACTTGGAGAATTGGACAGGAAAAAGAAAGTGCAGCAGAAAATGAGGAGGGTTCTCATAGATCTGGGCACGAGATGGTAAACGAAGTTTGGCCGCGGATGAGTTGTCGGGTCGACAACGTCTTCGGGTGGGGGAGAATGTGACGCCCTAGCGTCTCGGGCAGGGCGTGCACGATGGTTGACACGGATGTGGAAGGAGCGCGGGTGGACCGGGCGAGGAATCGTGCACGGTGACCGGGCGGTTGAACGTAAAATAGGTGGGCGGCGAGCCGGGCAGAGGCGCGCCCAGGAGTGAACGGCGGGTCGGGCAGGCAGACGTCGTGCAGAGGCGCGCCCGGGCGTAAACGGCGGGTCGGGCAGACGACCGTCGTGCAGAGGTGCACCCGGGTATGAACGGCGGGTCGGGCAGATGACAATCGTGCAAAGGCGCGCCCAGGCATGAACGGCGGGTCGGGCAGACGACCGTCGTGCAAGCGCGCCCGGGTGTGAACGATGGATCGGGCGGGCGAGCGTCGTGCAGGAGCACGCCCGAGAAGAAATAGCGAACGAGCGTGCAGAGTGGGCGACGCGCCGGGTGAAGGCGTGCCCGCCGGACAGGAACAGGAGTTGTGCAGAAGCGCGCCCAGGGACAAACGACGAGTCGGGCGGACGACCGTCGTGCAGAGGCGCGCACGGGTAGAAACGGCAAACAAGTGAAGGAGCGGGCGGCGAGTCGGGCAAGGCGCGCCCGCCCGAAACAGAAACGAAACAAAGGAGAAACGGCGAGCTGGGCAGGGAGCACCCGCGCGCCGGGTAAACAAAGGCACAAGGCGACGTGCGAACCGGTTGGCAAACCGGCGAGTCGACCCGAGGGCGCCCAGCACCAACCGCGCGGGCGACCCAAGGGCGAACTCACCCAGGCGCAAGTGACGAAGTACGACAGCGGGCAGAACATGGCGATGTGGCAGCGAGCTGGGCGGAGGTCGGCACAGAAGCGCGGGCAACAAGACACAGGCACGAAGAATAAGGAGTAATTGGACCGAAGATTCATAAGGCGTGGTCGGCCTTGCCTTAAAGCAAGGGCCGACCCGTCCACCAAGGAGTTTCGGGGTTTCTTAAAACACAAGTATGGGCGTCGGCCGAAAAGTGAAGAAGCTCCTAGAGGACGAAGGAGGGACTATAAAAGGCAAGCTCATTGTGGCATTGAGGATCATCGAAGTCTTGGCGTTCTCTCTATACGCTAAGGACTGCAACAAAGGATGCGCACTCTCTTGTAGTGCGAAGCAGACAGTGAATGCGAGTTGGGTTATTGTGAAGGCCGAACAAGATTGAAAAGGAGGATTGCCTTAGCCACCAGCAGCAGGGTGTCCAAGCCGAGTAGACAGGGAGGTTGACACGATAACAGCACTTGATTCAGGTGGTTAGTCGTTGGGCGCAGATCGGGTAAAAGGTGAACTCGGGTGAGTGCCTTAGACAGATCGAGCGTGCAGATACAGCACCAATCTACAGTCGGGCGGCGAGTTCTAACTCGGCTGCAGACCATAATTCATAGGCGCAGGCCTGTTGTGATTCGGGCGAACTATAAACGGAGCGCCGGGCAAAGGTTGCCACGGCGGAACAACAGAACCGGGCGGAGACCGGGTAAGGCGAAACGGTGAGCTGGGCGGAGGGCCAACTCAGGCATAACTGCGGGTAGGCGCACACGAACAGGCGAGCTGCGGTTGGGTGAACCAGCTCGTCCGTGTCGTGCGGTGATAACCGGCGGACAGTGTAAACGGAGGCGCGGGTCGGTCGTGCAGCGACGCCCGGCGGACAGTAAACGAAGGGCGCGGGTCGGTCGTGCAGCGATGCCCGGCAGATAAGAAACGAAGGCGCGGTTGGTCGTGCGGTGACAACCGGTGGGCAGAGATAAACGACCGAGTGGTGGTCGTGTGGGAGTAACCGGCCAGCAGTGGATCGGGTGGACAAGTGAACGTTCGTGCAGCAGCTGAACGACGTGCGGGCGGTGCCCGAGTTGGATTCTGTACACGACGGGCGGGAGTTACCCGATGTCCATTGTATTTGTCAAGAGTGCGGCCGAGACTTAAGACCGGCGCACGGATTGTATATTGGTTAATATAATCGGTTGGGCAGACTTTTGGGAGTTGCCCCTCCCACATATGGTTGTGTGATTTATTATTGTGGCATGTTTTATGTTGAATGTTGATTTAATGTTTAACAGAAGTTTAAGTGCATAATAATAAGTTGAAGATTAAGTGGAAGGCGTAGTCCATAGGCGCACACTTGGGAAAAGTGGGCGCCTGTTGGTGCCGCGCGCTGCCCAATTAACAAAAAAATATTTGGGGCGTGACAGGGAGAATGTGACGCCCTAGCGTCTCGGGCAGGGCGTGCACGGTGGTTGACACGGATGTGGAAGGAGCGCGGGTGGACCAAGCGAGGAATCGTGCACGGTGACCGGGCGGTTGAACGTAAAATAGGTGGGCGGCAAGCCAGGCAGAGGCGCGCCCACCGTCGTGCAGAGGCGTGCCCAGGAGTGAACGGCGGGTCGGGCAGGCAGACGTCGTGCAGAGGCGCGCCCGGGCGTAAACGGCGGATCGGGCAGACAACCGTCGTGCAGAGGCGCACCCGGGTATGAACGACGGGTCGGGCAGACGACAGTCGTGCAAAGGCGCACCCAGGCGTGAACGGCGGGTCGGGCAGACGACCGTCGTGCAAGCGCGCCCGGGTGTGAACGATGGATCGGGCGGGCGAGCGTCGTGCAGGAGCGCGCCCGAGAAGAAATAGCGAACGAGCGTGCAGAGCGGGCGACGCGCCGGGTGAAGGCGTGCCCGCCGGACAGGAACAGGAGTTGTGCAGAAGCGCGCCCAGGGACAAACGACGAGTCGGGCGGACGACCGTCGTGCAGAGGCGCGCCCGGTGAAGGAGCGGGCGGCGAGTCGGGCAAGGCGCGCCCGCCCGAAACAGAAACGAAACAAAGGAGAAACGGCGAGTTGGGCAGGGAGCGCCCGCGCGCCGGGTAAACAAAGGCACAAGGCGACGTGCGAACCGGTTGGCAAACCGGCGAGTCGACCCGAGGGCGCCCAGCACCAACCGGGCGGGCGACCCAAGGGCGAACTCGCCCAGGCGCAAGTGACGAAGTACGACAGCGGGCAGAACATGGCGATGTGGCAGCGAGCTGGGCGGAGGTCGGCACAGAAGCGCGGGCAACAAGACACAGGCACGAAGAATAAGGAGTAATTGGACCGAAGATTCATAAGGCGTGGTCGGCCTTGCCTTAAAGCAAGAGCCGACCCGTCCACCAAGGAGTTTCGGGGTTTCTTAAAACACAAGTATGGGCGTCGGCCGAAAAGTGAAGAAGCTCCTAGAGGACGAAGGAGGGACTATAAAAGGCAAGCTCATTGTGGCATTGAGGATCATCGAAGTCTTGGCGTTCTCTCTATACGCTAAGGACTGCAACAAAGGATGCGCACTCTCTTGTAGTGTGAAGCAGACAGTGAATGCGAGTTGGGTTATTGTGAAGGCCGAACAAGATCGAAAAGGAGGATTGCCTTAGCCACCAACAGCAGGGTGTCCAAGCCGAGTAGACAGGGAGGTTGACACGATAACAGCACTTGATTCAGGTGGTTAGTCGTTGGGCGTAGATCGGGTAAAAGGTGAACTCGGGCGAGTGCCTTAGACAGATCGGGCGTGCAGAGACAGCACCAATCTACAGTCGGGCGGCGAGTTTTAACTCGGCCGCAGACCATAATTCATAGGCGCAGGCCTGTTGTGATTCGGGCGAACTATAAACGGAGCGCCGGGCAAAGGTTGCCACGGCGGAACAACAGAACCGGGCGGAGACCGGGTAAGGCGAAACGGTGAGCTGGGCGGAGGGCCAACTCAGGCATAACTGCGGGTAGGCGCACACGAACAGGCGAGCTGCGGTTGGGTGAACCAGCTCGTCCGTGTCTTGCGGTGATAACCGGCGGACAGTGTAAACGGAGGCGCGGGTCGGTCGTGCAGCGACGCCCGGCGGACAGTAAACGAAGGGCGCGGGTCGGTCGTGCAGCGACGCCCGGCAGATAAGAAACGAAGGCGCGGTTGGTCGTGCGGTGACAACCGGCGGGCAGAGATAAACGACCGAGTGGTGGTCGTGTGGGAGTAACCGGCCAGCAGTGGATCGGGTGGACAAGTGAACGTTCGTGCAGCAGCTGAACGACGTGCGGGCGGTGCCCGAGTTGGATTCTGTACACGACGGGCGGGAGTTACCCGACGTCCATTGTATTTGTCAAGAGTGCGGCCGAGACTTAAGACTGGCGCACGGATTGTATATTGGTTAATATAATTGGTTGGGCAGACTTTTGGGAGTTGCCCCTCCCACATATGGTTGTGTGATTTATTATTGTGGCATGTTTTATGTTGAATGTTGATTTAATGTTTAACAGAGTTTAAGTGCATAATAATAAGTTGAAGTTTTAGTGGAAGGCGTAGTCCATAGGCGCACACTTGGGAAAAGTGGGCGTCCGTTGGTGCCGCGCGCTGCCCAATTAACAAAAAAAATATTGGGGGCGTGACAGTACCCGTGTGAACTCATTCGGGCGGGTCATTCGTGCGAGGGTCGTATAAAAAATGCTAAGTTGTGACACGAGGTTGGCTTTGTGCACGTTCGTGCAGCTCGTTTGCCCGTCTCACCCTTATCGGTTCGTTTCGGTCATTCGGGCGCACATGCAAAATCGTTCGTGTGGGTCGTTCGGGTGAGGGCCGTATCAAAAATGCTAAGTTGTGACCCGAGGTTGGCTTTGTGCATGTTCGTGCAACTCGTTTGCACGGGTCTCCCTTGTCGGTTCGTTTCGGTCGTTCGGGCACCCATGCAAAATCGTTCGGGCGGGTCGTTTGAGGGCGCCCGTGTGAACTCGTTCGGGGGGGTCGTTCGGGCGCCCATGCAAAATCGTTCGGGTGGGTCGTTTGAGGGCGCCCGTGTGAACTCGTTCGGGCGGGTCGTTTGAGCGAGGGCCGTATCAAAAATGCTAAGTTGTGACCCGAGGTTGGATTTGTGCGTGTTCGTGCAGCTCGTTTGCCTGGCTCTCCCTTGTCGGTTCGTTTCGGTCGTTCGGGCGCACATGCAAAATCGTTCGGGGGGGTCGTTTGAGGGCGCCCGTGTGAACTCATTCGGGCGGGTTGTCCAGGCGAGGGCCATATCAAAAATGCTAAGTTGTGACCAGAGGTTGGCTTTGTGCACGTTCATTCAGCTCGTTTGTTCAGATCTCCCTTGTGGGTTCGTTTCGGTCATTCGGGCGGGTCATTTGAGGGCACCCGTGTGAACTCGTTCGGGGGGGTCGTTCAGGCGAGGGCTCACCCTAGCAAACGAGCCCGTATCAAAAATTCTAAGTTGTGACCCGAGGTTGGCTTTGTGCGCGTTCGTGCAGCTCGTTTCCCTGGCTCTCCCTTGTCGGTTCGTTTCGGTCGTTCGGGCGCCCATGCAAAATCGTTCGGGGGGTCATTTGAGGGCGCCTGTGTGCCTTCTACACGTTCGTGCGGCCCATTTGCCCGACGCTGCCTTGTGCCTTTGTTCAGGTCGCGCACCCATGGAAACCCCAAATTTCGTTCGGGTTGTGCATATAAGGAAACCCCAAATTTTGTTCGGGTCGAGTCGTGTCGTGTGTGGGTGCCCGTGCAAACACGTTCGGGCGGGTCAGGTCGGCTCGCACAAGGCCAGTCGGGTTGTGTCATGCCGTGTGTGGGTGCCCATGCACACGTGGGCGTGCGAAAAATGCTAAGTCGTGACTGCTCGTGTGTCTTCTGCATGTTCGTGTGGCCCGTTTGCCTGATGCTCCCTAGTGCCATCGTTCGGGTCGTGCGCCCACGGAAACCCCAAAATTTCTTTCAGGTCGTGCGCCCATGGAAACCCCAAATTTCGTTCGGGCGGGTCGGGACGTGTCGTGTGTGGGTGCCCGTGCAAACGGGTCGGGTCGTGTCATGTCGTGTCATGTGACGGCACCCAGGGCACACGTGGCCGTATAAAAAATGCTAAGTTGTGAAGAGGGGTGGGCCTTGTGCACGATTGTGCCGCTCGTTTGCCCGAATCTCCCTTGTGACTTCGTTTTAGTCGTGTGTCGAAGCCCATGTAAACTCGTTCGCGCGGGTCGTTTGCCGTGTAAACACTCGCTCGGGTGGGTCGTTTGCCCGGCTCTCCCTTGTCGGTTCATTTCGGTCGTTCGAGCGCCCATGCAAAATTGTTTGGGCAGGTCGTTTGAGGGCGCCCGTGTGAACTCGTTCGGGCGGGTCGTTTGAGGGCACCTGTGACGCCCTAGCGTCTCGGGCAGGGCGTGCACGATGGTTGACACGGATGTGGAAGGAGCGCGGGTGGACCGGGCGAGGAATCGTACACGGTGACCGGGCGGTTGAACGTAAAATAGGTGGGCGGCGAGCCGGGCAGAGGCGCGCCCACCATCGTGCAGAGGCGCGCCCAGGAGTGAACGGCGGGTCGGGAAGGCAGACGTCGTGCAGAGGCGCGCCCGGGCGTAAAACGGCGGGTTGGGCAGACGACCGTCGTGCAGAGGCGCGCCCGGGTAGAAACGGCAAACAAGTGAAGGAGCGGGCGGCGAGTCGGGCAAGGCGCGCCCGCCCGAAACAGAAACGAAACAAAGGAGAAGCGGCGAGCTGGGCAGGGAGCGCCCGCGCGCCGGGTAAACATAGGCACAAGGCGACGTGCGAACCGGTTGGCAAACCGGCGAGTCGACCCGAGGGCGCCCAGCACCAACCGGGCGGGCGACCCAAGGGCGAACTCGCCCAGGCGCAAGTGACGAAGTACGACAGCGGGCAGAACATGGCGATGTGGCAGCGAGCTGGGCGAAGGTCGGCACAGAAGCGCGGGCAACAAGACACAGGCACGAAGAATAAGGGGTAATTGGACCGAAGATTTATAAGGCGTGGTCGGCCTTGCCTTAAAGCAAGGGCCGACCCGCCCACCAAGGAGTTTCGGGGTTTCTTAAAACACAAGTATGGGCGTCGGCCGAAAAGTGAAGAAGCTCCTAGAGGACGAAGGAGGGACTATAAAAGGCGAGCTCATTGTGGCATTGAGGATCATCGAAGTCTTGGCATTCTCTTTATACGCTAAGGACTGCAACAAAGAATGCGCACTCTCTTGTAGTGCGAAGTTGACAGAGAATGCGAGTTGGGTTATTGTGAAGGCCGAACAAGATCGAAAAGGAGGATTGCCTTAGCCACCAGCAGCAGGGCGTCCAAGCCGAGTAGACAGGGAGGTTGACACGATAACAGCACTTGGTTCGGGTGGATAGCCGTTGGGCGCAGATCGGGTAAAAGGCGAACTCGGGTGAGTGCCTTAGACAGATCGGGCATGCAGAGACAACACCAATCTACAGTCGGGCGGCGAGTTCTAACTCGGCCGCAGACCATAATTCATAGACGCAGGCCTGTTGTGATTCGGGCGAACCATAAACGGAGCGCCGGGCAAAGGTTGCCACGGCGGAACAACAGAACCGGGCGGAGACCGGGTAAGGCGAAATGGTGAGTTGGGCGGAGGGCCAACTCAGGCATAACTGCGGGTAGGCGCACACGAACAGTCGAGCTGCGGTTGGGTGAACCAGCTCGTCCGTGTCGTGCGGTGATAACCGGCGGACAGTGTAAACGGAGGCGCGGGTCGGTCGTGCAGCGACGCCCGGCGGAACAGTAAACGGAGGCGCGGGTCGGTCGTGCAGCGACGCCCGGCGGACAGTAAACGAAGGGTGAGGGTCGGTCGTGCAGCAACGCCCGGCAGATAAGAAACGAAGGCGCGGTTGGTCGTGCGGTGACAACCGGCGGGCAGAGATAAACGACCGAGTGGTGGTCGTGTGGGAGTAACCGGCCAGCGGTGGATCGGGTGGACAAGTGAACGTTCGTGCAGCAGCTGAACGACGTGCGGGCGGTGCCCGAGTTGGATTCTGTACACGACGGGCGGGAGTTACCCGACGTCCATTGTATTTGTCAAGAGTGCGGCCGAGACTTAAGACCGGCGCACGGATTGTATATTGGTTAATATAATTGGTTGGGCAGACTTTTGGGAGTTGCCCCTCCCACATATGGTTGTGTGATTTATTATTGTGGCATGTTTTATGTTGAATGTTGATTTAATGTTTAACAGAAGTTTAAGTGCATAATAATAAGTTGAAGATTAAGTGGAAGGCGTAGTCCATAGGCGCACACTTGGGAAAAGTGGGCGCCCGTTGGTGCCGCGCGCTGCCCAATTAACAAAAAAAAATATTGGGGGCGTGACAGGTGGTATCAGAGCCCGAACGGACCCGGGCGTTGCGACAGAGTACAAAGTATGGCGGATCTTGCGGGACGTAAGGAGAACTTCTCAAACCTCTCGGACAGGTTGAAAAGGATAGAAGAAGGACATCTCCGGATCCGGAATACGCTTGAAATCTTGGAAGAAAGGGTTGAAAAGAAGCTTCTTCAACTCAGATGGGCAAGACCAGGAAAAGAAGCTGATGTAGACACGATGGCGGGTGGATTTGAAACGGCTCAATCTGACCCAGGATTGTGTACATGGGCAAAGAAGGCATGGAAGAATCAAGTAGGATTCATAGACTTGATAATGCATGGTAAGGCTATCCAAGCCTTAGTGGACGCAGGGACCACGCATAATTTTATGGCAAAATGGTTAGCAGAAGAGATCGGACTGACCATCATCCCATCAAAGTTAGAGGTTAAGGCGGTAAACTCCAGAGCCAGAGTAGCAGGACTGGTACACGACGTGCCAGTGCAGATGAAGGAAGGGAGAAGTCAGTTAGACCTCACAGTAGTGGAGATGAACGACTTCGACGTAATACTAGGGCAGGAATTCTTGATAGAGATCAAGCCGAAGCAGATGTCAGCAGTAGACATTGAAAGAGCCTCGGAAGACTCAAGAATGGAAATCGATGCAGTAAAGTCCAAAGACGTTGAGGGAGAAGGGAAAGGAACACCTATCCCCGGCAACGTACCCAAGGTACTTACTCGATACACAGACATGATGCCGGAGGAGCGTCCGAAGACACTTCCGCCAGAACGCATGGTGGATCACGGAATCAAACTTGAACCAGGGAAGCAGTCCCCGGTCAGAGCACCTTTTCGGTTATCAGAGACCGAATTGAAGGAGTTGAAACGCCAGTTAGAAGAGCTAACGGAAGCGGGATTCATCAAACCTTCGAAACAAAGGGGAGACAAGCGGTTGTCAGATAAAGTGACAAATCTTGAAGAACTATCCTTGGCTATTAAAACACTCTCCGAGAATGGTTCAAACACACTCAGAGAACCGGGAGAAGTGAAAGACAATGACGGGGAAACGCTGGGTGTGCCAAAGATCCAAGAGGGAGATCGGGAGTCACGGAAAGACCCGACGAGAAGCGAGGGACCAGACATTGAGATGGAGCTGGTTGATAAAGGAGAACCTCCAGGTTCTCCCCATGCGACTTCTTGATAAATAAGAAGAGGTGGGCTCATTGTTGGCTGTTCAAGGCAATGAGCCCGCACTTGGAGAATTGGACAGGAAGAAGAAAGTGCAGCAGAAAATGAGGAGGGTTCTCATAGATCTGGGCCCGAGATGGTAAACGAAGTTTGGCCGCGGATGAGTTGTCGGGTCGACAACGTCTTCAGGTGGGGGAGAATGTGACGCCCTAGCGTCTCGGGCAGGGCGTGCACGATGGTTGACACGGATGTGGAAGGAGCGCGGGTGGACCGGGCGAGGAATCGTACACGGTGACCGGGCGGTTGAACGTAAAATAGGTGGGCGGCGAGCCGGGCAGAGGCGCGCCCACCGTCGTGCAGAGGCGCGCCCAGGAGTGAACGGCGGGTCGGGAAGGCAGATGTCACGCCCCCAATATTTTTTTTGTTAATTGGGCAGCGCGCGGCACCAACGGACGCCCACTTTTCCCAAGTGTGCGCCTATGGACTACGCCTTCCACTTAAACTTCAACTTATTATTATGCACTTAAACTCTGTTAAACATTAAATCAACATTCAACATAAAACATGCCACAATAATAATCACATAACCATATGTGGGAGGGGCAACTCCCAAAAGTCTGCCCAACCATTTATATTATAGCCAATATACAATCCGTGCGCCGGTCTTAAGTCTCGGCCGCACTCTTGACAAATACAATGGACGTCGGGTAACTCCCGTCCGTCGTGTACAGAATCCAACTCGGGCACCGCCCGCACGTTGTTCAGCTGCTGCACGAACGTTCACTTGTCCACCCGATCCACCGCTGGCCGGTTACTCCCACACGACCACCACTCGGTCGTTTATCTCTGCCCGCCGGTTGTCACCGCACGACCAACCGCGCCTTCGTTTCTTATCTGCCGGGCGTCGCTGCACGACCGACCCGCGCCCTTCGTTTACTGTCCGCCGGGCGTCGCTGCACGACCGACCCGCGCCCTTCGTTTACTGTCCGCCGGGCGTCGCTGCACGACCGACCCGCGCCTCCGTTTACTGTTCCGCCGGGCGTCGCTGCACGACCGACCCGCGCCTCCGTTTACACTGTCCGCCGGTTATCACCGCACGACACGGACGAGCTGGTTCACCCAACCGCAGCTCGCCTGTTCGTGTGCGCCTACCCGCAGTTATGCCTGAGTTGGCCCTCCGCCCAACTCACCGTTTCGCCTTACCCGGTCTCCGCCCGGTTCTATTGTTCCGCCGTGGCAACCTTTGCCCGGCGCTCCGTTTATAGTTCGCCCGAATCACAACAGGCCTGCGCCTATGAAATATGGTCTGCGGCCGAGTTAGAACTCGCCGCCCGACTGTAGTTTGGTGCTGTCTCTGCACGCCCGATCTGTCTAAGGCACTCGCCCGAGTTTACCTTTTACCCGATCTGCGCTCAACGACTATCCACCTGAATCAAGTGCTGTTATCGTGTCAACCTCCCTGTCTACTCGACTTGGACACCCTGCTGCTGGTGGCTAAGGCAATCCTCCTTTTCGATCTTGTTCGGCCTTCACAATAACCCAACTCGCATTCTCTGTCAACTTCGCACTACAAGAGAGTGCGCATCCTTTGTTACAGTCCTTAGCATATAGAGAGAACGCCAAGACTTCGATGATCCTCAATGCCACAATGAGCTCGCCTTTTATAGTCCCTCCTTCGTCCTCTAGGAGCTTCTTCACTTTTCGGCCGATGCCCATACTTGTGTTTTAAGAAACCCCGAAACTCCTTGGTGGGCGGGTCGGCCCTTGCTTTAAGGCAAGGCCGACCACGCCTTATAAATCTTCGGTCCAATTACCCCTTATTCTTCGTGCCTGTGTCTAGTTGCCCGCGCTTCTGTGCCGACCTTCGCCCAGCTCGCTGCCACATCGCCATGTTCTGCCCACTGTCGTACTTCGTCACTTGCGCCTGGGCGAGTTCGCCCTTGGGTCGCCCGCCCGGTTGGTGCTGGGCGCCCTCGGGTCGACTCGCCGGTTTGCCAACCGGTTCGCACGTCGCCTTGTGCCTATGTTTACCCGGCGCGCGGGCGCTCCCTGCCCAGCTCGCCGTTTCTCCTTTGTTTCGTTTCTGTTTCGGGCGGGCGCGCCTTGCCCGACTCGCCGCCCGCTCCTTCACTTGTTTGCCGTTTCTACCCGGGCGCGCCTCTGCACGACGGTCGTCCGCCCGACTCGTCGTTCGTCCCTGGGCGCGCTTCTGCACGACTCCTGTTCCTGCCCGGCGGGCGCGCCTTCACCCGGCGCGTCGCCCGCTCTGCACACACGTTCGTTGTTACGCCCGGGCTCGCTCCTGCACGACGCTTGCCCGTTCGATCCATCGTTCACACCCAGGCGCGCCTGCACGATGGTCGTCTGCTCGACCCGCCGTTCACGCCTGGGCGCGCCTTTGCACGACTGTCGTCTGCCCGACCCGCCGTTCATACCCGGGTGCGCCTCTGCACGACGGTCGTCTGCCCGACCCGCCGTTTACGCCCGGGCGCGCCTCTGTACAACGTCTGCCTGCCCGACCCGCCATTCACTCCTGGGCGCGCCTCTGCACGACGGTGGGCGCGCCTCTACCCGGCTTGCCGCCCACCTATTTTACGTTCAACCGCTCGGTCACCGTGCACGATTCCTCGCCCGGTCCACCCGCGCTCCTTCCACATCCGTGTCAACCATCATGCACGCCCTGCCCGAGACGCTAGGGCATCACATTCTCCCCCACCCGAAGACGTTGTCGACCCGACAAATCATCCGCGGCGAAACTCTGTTTACCACCTCGTGCCCAGATCTATGAGAACCCTCCTCATTTTCTGCTGCACTCTCTTTTTCCTGTCCAATTCTCCAAGTGCGGGCTCATTGCCTTGAACAGCCAACAACGAACCCACCTCCTCTTATTCCTTAAGAGGATGCATGAGGAGAACCTGGAGGTTCCCCTTTATCAACCAGCTCCATCTCGACGTCTGGTCCTTCGCTTCTTGTTGGGTCCTTCCGTGACTCCCGATCTCCCTCTTGGATCTTAGGTTCGTTCAGCGCTCCTCCGTCATTATCTTTCCCTTCCCCCAGCTCCCTGAGGGTGTTTGAACAATTCTCGGAGAGGACTACAACAGCCAAGGGCTGTTCTTCAAGTTTCGGCTTCTTAGAACGCCTCCTCTTGTTTTCTTTAGGCTCCTTCATCATTTCAATAGTTGGAACACTGATAGGTGTGTCCCCCTGGCCATCATAGATGAAGAGTTTCTCCAAGTGTGGCGCAACTACGACCTCGTATTGTTTTAGGAACTCCATCCCCAATACGGCCTCATAGTCGTCGATCTTCACTATGGTGAAGTCTACTTTTCCCGTCCACTCACCGAGAGTGACCACCACTCCTTCGGCCATACCGAAAACATCTGCCGGAGGAGAATTGACTGTTTTTACTTGTGCTTCTATGGGTACAACCTGCAATCCCAATTTCCTTGCCGTTCTTCGACTCATGAAATTATGCGAGGCCCCGCTGTCAATCATAGCGGAAATATCTGTCATTCCGAGCCTTGCCTGCGCGTATAACAGACCCCGTGTTGTGGTATCGGTTTCCTTGCTGTCTACTTCGATTCCTGCTTTGGAGGTGGCGTCCAATTCCATCTCGTTCGCAGTCTCCTCTTGAAGTTCTTCTGTAGAGGAAACCTCTATGATCGGAGTTTCTTTAGCTTGAACTCCTTCTTTTTCCTTTCGTTTTTCCTCGAGCCTTACTTCCTCTTTTAGGGCCTCGAGTCGTTTTTCGAGGATTAGGCAATCCTTTCTCCTCTTGTTCATTTCCTGTCTCAGCCTTAGTTCTTTAAGCTCTCTTTCTATGGAGAGTCCTTCTTTTGTAAGTCTGTTAGCTTCGTCCGCATTCAAGTTCGAAGCTCCCTTTCTGACTATCATCCGAAGAGCACGCTTCGTTGCTGCCAGCTTCCTGCCACAGTCCATGTACTCTCGCCGCAGTTCGTCATTCTCTTTAAGAATGTTCTTCTCAAGCTCTTCCAAGGTTTCACACCCTAGTAATTCCAGGATAGACATCTTCTTGTTTTTAAAGCACGCAGATCCTCCTTCAGTTTCTCAAACCAGCTCGCTGACCGAGCTCTGATACCACCTGTCACGCCCCCAATATTTTTTTTGTTAATTGGGCAGCGCGCGGCACCAACGGATGCCCACTTTTCCCAAGTGTGCGCCTATGGACTACGCCTTCCACTTAAACTTCAACTTATTATTATGCACTTAAACTCTGTTAAACATTAAATCAACATTCAACATAAAACATGCCACAATAATAATCACATAACCATATGTGGGAGGGGAAACTCCCAAAAGTCTTCCCAACCATTTATATTATAGCCAATATACAATCCGTGCGCCGGTCTTAAGTCTCGGCCGCACTCTTGACAAATACAATGGACGTCGGGTAACTCCCGTCCGTCGTGTACAGAATCCAACTCGGGCACCGCCCGCACGTTGTTCAGCTGCTGCACGAACGTTCACTTGTCCACCCGATCCACCGCTGGCCGGTTACTCCCACACGACCACCACTCGGTCGTTTATCTCTGCCCGCCGGTTGTCACCGCACGACCAACCGCGCCTTCGTTTCTTATCTGCCGGGCGTCGCTGCACGACCGACCCGCGCCCTTCGTTTACTGTCCGCCGGGCGTCGCTGCACGACCGACCCACGCCTCCGCTTACTGTTCCGCCGGGCGTCGTTGCACGACCGACCCGCGCCTCCGTTTACACTGTCCGTCGGTTATCACCGCACGACACGGACGAGCTGGTTCACCCAACCGCAGCTCGCCTGTTCTTGTGCGCCTACCCGCAGTTATGCCTGAGTTGGCCCTCCGCCCAACTCACCGTTTCGCCTTACCCGGTCTCCGCCCAGTTCTGTTGTTCTGCCGTGGCAACCTTTGCCCGGCGCTCCGTTTATAGTTCACCCGAATCACAACAGGCCTGCGCCTATGAAATATGGTCTGCGGCCGAGTTAGAACTCGCCGCCCGACTGTAGTTTGGTGCTGTCTCTGCACGCCCGATCTTTCTAAGGCACTCGCCCGAGTTTACCTTTTACCCGATCTGCGCTCAACGACTATCCACCTGAATCAAGTGCTGTTATCGTGTCAACCTCCCTGTCTACTCGGCTTGGACACCCTGCTGCTAGTGGCTAAGGCAATCCTCCTTTTCGATCTTGTTCGGCCTTCACAATAACCCAACTCGCATTCTCTGTCAACTTCGCACTACAAGAGAGTGCGCATCCTTTGTTACAGTCCTTAGCGTATAGAGAGAACGCCAAGACTTCAATGATCCTCAATGCCACAATGAGCTCGCCTTTTATAGTCCCTCCTTCGTCCTCTAGGAGCTTCTTCACTTTTCGGTCGACGCCCATACTTGTGTTTTAAGAAACCCCGAAACTCCTTGGTGGGCGGGTCGGCCCTTGCTTTAAGGCAAGGCCGACCACGCCTTATAAATCTTCGGTCCAATTACCCCTTATTCTTCGTGCCTGTGTCTAGTTGCCCGCGCTTCTGTGCCGACCTTCGCCCAGCTCGCTGCCACATCGCCATGTTCTGCCCGCTGTCGTACTTCGTCACTTGCGCCTGGGCGAGTTCGCCCTTGGGTCGCCCGCCCGGTTGGTGCTAGGCACCCTCGGGTCGACTCGCCGGTTTGCCAACCGGTTCGCACGTCGCCTTGTGCCTATGTTTACCCGGCGCGCGGGCGCTCCCTGCCCAGCTCGCCGTTTCTCCTTTGTTTCGTTTCTGTTTCGGGCGGGCGCGCCTTGCCCGACTCGCCGCCCGATCCTTCACTTGTTTGCCGTTTCTACCCGGGCGCGCCTCTGCACGACGGTTGTTCGCCCGACTCGTCATTCGTTCCTGGGCGTGCTTCTGCACGACTCCTGTTCCTGTCCGGCGGGCGCGCCTTCACCCGGCGCGTCGCCCGCTCTGCACACACGTTCGCTGTTACGCCCGGGCTCGCTCCTGCACGACGCTTGCCCGTTCGATCCATCGTTCACACCCAGGCGCGCCTGCACGACGGTCGTCTGCCCGACCCGCCGTTCACGCCTGGGCGCGCCTTTGCACGATTGTCGTCTGCCCGACCCGCCGTTCATACCCGGGTGCGCCTCTGCACGACGGTCGTCTGACCGACCCGCCGTTTACGCCCGGGCGCGCCTCTGTACGACGTCTGCCTGCCCGACCCGCCGTTCACTCCTGGGCGCGCCTCTGCACGACGGTGGGCGCGCCTCTACCCGGCTTGCCGCCCACCTATTTTACGTTCAACCGCTCGGTCACCGTGCACGATTCCTCGCCCGGTCCACCCGCGCTCCTTCCACATCCGTGTCAACCATCGTGCACGCCCTGGCCGAGACGCTAGGGCGTCACAGCAGACGTCGTGCAGAGGCGCGCCCGGGCGTAAAACGGCGGGTCGGGCAGACGACCGTCGTGCAGAGGCGCGCCCGGGTAGAAACGGCAAACAAGTGAAGGAGCGGGCGGCGAGTCGGGCAAGGCGCGCCCGCCCGAAACAGAAACGAAACAAAGGAGAAACGGCGAGCTGGGCAGGGATCGCCCGCGCGCCGGGTAAACATAGGCACAAGGCGACGTACGAACCGGTTGGCAAACCGGCGAGTCGACCCGAGGGCGCCCAGCACCAACCGGGCGGGCGACCCAAGGGCGAACTCGCCCAGGCGCAAGTGACGAAGTACGACAGCGGGCAGAACATGGCGATGTGGCAGCGAGCTAGGCGAAGGTCGGCACAGAAGCGCGGGCAACAAGACACAGGCACGAAGAATAAGGGGTAATTGGACGGAAGATTTATAAGGCGTGGTCGGCCTTGCCTTAAAGCAAGGGCCGACCCGCCCACCAAGGAGTTTCGGGGTTTCTTAAAACACAAGTATGGGCGTCGGCCGAAAAGTGAAGAAGCTCCTAGAGGACGAAGGAGGGACTATAAAAGGCGATCTCATTGTGGCATTGAGGATCATCGAAGTCTTGGCGTTCTCTCTATACGCTAAGGACTGCAACAAAGGATGCGCACTCTCTTGTAGTGCGAAGTTGACAGAGAATGCGAGTTGGGTTATTGTGAAGGCCGAACAAGATCGAAAAGGAGGATTGCCTTAGCCACCAGCAGCAGGGCGTCCAAGCCGAGTAGACAGGGAGGTTGACACGATAACAGCACTTGGTTCGGGTGGATAGTCGTTGGGCGCAGATCGGGTAAAAGGCGAACTCGGGTGAGTGCCTTAGACAGATCGGGCGTGCAGAGACAGCACCAATCTACAGTCGGGCGGCGAGTCCTAACTCGGCCGCAGACCATAATTCATAGACGCAGGCCTGTTGTGATTCGGGCGAACCATAAACGGAGCGCCGGGCAAAGGTTGCCACGGCGGAACAACAGAACCGGGCGGAGACCGGGTAAGGCGAAACGGTGAGTTGGGCAGAGGGCCAACTCAAGCATAACTGCGGGTAGGCGCACATGAACAGGCGAGGTGCGGTTGGGTGAACCAGCTCGTCCGTGTCGTGCGGTGATAACCGGCGGACAGTGTAAACGGAGGCGCGGGTCGGTCGTGCAGCGACGCCCGGCGGAACAGTAAACGGAGGCGCAGGTCGGTCGTGCAGCGACGCCCGGCGGACAGTAAACGAAGGGCGAGGGTCGGTCGTGCAGCGACGCCCGGCAGATAAGAAACGAAGGCGCGGTTGGTCGTGCGGTGACAACCGGCGGGCAGAGATAAACGACTGAGTGGTGGTCGTGTGGGAGTAACCGGCCAGCAGTGGATCGGGTGGACAAGTGAACGTTCGTGCAGCAGCTGAACGACGTGCGGGCGGTGCCCGAGTTGGATTCTGTACACGACGGGCGGGAGTTACCCGACGTCCATTGTATTTGTCAAGAGTGCGGCCGAGACTTAAGACCGGCGCACGGATTGTATATTGGTTAATATAATTGGTTGGGCAGACTTTTGGGAGTTGCCCCTCCCACATATGGTTGTGTGATTTATTATTGTGGCATGTTTTATGTTGAATGTTGATTTAATGTTTAACAGAAGTTTAAGTACATAATAATAAGTTGAAGATTAAGTGGAAGGCGTAGTCCATAGGCGCACACTTGGGAAAAGTGGGCGCCCGTTGGTGCCGCGCGCTGCCCAATTAACAAAAAAAAATATTGGGGGCGTGACAGGTGGTATCAGAGCCCGAACGGACCCGGGCGTTGCGACAGAATACAAAGTATGGCGGATCTTGCAGGACGTAAGGAGAACTTCTCAAACCTCTCGGACAGGTTGAAAAGGATAGAAGAAGGACATCTCCGGATCCGGGATACGCTTGAAATCTTGGAAGAAAGGGTTGAAAAGAAGCTTCTTCAACTCGGATGGGCAAGACCAGGAAAAGAAGCTGATGTAGACACGATGGCGGGTGGATTTGAAACGGCTCAATCTGACCCAGGATTGTGTACATGGGCAAAGAAGGCATGGAAGAATCAAGTAGGATTCATAGACTTGATAATGCATGGTAAGGCTATCCAAGCCTTAGTGGATGCAGGGACCACGCATAATTTTATGGAAAAATGGTTAGCAGAAGAGATCGGACTGACCATCATCCCATCAAAGTTAGAGGTTAAGGCGGTAAACTCCAGAGCCAGAGTAGCAGGACTGGTACACGACGTGCCGGTGCAGATGAAGGAAGGGAGAAGTCAGTTAGACCTCACAGTAGTGGAGATGAACGACTTCGACGTAATACTAGGGCAGGAATTCTTGACAGAGATCAAGGCGAAGCAGATGTCAGCAGTAGACATTGAAAGAGCCTCGGAAGACTCAAGAATGGAAATCTATGCAGTAAAGTCCAAAGACGTTGAGGGAGAAGGGAAAGGAACACCTATCCCCGGCAACGTACCCAAGGTACTTACTCGATACACAGACATGATGCCGGAGGAGCGTCCGAAGACACTTCCGCCAGAACGCATGGTGGATCACAGAATCAAACTTGAACCAGGGAAGCAGTCCCCGGTCAGAGCACCTTTTCGGTTATCAGAGACCGAATTGAAGGAGTTGAAACGCCAGTTAGAAGAGCTAACGGAAGCGGGATTCATCAAACCTTCGAAACAAAGGGGAGACAAGCGGTTGTCAGATAAAGTGACAAATCTTGAAGAACTATCCTTGGCTATTAAAACACTCTCCGAGAATGGTTCAAACACACTCAGAGAACCGGGAGAAGTGAAAGACAATGACGAGGAAACGCTGGGTGTGCCAAAGATCCAAGAGGGAGATCGGGAGTCACGGAAAGACCCGACGAGAAGCGAGGGACCAGACATTGAGATGAAGCTGGTTGATAAAGGAGAACCTCCAGGTTCTCCCCATGCGACCTCTTGATAAATAAGAAGAGGTGGGCTCATTGTTGGCTGTTCAAGGCAATGAGCCCGCACTTGGAGAAATGGACAGGAAGAAGAAAGTGCAGCAGAAAATGAGGAGGGTTCTCATAGATCTGGGCACGAGATGGTAAACGAAGTTTGGCCGCGGATGAGTTGTCGGGTCGACAACGTCTTCGGGTGGGGGAGAATGTGATGCCCTAGCGTCTCGGGCAGGGCGTGCACGATGGTTGACACGGATGTGGAAGGAGCGCGGGTGGACCGGGCAAGGAATCGTACACGGTGACCGGGCGGTTGAACGTAAAATAGGTGGGCGGCGATCCGGGCAGAGGCGCGCCCACCGTCGTGCAGAGGCGCGCACAGGAGTGAACGGCGGGTCGGGAAGGCAGATGTCACGCCCCCAATATTTTTTTTGTTAATTGGGCAGCGCGCGGCACCAACGGACGCCCACTTTTCCCAAGTGTGCGCCTATGGACTACGCCTTCCACTTAAACTTCAACTTATTATTATGCACTTAAACTCTGTTAAACATTAAATCAACATTCAACATAAAACATGCCACAATAATAATCACATAACCATATGTGGGAGGGGCAACTCCCAAAAGTCTGCCCAACCATTTATATTATAGCCAATATACAATCCGTGCGCCGGTCTTAAGTCTCGGCCGCACTCTTGACAAATACAATGGACGTCGGGTAACTCCCGTCCGTCGTGTACAGAATCCAACTCGGGCACCGCCCGCACGTTGTTCAGCTGCTGCACGAACGTTCACTTGTCCACCCGATCCACCGCTGGCCGGTTACTCCCACACGACCACCACTCGGTCGTTTATCTCTGCCCGCCGGTTGTCACCGCACGACCAACCGCGCCTTCGTTTCTTATCTGCCGGGCGTCGCTGCACGACCGACCCGCGCCCTTCGTTTACTGTTCGCCGGGCGTCGCTGCACGACCGACCCGCGCCTCCGCTTACTGTTCCGCCGGGCGTCGCTGCACGACCGACCCGCGCCTCCGTTTACACTGTCCGCCGGTTATCACCGCACGACACAGACGAGCTGGTTCACCCAACCGCAGCTCGCATGTTCGTGTGCGCCTACCCGCAGTTATGCCTGAGTTGGCCCTCCGCCCAACTCACCGTTTCGCCTTACCCGGTCTCCGCCCGGTTCTGTTGTTCCGCCGTGGCAACCTTTGCCCGACGCTCCGTTTATAGTTCGCCCGAATCACAACAGGCCTGCGCCTATGAAATATGGTCTGCGGCCGAGTTAGAACTCGCCGCCCGACTGTAGTTTGGTGCTGTCTCTGCACGCCCGATCTATCTAAGGCACTCGCCCGAGTTTACCTTTTACCCGATCTGCGCTCAACGACTATCCACCTGAATCAAGTGCTGTTATCGTGTCAACCTCCCTGTCTACTCGGCTTGGACACCCTGCTGCTAGTGGCTAAGGCAATCCTCCTTTTCGATCTTGTTCGGCCTTCACAATAACCCAACTCGCATTCTCTGTCAACTTCGCACTACAAGAGAGTGCGCATCCTTTGTTACAGTCCTTAGCGTATAGAGAGAACGCCAAGACTTCGATGATCCTCAATGCCACAATGAGCTCGCCTTTTATAGTCCCTCCTTCGTCCTCTAGGAGCTTCTTCACTTTTCGGCCGACGCCCATACTTGTGTTTTAAGAAACCCCGAAACTCCTTGGTGGGCGGGTCGGCCCTTGCTTTAAGGCAAGGCCGACCACGCCTTATAAATCTTCAGTCCAATTACCCCTTATTCTTCGTGCCTGTGTCTAGTTGCCCGCGCTTCTGTGCCGACCTTCGCCCAGCTCGCTGCCACATCGCCATGTTCTGCCCGCTGTCGTACTTCGTCACTTGCGCCTGGGCGAGTTCGCCCTTGGGTCGCCCGCCCGGTTGGTGCTGGGCGCCCTCGGGTCGACTCGCCGGTTTACCAACCGGTTCGCACGTCGCCTTGTGCCTATGTTTACCCGGCGCGCGGGCGCTCCCTGCCCAGCTCGTCGTTTCTCCTTTGTTTCGTTTCTGTTTCGGGCGGGCGCGCCTTGCCCGACTCGCCGCCCGCTCCTTCACTTGTTTGCCGTTTCTACCCGGGCGCGCCTCTGCACGACGGTTGTCCGCCCGACTCATCGTTCGTTCCTGGGCGCGCTTCTGCACGACTCCTGTTCCTGTCCGGCGGGCGCGCCTTCACCCGGCGCGTCGCCCGCTCTGCACACACATTCGCTGTTACGCCCGGGCTCGCTCCTGCACGACGCTTGCCCGTTCGATCCATCGTTCACACCCAGGCGCGCCTGCACGACGGTCATCTGCCCGACCCGCCGTTCACGCCTGGGCGCGCCTTTGCACGACTGTCGTCTGCCCGACCAGCCGTTCATACCCGGGTGCGCCTCTGCACGACGGTCATCTGCCCGACCCGCCGTTTACGCCCGGGCGCGCCTCTGTACAACGTCTGCCTGCCCGACCCGCCGTTCACTCCTGGGCGCACCTCTGCACGACGGTGGGCGCGCCTCTACCCGGCTTGCCGCCCACCTATTTTACGTTCAACCGCTCGGTCACCGTGCACGATTCCTCGCCCGGTCCACCCGCGCTCCTTCCACATCCGTGTCAACCATCGTGCACGCCCTGCCCGAGACGCTAGGGCGTCACATTCTCCCCCACCCGAAGACGTTGTCGACCCGACAACTCATCCGCGGCCAAACTCTGTTTACCACCTCGTGCCCAGATCTATGAGAACCCTCCTCATTTTCTGCTGCACTCTCTTTTTCCTGTCCAATTCTCCAAGTGCGGGCTCATTGCCTTGAACAGCCAACAACGAGCCCACCTCCTCTTATTCCTTAAGAGGATGCATGAGGAGAACCTGGAGGTTCCCCTTTATCAACCAGCTCCATCTCGACGTCTGGTCCTTCGCTTCTTGATGGGTCCTTCCGTGACTCCCGATCTCCCTCTTGGATCTTAGGTTCGTTCAGCGCTCCTCCGTCATTATCTTTCCCTTCCCCCAGCTCCCTGAGGGTGTTTGAACAATTCTCGGAGAGGACTACAACAGCCAAGGGCTGTTCTTCAAGTTTCGGCTTCTTAGAACGCCTCCTCTTGTTTTCTTTAGGCTCCTTCATCATTTCAATAGTTGGAACACTGATAGGTGTGTCCCCCTGGCCATCATAGATGAAGAGTTTCTCCAAGTGTGGCGCAACTACGACCTTGTATTGTTTTAGGAACTCCATCCCCAATACGGCCTCATAGTCGTCGATCTTCACTATGGTGAAGTCTACTTTTCCCGTCCACTCACCGAGAGTGACCACCACTCCTTCGGCCATACCGAAAACATCTGCCGGAGGAGAATTGACTGTTTTTACTTGTGCTTCTATGGGTACAACCTGCAATCCCAATTTCCTTGGCGTTCTTCGACTCATGAAATTATGCGAGGCCCCGCTGTCAATCATAGCGGAAATATCTGTCATACCGAGCCTTGCCTGCGCGTATAACAGACCCCGTGTTGTGGTATCGGTTTCCTTGCTGTCTACTTCGATTCCTGCTTTGGAGGTGGCGTCCAATTCCATCTCGTTCGCAGTCTCCTCTTGAAGTTCTTCTGCAGAGGAAACCTCTATGATCGGAGTTTCTTTAGCTTTCTGAACTCCTTCTTTTTCCTTTCGTTTTTCCTCGAGCCTTACTTCCTCTTTTAGGGCCTCGAGTCGTTTTTCGAGGATTAGGCAATCCTTTCTCCTCTTGTTCATTTCCTGTCTCAGCCTTAGTTCTTTAAGCTCTCTTTCTATGGAGAGTCCTTCTTTTGTAAGTCTGTTAGCTTCGTCCGCATTCAAGTTCGAAGCTCCCTTTCTGACTATCATCCGAAGAGCACGCTTCGTTGCTGCCAGCTTCCTGCCACAGTCCATGTACTCTCGCCGCAGTTCGTCATTCTCTTTAAGAATGTTCTTCTCAAGCTCTTCCAAGGTTTCACACCCTAGTAATTCCAGGATAGACATCTTCTTGTTTTTAAAGCACGCAGATCCTCCTTCAGTTTCTCAAACCAGCTCGCTGACCGAGCTCTGATACCACCTGTCACGCCCCCAATATTTTTTTTGTTAATTGGGCAGCGCGCGGCACCAACGGACGCCCACTTTTCCCAAGTGTGCGCCTATGGACTACGCCTTCCACTTAAACTTCAACTTATTATTATGCACTTAAACTCTGTTAAACATTAAATCAACATTCAACATAAAACATGCCACAATAATAATCACATAACCATATGTGGGAGGGGCAACTCCCAAAAGTCTGCCCAACCATTTATATTATAGCCAATATACAATCCGTGCGCCGGTCTTAAGTCTCGGCCGCACTCTTGACAAATACAATGGACGTCGGGTAACTCCCGTTCGTCGTGTACAGAATCCAACTCGGGCACCGCCCGCACGTTGTTCAGCTGCTGCACGAACGTTCACTTGTCCACCCGATCCACCGCTGGCTGGTTACTCCCACACGACCACCACTCGGTCGTTTATCTCTGCCCGCCGGTTGTCACCGCACGACCAACCGCGCCTTCGTTTCTTATCTGCCGGGCGTCGCTGCATGACCGACCCGCGCCCTTCGTTTACTGTCCGCCGGGCGTCGCTGCACGACCGACCCGCGCCTCCGTTTACTGTTCCGCCGGGCGTCGCTGCACGACCGACCCGCGCCTCCGTTTACACTGTCCGCCGGTTATCACCGCACGACACGGACGAGCTGGTTCACCCAACCGCAGCTCGCCTGTTCGTGTGCGCCTACCCGCAGTTATGCCTGAGTTGGCCCTCCGCCCAACTCACCGTTTCGCCTTACCCGGTCTCCGCCCGGTTCTGTTGTTCCGCCGTGGCAACCTTTGCCCGGCACTCCGTTTATAGTTCGCCCGAATCACAACAGGCCTGCGCCTATGAAATATGGTCTGCGGCCGAGTTAGAACTCGCCGCCCGACTGTAGTTTGGTGCTGTCTCTGCACGCCCGATCTGTCTAAGGCACTCGCCCGAGTTTACCTTTTACCCGATCTGCGCTCAACGACTATCCACCTGAATCAAGTGCTGTTATCGTGTCAACCTCCCTGTCTACTCGGCTTGGACACCCTGCTGCTGGTGGCTAAGGCAATCCTCCTTTTCGATCTTGTTCGGCCTTCACAATAACCCAACTCGCATTCTCTGTCAACTTCGCACTACAAGAGAGTGCGCATCCTTTGTTACAGTCCTTAGCGTATAGAGAGAACGCCAAGACTTCGATGATCCTCAATGCCACAATGAGCTCGCCTTTTATAGTCCCTCCTTCGTCCTCTAGGATCTTCTTCACTTTTCAGCCGACGCCCATACTTGTGTTTTAAGAAACCCCGAAACTCCTTGGTGGGCGGGTCGGCCCTTGCTTTAAGGCAAGGCCGACCACGCCTTATAAATCTTCGGTCCAATTACCCCTTATTCTTCGTGCCTGTGTCTAGTTGCCCGCGCTTCTGTGCCGACCTTCGCCCAGCTCGCTGCCACATCGCCATGTTCTGCCCGCTGTCGTACTTCGTCACTTGCGCTTGGGCGAGTTCGCCCTTGGGTCGCCCGCCCGGTTGGTGCTGGGCGCCCTCGGGTCGACTCGCTGGTTTGCCAACCGGTTCGCACGTCGCCTTGTGCCTATGTTTACCCGGCGAGCGGGCGCTCCCTGCCCAGCTCGTCGTTTCTCCTTTGTTTTGTTTCTGTTTCGGGCGGGCGCGCCTTGCCCGACTCGCCGCCCGCTCCTTCACTTGTTTGCCGTTTCTACCCGGGTGCGCCTCTGCACGACGGTTGTCCGCCCGACTCGTCGTTCGTTCCTGGGCGCGCTTCTGCACGACTCCTGTTCCTGTCCGGCGGGCGCGCCTTCACCCGGCCCGTCGCCCGCTCTGCACACACGTTCGCTGTTACGCCCGGGCTCGCTCCTGCACGACGCTTGCCCGTTCGATCCATCGTTCACACCCAGGCGCGCCTGCACGACGGTCGTCTGCCCGACCCGCCGTTCACGCCTGGGCGCGCCTTTGCACGACTGTCGTCTGCCCGACCCGCCGTTCATACCCGGGTGCGCCTCTGCACGACGGTCGTCTGCCCGACCCGCCGTTTACGCCCGGGCGCGCCTCTGTACGACGTCTGCCTGCCCGAGCCGCCGTTCACTCCTGGGCGCGCCTCTGCATGACGGTGGGCGCGCCTCTACCCGGCTTGCCGCCCACCTATTTTACGTTCAACCGCTCGGTCACCGTGCACGATTCCTCGCCCGGTCCACCCGCGCTCCTTCCACATCCGTGTCAACCATCGTGCACGCCCTGCCCGAGACGCTAGGGCGTCACAGCAGACGTCGTGCAGAGGCACGCCCGGGCGTAAAACGGCAGGTCGGGCAGACGACCGTCGTGCAGAGGCGCGCCCGGGTAGAAACGGCAAACAAGTGAAGGAGCGGGCGGCGAGTCGGGCAAGGCACGCCCGCCCGAAACAGAAACGAAACAAAGGAGAAACGGCGAGCTGGGCAGGGAGCGCCCGCGCGCCGGGTAAACATAGGCACAAGGCGACGTGCGAACCGGTTGGCAAACCGGCGAGTCGACCCGAGGGCGCCCAGCACCAACCGGGCAGGCGACCCAAGGGCGAACTCGCCCAGGCGCAAGTGACGAAGTACGACAGCGGGTAGAACATGGCGATGTGGCAGCGAGCTGGGCGAAGGTCGGCACAGAAGCGCGGGCAACAAGACACAGGCACGAAGAATAAGGGGTAATTGGACCGAAGATTTATAAGGCGTGGTCGGCCTTGCCTTAAAGCAATGGCCGACCCGCCCACCAAGGAGTTTCGGGGTTTCTTAAAACACAAGTATGGGCGTCGGCCGAAAAGTGAAGAAGCTCCTAGAGGACGAAGGAGGGACTATAAAAGGCGAGCTCATTGTGGCATTGAGGATCATCGAAGTCTTGGCGTTCTCTCTATATGCTAAGGACTGCAACAAAGGATGCGCACTCTCTTGTAGTGCGAAGTTGACAGAGAATGCGAGTTGGGTTATTGTGAAGGCCGAACAAGATCGAAAAGGAGGATTGCCTTAGCCACCAGCAGCAGGGCGTCCAAGCCGAGTAGACAGGGAGGTTGACACGATAACAGCACTTGGTTCGGGTGGATAGTCGTTGGGCGCAGATCGGGTAAAAGGCGAACTCGGGTGAGTGCCTTAGACAGATCGGGCGTGCAGAGACAGCACCAATCTACAGTCGGGCGGCGAGTCCTAACTCGGCCGCAGACCATAATTCATAGACGCAGGCCTGTTGTGATTCGGGCGAACCATAAACGGAGCGCCGGGCAAAGGTTGCCACGGCGGAACAACAGAACCGGGCGGAGACCGGGTAAGGCGAAACGGTGAGTTGGGCGGAGGGCCAACTCAGGCATAACTGCGGGTAGGCGCACACGAACAGGCGAGCTGCGGTTGGGTGAACCAGCTCGTCCGTGTCGTGCGGTGATAACCGGCGGACAGTGTAAACGGAGGCGCGGGTCGGTCGTGCAGCGACGCCCGGCGGAACAGTAAACGGAGGCGCGGGTCGGTCGTGCAGCGACGCCCGGCGGACAGTAAACGAAGGGCGTGGGTCGGTCGTACAGCGACGCCCGGCAGCAAACGAAGGCGCGGTTGGTCGTGCAGCGACAACCGGCGGGCAGAGATAAACGACTGAGTGGTGGTCGTGTGGGAGTAACCGGCCAGCAGTGGATCGGGTGGACAAGTGAACGTTCGTGCAGCAGCTGAACGACGTGCGGGCGGTGCCCGAGTTGGATTCTGTACACGACGGGCGGGAGTTACCCGACGTCCATTGTATTTGTCAAGAGTGCGGCCGAGACTTAAGACCGGCGCACGGATTGTATATTGGTTAATATAATTGGTTGGGCAGACTTTTGGGAGTTGCCCCTCCCACATATGGTTGTGTGATTTATTATTGTGGCATGTTTTATGTTGAATGTTGATTTAATGTTTAACAGAAGTTTAAGTACATAATAATAAGTTGAAGATTAAGTGGAAGGCGTAGTCCATAGGCACACACTTGGGAAAAGTGGGCGCCCGTTGGTGCCGCGCGCTGCCCAATTAACAAAAAAATATTGGGGGCGTGACAGCACCCGTGTGAACACGTGTCGTTCGAGGGCGCTCGTGTGAACTCGTTCGGGCGGGTTGTTCGGGCGAGGGCCGTATCAAAAATGCTAAGTTGTGACCAGAGGTTGGATTTGTGCACGTTCGTGCAGCTCGTTTGCCCAACCCTCCCTTGTCGATTCTTTTCGATCGTTCGGGCGCCCATGAAAAACCGTTTGGGCAGGTAGTTTGAGGGCGCCCGTGTGAACTCGTTCGGGCGGGTCGTTTGAGGGCGCCCGTGTGCACTCGTTCGGGTGGGTCGTTCGGGCGAGGGCCGTATCAAAAATGCTAAGTTGTGAACCGAGGTTGGCTTTGTGCATGTTCGTGCAGCTCGTTTTCCCGTCTCTCCCTTGTCAGTTCGTTTCGGTCGTTCTGGAGCCCATGCAAAATCGTTCGAGCGGGTCGTTTGAGGGCGCCCGTGTGAACTCGTTCGAGCGGGTCGTTTTAGGGCGCCCGTGTGAACTCGTTCGGGCGAGGGCCGTATCAAAAATGCTAAGTTGTGACCCGAGGTTGGCTTTGTGCAGGTTCCTGCAGCTTCTTTTCCCGGGTCTCCCTTGTCGATTCATTTCGGTCGTTCGGGCGCCCATGCAAAATCGTTCGGGGGGGTCGTTCGAGGGCACCTGTGTGAACTCGTTCGGGCGGGTCGTTCGGGCGGGTTGTTTGAGGGTGCCCGTGTGAACTCGTTCGGGCGAGGGCGTATCAAAAATGCTAAGTTGTGACCCGAGGTTGGCTTTGTGCACGTTCGTGCAGCTCGTTTGCCCGTCTCTCCCTTGTGGGTTTGTTTCGGTCGTTCGGGCGCCCATGCAAAATCGTTCGGGCGGGTCGTTTGGGGGCGCTCGTGTGAACTCGTTCGGGCAGGTCGTTCGGGTGGGTTGTTCGGGCGGGTCGTTTGAGGGCGCCCGTGTGAACTCGTTCGGGCGGGTAGTTCAGGCGGGTCGTTTGAGGGCGCCCGTGTGAACTCGTTCGGGCTAGTCGTTTGGGCGAGGGCCGTAACAAAAATGCTATGTTGTGACCCGAGGTTGGCTTTGTGCACGTTCGTGCAGCTCGTTTTCCCGGCTCTCCCTTGTCGGTTCGTTTCGGTCGTTCGGGCGTCGATGCAAAATCGTTCGGGTGGGTCGTTTGAGGGTGCCCGTGTGAACTCGTTCGGGCAGGTCGTTTGAGGGCGCCTGTGTGAACTCGTTCGGGCGGGCCGTTCGGGCGAGGGCCATATGAAAAATGCTAAGTTATGACCCGAGGTTGGCTTTGTGCACGTTCGTGCAGCTCGTTTGCCCGGCTCTCCCTTGTCGGTTCGTTTCGGTCGTTCGGGCGGGTCGTTTGAGGGCGCCCGTGTGAACTCGTTCAGGCGGGTCATTTGAGGGTGCCCGTGTGAACTCGTTTGGGCGGGTCGTTTGAGGGCGCCCGTGTGAACTCGTTCGGGCGGGTCGTTTGAGGGCGCCCGTGTGAACTCGTTTGGGCGGGTCGTTTGAGGGCGCCCGTGTGAACTCGTTCGAGCAGGTCGTTTGAGGGCGCCTGTGTGAACTCGTTCGCGCGGGTCGTTCAGGCGAGGGCCGTATCAGAAATGCTAAGTTGTGACCCGAGGTTGGCTTTGTGCACGTTCGTGCAGCTTGTTTGCCCGTCTCTCCATTGTCGGTTCGTTTCGGTTGTTTGGGCGCTCATGAAAAATCATTCGGGCGGGTCGTTTGAGGGCGCCCGTGTGAACTCGTTCGGCTGGGTCATTCGGGCGGGTCGTTTCAGGGCGGCCATGTGAACTCGTTTAGGCAGGTCATTCGGGCAGGTCGTTTGAGGATGTTCGGGCGAATCGTTCGGGCGGATCGCTTGAGGGCGCCCGTTTGAACTCGTTCGGGTGGGTCGTTCAGACGAGGGCCGTATCAAAAATGCTAAGTTGTGACCTTAGGTTGGCTTTGTGCACGTTCGTGCAGCTCGTTTGCCCGGCTCTCCCTTATCGGTTTGTTTCGGTCGTTCGAGCGCCCATGCAAAATTGTTCGGGCGGGTCGTTTGAGGGCACCCGTGTGAACTCGTTCGGGCGGGTCGTTTGAGGGCGCCCGTGTGAACTCGTACGGGCGAGGGCCGTATCAAAAATGCTAAGTTGTGACCCGAGGTTGGCTTTGTGCACGTTTGTGCAGCTCGTTTGCCCGGCTCTCCCTTGTCAGTTCGTTTCGGTCGTTCGGGCGCCCATGCAAAATCGTTCGGGCAGGTCATTTGAGGGTGCCCATGTGAACTCATTCGGGCGGGTCGTTTGATGGCGCCCGTGTGAACTCTTTCGGGTGGGTCATTCAGGCGAGGGCCGTATCAAAAATGGTAAGTTGTGACCCTAGGTTGGCTTTGTGCACGTTCGTGGAGCTCGTTTGCCCGGCTCTCCCTTGTCGGTTCGTTTCGGTCGTTCGGGCGCCCATGCAAAATCGTTCGGGCGGATCGTTTGAGGGCGCCCGTGTGAACTCGTTCGTGCGGGTCGTTCGGGCGAGGGCCGTATCAAAAATGCTAAGTTGTGACTCGAGGTTGGCTTTGTGCACGTTCATGCAACTCGTTTGCCTGGCTCTCCCTTGTTGGTTTGTCTCGGTCGTTCGGGCGCCCATGCAAAATCGTTCGGGCGGGTCATTTGAGGGCGCCCGTTTTAACTAGTTCGGGCGGGTCGTTCGAGCGAGGGCCGTATCAAAAATGCTAAGTTGTGACCCAAGGTTGGCTTTGTGGACGTTCGTGCAACTCGTTTGCCTGTCTCTCCCTTGTCGGTTCGTTTCGGTCGTTCGGGCGCCCATGAAAAATCGTTCGGGCGGGTCGTTTGAGGGCACCCGTGTGAACTCGTTCGGGCGGGTCGTTTGAGGGCGGCCGTGTGAACTCGTTCGGGCAGGTCGTTTGAGGGCGGCCGTGTGAACTCGTTCGGGTGGGTCGTTCGGCCTGGTCGTTTGAGGGCGCCCGTGTGAACTCGTTCAGGCAGGTTGTTTGGGCGAGGGCCGTATCAAAAATACTAAGTTGTGAACCAAGGTTGGCTTTGTGCACGTTCGTGCAGCACGTTTGCCCGGCTCTCCCTTGTCGGTTCATTTCGGTCGTTCGGGCGCCCATGCAAAATCGTTCGAGCGCCCATGCAAAATCGTTCGGGCGGGTCGTTTGAGGGTGCCCGTGTGAACTCGTTCGAGCGGATCGTTTGAGGGCGTCCGTGTGAACTCGTTCGGGGGGGTCGTTCGAGCGAGCGCCTTATGAAAAATGCTAAGTTGTGACCCGAGGTTGGCTTTGTGCACGTTCGTTCAGCTCGTTTGCTCGGCTCTCCCTTGTCGGTTTGTCTCGGTCGTTCGGGCGCCCATGCAAAATCGTTCGGGCTGGTCGTTTGAGGGCGCCCATGTGAACTCGTTCGGGCGGGTCGTTTGAGGGCGCCCGTGTGAACTCGTTCGAGCGGGTCGTTCGGGCGGGTCATTTGAGGGCGCCCGTGTGAACTCGTTCGGGCGGGTCATTCCGGCGGGTCGTTTCAGGGTGCCCGTGTGAACTCGTTCGGGCGGGTCGTTTGAGGGTGCCCGTGTGAACTCGTTCGGGCGGGTTGTTTGAGGGCGCTCGTGTGAACTCGTTCGGGTGGGTCGTTTGAGGGCGCCCGTGTGAAATCGTTCGAGCGGGTCGTTCGGGCGGGTCGTTTGAGGGTGCCCGTGTGAACTTGTTCGGGCGGGTCGTTTTAGGGTGCCCGTGTGAACTCGTTTGGGCGGGTCGTTTGAGGGTGCCCGTGTGAACTCGTTCGAGCAGGTCGTTCGGGCGAGGGCCGTATCAAAAATGCTAAGTTGTGACCCGAGGTTGGCTTTGTTCACATTCGTGCAGCTCGTTTGCCCGGCTCTCCCTTGTGGGTTCGTTTCGGTCGTTCGGGTGCACATGCAAAATTGTTCGGGCGAGTGGTTTGAGGGCACCCATGTGAACTCGTTGGGGCGGGTCGTTCGGGTGAGGACCGTATAAAAAATGCTAAGTTGTGACCTAAGGTTGGCTTTGTGCACATTCGTGCAGCTCGTTTTCCCGCGTCTCCCTTGTCGGTTCGTTTCGGTAGTTCTGGCGCCCATGCAAAATCGTTCGGGCGGGTCGTTTGAGGGCGCCCGTGTGAACTTGTTTGGGTGGGTTGTTCGGGCGGGTCGTTTGGGCGAGGGCCGTGTCAAATATGCTAAGTTGTGACCCGAGGTTGGCTTTGTGCACGTTCGTGCAGCTCGTTTGCCAGACTCTCCCTTGTGGGTTCGTTTCGGTCGTTCGGGCACCCATGGAAAATCGTTCGGGCGGGTCGTTTGATGGCACCCATGTGAACTCGTTCGAGGGGGTTGTTCGGGCGAGGGCTCGCCCGGGTGAACGAGCCCATATCAAAAATGCTAAGTTGTGACCCGAGGTTGGCTTTGTGCGCGTTCATGCAACTCGTTTGCCTGGCTCTCCCTTGTCGGTTCGTTTCGGTCGTTCGGGCGCCCATGCAAAATCGTTCGGGAGGGTCGTTTGAGGGCGCCCGTGTGAACTTGTTCGGGCGGGTCGTCTGGGCGAGGGCCATATCAAAAATGCTAAGTTGTGACCAAAGGTTGGCTTTGTGCACGTTCGTGCAGCTCGTTTGCCCGGCTCTCCCTTGTTGGTTTGTTTCGGTCGTTCGGGCGCCGATGAAAAATCGTTCGGGCGGGTCGTTTGAGGGCGCCCGTGTGAACTCGTTCGGGCGGGTCATTCGGGCGGGTCGTTTGAGGGTGCCCGTGTGAACTCGTCGGGTGGGTCGATCAGCCGGGTTGTTTGAGGGCGCCCGTGTGAACTCGTTCGGCCGAGTCGTTTGAGGGTGCCCGTGTGAACTCGTTCGGTCGAGTCGTTCGGGCGAGGGTCGTATCAAAAATGCTAAGTTGTGACCCGAGGTTGGCTTTGTGCACATTCGTGCAGCTCGTTTGCTCGGCTCTCCCTTGTCGGTTCGTTTCGGTCGTTCGGGTGCCCATGCAAAATCGTTCGGGCGGGTCGTTTGAGGGTGCCCGTGTGAACTCGTTCGGGCGGGTCATTTGGGTGGATCGTTTGAGGGCACCCATGTGAACTTGTTCGGGCTTTTGTTTAGGCGAGGGTCGTATGAAAAATGGTAAGTTGTGACCCGAGGTTGGCTTTGTACACATTCGTGCAGCTCGTTTGCCCGGCTCTCCCTTGTCGGTTTGTCTCATTCGTTCGGGCGCCCATGCAAAATCGTTCGGGTGGGTCGTTTGAGGGCGCCCGTGTGAACTCGTTTGGGCGGGTCGTTTGAGGGCGCCCGTGTGAACTCGTTCGAGCGGGTCGTTTGGGCGGGTCGTTTGAGGGCGCCCGTGTGAACTCGTTCGGGCGGGTCGTTTCAGGGTGCCCGTGTGAACTCGTTCGGGCGGGTCATTTGAGGGTGCCCGTGTGAACTCGTTCAGGCGAGTCGTTTGAGGGCGCCCGTGTGAACTCGTTCGGGCAGGTCGTTTGAGGGCGCCCGTGTGAACTCGTTCGAGCGGGTCGTTCGGGCGGGTCGTTTGAGGGCGCCCGTGTGAACTCGTTCGGGCGGGTCGTTTCAGGGTGCCCGTGTGAACTCGTTCGGGTGGGTCATTTGAGGGTGCCCGTGTGAACTCGTTCGGGTGGGTCGTTCGGGTGAGGGCCGTATCAAAAATGCTAAGTTGTGACCCGAGGTTGGCTTTGTGCATGTTCGTGCAGCTCGTTTTCCCGGCTCTCCCTTGTCGGTTCGTTTCGGTCGTTCGAGCGCACATGCAAAATCGTTCGGGCAGGTCGTTTGAGGGCGCCCGTGTGAACTCGTTCGGGCGGGTCATTTGGGCGAGGGCCGTATCAAAAATGCTAAGTGTTGACCCGAGGTTGGCTTTGTGCACGTTCGTGCAGCGCGTTTTCCCGGGTCTCCCTTGTCGGTTCGTTTCGGTCGTTCGAGCACCCATGCAAAATCGTTCGGGCGGGTCATTTGAGGGCGCCCGTGTGAACGCGTGCAGGGGTGTCACGCCCCTACACCTGCGGTGATCTTCCAACCTCTTGTAGCGAGGTGTGGCACCACCGAGTGCTTTCTTTTTAACAATACTAACACCCATGGACTACGCCTACTTCAACATGAACATACTTAGCTTATGTTTTTGCTACTGAATAAAGCATTATCATTTATACTTTATTGAAGACCATTCTCAATTATTAACCATGAACAATAAACCGAGAACATCAACAATAAGCAAGTACAAAGGGAGGGGAAACTCCCAGAAAGTCTGCCCAACAATATATTATAATAGCTTTTTCAATATTACAACACAAGTAATGCTTGGCAAACTCCAAGCCAATACTTACAATAATTTTAAAACAAGGCATAGAACAGCCTTTTACATCATTTTATGCACCTTTGCATAAGAAGGAGTGCTCACCCAAGCCACTCAACCTCCCTACCAAATCCTGCATAAAACCGCACACTAGAACTCCCTCAAACCGTAACCGTTCACATAAGACAACTTACGAAGTCCTTAATTCTTATGCGCATGAGATATGCGCATATCCTTCCAGGACTACGCACTTTTCCCCTTGTCCTTATGCAAGAGTTATGAGCCAAGATCGTTGTTACAAATGAGCTCCAAGTTCATTTATTTATACACATTTCAACGTGTGTTTACAAAGGGGTGGGCAGCCCCATGGCCGACCCCACACACCCACTAATACATGCCCACAACGCCTTTACACAAGTCGGCTTTGTGGCTGTCTAAATCGTGGTATAAGTGTGCGTTCCCATACTTAGTCTTTTTTCACACGCTCCCTATTGTCACAAGTTTCGTCGCATGTTGTCCGCAGGTCGTCGCACAATCGTTGTTCAGCGCGCCTGCGCGCCCGCTCGCGCCCGTGCACGATCACCCACCCGGTGCCCGTCGCACCCACTACCGGAGGTCCTAACAGGGGGGGTCGTTCAGGCGCCCATGCAAAATCGTTCGGGCGAGTCGTTTGAGGGCGCCCGTGTGAACTCGTTCGGGTGGGTCGTTTGAGGGTGCCTGTGTGAACTCGTTCGGACGAGGGCTATATCAAATATGCTAAGTTGTGACCCGAGGTTGGCTTTGTGCACATTCGTGCAGCTCGTTTTCCCGGCTCCCCCTTATGGGTTCGTTTCGGTCGTTCGGGGGCCCATGCAAAATCGTTTGGGCGGGTCGTTTGAGGGCACCTGTGTGAACTCGTTCGGGGGGGTCGTTCAGGCGAGGGCACGCCCGGGCGAACGAGCCCATATCAAAAATTCTAAGTTGTGACCTGAGGTTGGCTTTGTGCATGTTCGTGCAGCTCGTTTGCCCGGCTCTCCCTTGTCGGTTCGTTTCGGTCGTTCGGGCGCCCATGCAAAATCGTTCGGGGGGGTCGTTTGAGGGCGCCCGTGTGAACTCGTTCGGGCGGGTTGTCCGGGCGAGGGCCATATCAAAAATGCTAAGTTGTGACCCGAGGTTGGCTTTGTGCACGTTCATGCAGCTCGTTTGCCCGGCTCTCCCTTGTGGGTTCGTTTCGATCATTCGGGCGGGTCGTTTGAGGGCACCCGTGAGAACTCGTTTGGGGGGGTCGTTCGGGCGAGGGCGCACCCTGGCGAACGAGCCCGTATAAAAAATGCTAAGTTTTGACCCGAGTTTGGCTTTGTGCGTGTTCGTGCAGCTCGTTTGCCCGGCTCTCCCTTGTCGGTTCGCTTTGGTCGTTCGGTCGCCCATGCAAAATCGTTCGGGGGGTCGTTTGAGGGTGCCCGTGTGAACTCGTTCGGGCAGGTTGTTTGGGCGAGGGCTGTATCAAAAATGCTAAGTTGTGACCCGAGGTTGGCTTTGTGCACATTCGTGTAGCTCGTTTGCTCAGCTCTCCCTTGTGGCTTCGTTTCGGTCGTTCGCGCGCCCATGCGAAATCGTTCGGGCGGGTCATTTGAGGGTGCCCGTGTGAACTCATTCGGGTGGGTCGTTCGGGTCAGGGCGTGTCTGGGTGAACGAGCCCGTATCAAAAATGCTAAGTTGTGACCCTAGGTTGGCTTGTGCACGTTTGTGCAGCTCGTTTGCCCGGCTCTCCCTTGTCGCTTCGTTTGGGTCGTTGGGGTGGGTCGTTGGGGCGAGGGTGCGCCCGCGCGAACGAGCCCATATCAAAAATGCTAATTTGTGACCCGAGTTTGGCTTTGTGCAGGTTCGTGCAGCTCGTTTTCCCGACTCTCCCTTGTCTGTTCGTTTGGGTCGTTTGAGGGCGCCCGTGTGAACTCGTTCGGGCGGGTCGTTCCGGCGAGTTGTTCGGGCGAGGGCGCGCCCGGGCGAACGAACCCGTATCAAAAATGCTAAGTTGTGACCCGAGGTTGGCTTTGTACACGTTCGTGCAACTCGTTTGCCTGGCTCTCCCTTGTCGCTTTGTTTCGGTCGTTCAGGCGGGTCGTTTGAGGGCACCCATGTGAACTCGTTCGGGTGGGCCGTTCGGGCGAGGGCGCGCCCGGGTGAACGAGCCCGTATCAAAAATGCTAAGTTGTGACCCGAGGTTGTCTTTGTGCACTTTCGTGCAGCTCGTTTTCCCGTCTCTCCCTTGTCGCTTCGTTTGGGTCGTTCGGGCGGGTCGTTTGATGGTGCCCGTGTGAACTCGTTCGGGCGGGTCGTTCGGGCGGGTCGTTCGGGCGAGTCGTTCGGGCGAGGGCACGCCTGGGCGAACGAGCCCGTATAAAAAATGCTAAGTTGTGACCCGAGGTTGGCTTTGTGCACGTTCGTGCAGCTCGTTTGCCCGGCTCTCCCTTGTCGCTTCATTTCAGTCGTTCGGGCGGGTCGTTCGGGCGAGGACACGCCCGGGCGAACAAGCCCGTATCAAAAATGCTAAGTTGTGACCCGAGGTTGGCTTTGTGCACATTCGTGCAGCTCTTTTTCCTGGCACTCCCCTGTCCTCTTTGTTTCGGTCGTTCGGGCGCCCATGCGAAATCGTTCGGGCGGGTGGTTTGAGTGCGCCCTTGTGAACTCGTTCCGGCGGGTCGTTCGAGCGAGGGCACGCCCGGGCGAACGAGCCCGTATCAAAAATGCTAAGTTGTGACCCGAGGTTGGCTTTGTGCACGTTCGTGTAGCTCGTTTGCCCGACTCTCCCTTGTCGCTTCGTTTCAGTCGTTCGGGCGGGTCGTTTGAGAGCGCCCGTGTGAACTCGTACGTGCGGGTTGTTCAGGCGAGGGCGCGCCCGTATCAAAAATGCTAAGTTGTGACCCGAGGTTGGCTTTGTGCACATTCGTGCAGCTCGTTTGCCCGGCTCTCCGTTGTCGATTCGTTTCGGTCGTTCGGGTGGGTCGTTTCAGGGCGCCCGTGTGAACACGTTCGGGCGGGTCGTTCGGGCGAGGGCGCGCCCGAGCGGACGAGCCCGAATCAAAAATTATAAGTTGTGACCCGAGGTTGCCTTTCTGCACGTTCGTGCAGCTCGTTTTCCCGGCTCTCCCTTGTCGTTTGTTTCGGTCGTTCGGGCGGTTCGTTTGAGTGCGCCCGTGTGAACTCGTTCGTGCGGGTCGTTCGGGCGAGGGCGCGCCCGTATCAAAAATGCTAAGTTGTGACCCGAGGTTGGCTTTGTGCACGTTCGTGCAACTCGTTTGCTCGGCTCTCCCTTGTCGCTTCGTTTCAGTTGTGCGGGCACCCTTGCAAATTTGTTCAGACGAGGGCACGCACGGGCCAACAAGCCCGTATGAAAAATGCTAAGTTGTGACATGAGGTTGGCTTTGTGCATGTTCTTGCTGGTCCTTTGCCCAGCTCTCCCTTGTTGCTTCGTTTTGGTCATGCGGGGGCCCATTCAAATTCCAGATGATCCGAGCGAAAATTTTTCTTTCCGTGTGAAAGGTGGGTTGGTAATTGAGTTGTGTTTTTGTGTTTTCCTGAACGATGGCCTTGGGTCATTTGTAGGGCGGCCGATTTTCATCTTCTCTCCATCCCCACTCAGTAGCGCATGAGCGGTAATGTTGGCCAGGCTCGGCCTGTGAGGCATATGTGAACAATTCCCCTTCCGCTCTCCAAGTTCTTGGAGCTGTATGGGCTGCTGCATGTGTGGTTCCCTAGCTCGTCTTGGTCCCCGCGTGCCCCTTCAGATGATACCAGCGACAGGTTTTCTTTCTGTGTGAAAGGTGGGTTGGTAATTGAGTTGTGTTTTTGCGTTTGCCTGAACGATGGCCTTGGGTCATTTGTAGGGCGGCCGATTTTCATCTTCTCTCCATCCCCACTTGGTAGCGCATGAGCGATAATGTTGGCCAGGCTCGGCCTGGGAGGCATATGTGAACAATTCCCCTTCCGCTCTCCAAGTTCTTGGAGCTGTATGGGCTGTTGTTGTGTGGCTCCCTGGATCGTCTTGGTCCCCACGTGCCCCTCCAGATGATACCAGCGACAGGTTTTCTTTCCGTGTGAAAGTTGGGTTGGTGATCGAGTTGTGTTTTCGCGTTTGCCTGAACGATGGCCTTGGGTCGTTTGTAGGGCCACCGATTTTCATCTTCTCTCCATCCCCACTCGGTAGCGCATGAGCGGTAATGTTGGCCAGGCTTGGCCTGGGAGGCATACGTGAACAATTCCCCTTCCGCTCTCCAAGTTCTTGGAGTTGTATGGGCTGTTTTGGTGTGGCTCCCTGGCTCATCCTGGTCCCCCTTGTTCCCCTCCAGATGATAGCAGCGACAGGTTTTCTTTACGTGTGAAAGGTGGGTTGGTAATCGAGTTGTGTTTTCGTGTGTGCCTGAACGATGGCCTTGGGTTGTTTGTAGGGTTTCCGATTTTCATCTTCTTTCCATCCCCACTCGGTAGCGCATGAGCGGTAATGCTGGCCACGCTCGGCTTGGGAGGCATATGTGAACAATTCCCCTTCCGCTCTCCAAGTTCTTGGAGCTGTTTGGGATGTTGTGGTGTGGCTCCGTGGCTCATCCTGGTCCCCGCATGCCCCTCCAGATGATACCAGTGATAGGTTTTCTTTCCGTGTGAAAGGTGGGTTGGTAATCGAGTTGTGTTTTCGGGTTTGCCTGAACGATGGCCTTGGGTCATTTGTAGGGCGGCCGATTTTCTTCTTCTCTCCATCCCCACCCGGTAGCGCATGAGCGGTAATGTTGGCTAGGCTCGGCCTGGGAGGCATATGTGAAAAATTCCCCTTCCACTCTCCAATTTCTTGGAGGTGTATGGGTTGTTGTGGTTTGGCTCCCTGGCTCGTCCTGGTCCTCGCGTGCCCCTCCAGATGATACTAGCGACAGGTTTTATTTCCGTGTGAAAGGTGGGTTGGTGATCGAGATGTGTTTTTGGGTTTGCCTGAATGATGGCCTTGGGTCGTTTGTAGGGCGGCCGATTTTCGTCTTCACTCCATCCCCGCTCGGTAGCACATGAGCGGTAATGTGGGCCATGCTCATCCCCGTCCCTCTTTCCCATCCCAACGATAAGAATGTGGAAAGTTTCTCGGTGCTCCTTTGAGCCTTCGTTGTTGCGGGTCCAAGATGGAAGCCCCAAAACTCCGTCGTTGCCTATGTTTCTATCGTGCCCGTCGATTGTTGCGAATAGAGAATTTTGATTGGGCTGGGTAGCCACTTGTGGCTCCATTGAAATTGGCTCCTCGTTATATTGTTCACCTCCTCCCTATTTGGTGTGGAGGGTTTTGCTTTTCGTATGAAAGGTGGGTTGGCAATTGAGTTGGTTTTTCGGGTTTGCCTCAAGAATGGCCTTGGGTCATTTGTAGTGTGTCTGATTTTCATCTTCTCTCCATACCCACTCGGTAGCGCATGAGCGGTAATGTTGGCCATGCTTGTCCTTGGAGGCATATGTGAACAATTCCCCTTTTGCTCCAAGTTTTGGGAGTTGTATGGGTTGTTGTGGTGTGGCTCCTTGTGATGGCTAGCCTCTTCATTGTTTGGCTATTTATGGTGCCGGTGTCTTGTGCTTGTAATCTTTCTGTGTTGGCATTGTCAGTTGAGCTGCATACATTTAAGAGGGACATGGAAGGGTTTTGGTTGTAAACCACCTACCCTCCCTCTTAATTGCTTTTTCCATCGGGCAATGTGAGGCGCTATTCTCCTTGTTGTAAAGTCAAGGGTTGGCATTCCTTTCAAAGTGCACATCGTTCGTGGTTGCGTTGGCTTTGAGGTTTTGATAGATGTGTTGGCCCATATGTTTGATCGAAAGGTCGGCTTTTCCCTTGCATCTTGCGTGCGTGGCAGGCTTTTGCAGTTGGAAATGATAAGTCACAACGTTTATGGGCATTTGTTGTTTCAAGTGTGTATGCGCTTGTGGTCAATGGGGAGGAGGCTTGCTACTATAGTCATCGATGGTGGGGGCTATTTGGAAGAAGGATTTCGAGGTGGAATGCTTCGACCTCCCTCCTTTGCATGGAGGTGGTCGTAGGGGAAAATTATTCATCGTTCAGTTGGTAAAGCTGTGGGAAATCTCCTAGGTTGCCTGTACGCAGGGTGCGTGGGGTGCAGAGCTGCCTGATCCCTCCTCCTGTTCGGATATGTGTCCTTGTATTGTGTAGCGACTCTCTTGATTTGCATATGCTTCCTTCCTTTGCCTTCGCATTGTGGTTGCCCCAGGCGGTCAAGTGATCGAGGTCCATCGTCAGCTGGCGTGGGTGGACTTCTAGGTGGCCTCGGTGCATGGTGTGGAGGGTCGGGGGGCATTTCTAAGAGAGGTTGTGGGCTCGGTTGGTCTTGTTGTTTTGTTTCTTTCCATTTCCTTTGCATTGAGGCTGCCGCAGGTGATCATGCGATCGAGGTCCATCGTTGCTGCTATCCGGGTGGACTCCTAGGTGGCCTCTTTGCGGGGAGGGTTGGGGGGCACTTGTTGTTTCAATTGTGTATGTGCTCGTGGTCCAATGGGGAGGAGGCTTGCTACTATAGTCATCGATGGTGGGGGCTATTCGGAAGAAGGATTTCGAGGTGGAATGCTTCAACCTACCTCCTTTGCGTGGAGGTGGCCGTAGGGGAAAATTATTCATCGTCCGATCGGTAAAGCTGTGGGAAATCCCCTAGGTTGCCTGTACGTAGGGTGTGTGGGGTGCGGAGCTGCTCGATCCCTCCTCCTGTTCGGATATGTGTCCTTGTATTGTGTAGCAACCCTCTTGATTTGCATTTGCTTCCTTCCTTTGCCTTCACATCGTGGTTGCCACAGGCGGTCAAGTGATCGAGGTCCACCGTCAGCTAGCGCGGGTGGACTCCTAGGTGGCCTCGATGCGTGGCATGGAGGATCGGGGGGCATTTCTAAGAGAGGTTGTGGGCTCGGTTTGTCTTGTTGTTTTGTTTCCTTCCGTTTCCTCTTTGCATTGAGGCTGCCACAGGTGATCATGCGATCGAGGTCCATCGTTGCTGCTATTCGGGTGGACTCCTAGGTGGCCTCTCTGCGGGGAGGGTTGGGGGGCACTTGTTGTTTCAATTGTGTATGCGCTCGTGGTCCAATGGGGAGGAGGCTTGCTACTATAGTCATCGATGGTGGGGGCTATTCGAAAGAAGGATTTAGAGGTGGAATGCTTCGACCTCCCTCCTTTGCGTGGAGGTGGCCGTAGAGGAAAGTTATTCATCGTCTGGTCGGTAAAGCTGTGGGAAATCCCCTAGGTTTCATGTACGTAGGGTGCGTGGGGTGCAGAGCTGCTCGATCCCTCGTCCTGTTCGGATATGTGTCCTTGTATTGTGTAGTGACCCTCTTGATTTGCATTTGCTTCCTTCCTTTGCCTCCGCATCGTGGTTGCCGCAGGCGGTCAAGTGATCGAGGTCCACCGTCAGCTGGCATGGGTGGACTCCTAGGTTGCCTCGGTGCATGGCGTGGAGGGTCAGGGGGCATTTCTAAGAGAGGTTGTGGGCTCAGTTGGTCTTGTTGTTTTGTTTCCTTCCATTTCCTTTGCATTGAGGCTGCCACAGGCGATCATGCGATCGAGGTCCATCGTTGCTGCTGTCCGGGTGGACTCCTAGGTGGTCTCTCTACGGGGAGGGTTGGGGGACACTTTTTGTTTCAATTGTGTATGCACTCGTGGTCCAATGGGGAGGAGGCTTGCTACTATAGTCATCGATGGTGGGTCTATTCGGAAGAAGGATTTCGAGGTGGAACGCTTCGACCTCCCTCCTTTGCGTGGAGGTGGCCGTAGGGGAAAGTTATTCATCGTTCAGACGGTAAAGTTGTGGGGAATCTCCTAGGTTGCCTGTACGTAGGGTGCGTGGGGTGCGGAGGTGCCCGATCCCTCCTCCTGTTCGGATATGTGTCCCTGTATTTTGTAGCGACCCTCTTGATTTGCATTTGCTTCCTTCCTTTGCCTTCACATCGTGGTTGCCGCAGGCGGTCAAGTGATCGAGGTCCACCGTCAGCTGGCACGGGTGGACTCCTAGGTGGCCTCGGTGCGTGGCGTGGAGGGTCGGGGGGAATTTCTAAGAGAGGTTGTGGGATCGGTTGGTCTTGTTGTTTTGTTTCCTTCTGTTTCCTTTGCATTGAGGCTGTCGCGGGCGATCATGCGATCGAGGTCCATCGTTGCTGCTGTCCAGGTGGACTCCTAGGTGGCCTCTCTGCGGGGAGGGTTGGGGGGCACTTGTTGTTTCAATTGTGTATGCGCTTGTGGTCCAATGGGGAGGAGGCTTGCTACTATAGTCATCGATGGTGGGGGCTATTCGAAAGAATGATTTCGAGGTGGAATGCTTTGACCTCCCTCCTTTGCGTGGAGGTGGCCTTAGGGGAAAATTATTCATCGTCTGGTCGGTTTAGCTGTGGGAGATCTCCTAGGTTTCCTGTACGTAGGGTGCGTGGGGTGCGGAGCTCCCCGATCCGTCCTCCTGTTCGGATATGTGTCCCTGTATTGTGTAGCGACCCTCTTGATTTGCATTTGCTTCCTTCCTTTGCCTTCGCATCGTGGTTGCCACAGGCGGTCAAGTGATCGAGGTCCACCGTCAGTTGGCACGAGTGGACTCCTAGGTGGCCTCGGTGCGTGGTGTGGAGGGTTGAGGGGCATTTATAAGAGAGGTTGTGGGCTCGGTTGGTCTTGTTTTTTTTCCTTCTGTTTCCTCTTTGCATTGAAGCTGCCGCAGGCGGTCATGCGATCGAGGTCCATCGTTGCTGCTACCCGGGTGGACTCCTAGGTGGCCCCTGTGCAGGGAGGGGAGGGGTGGGTTGGGGGGCATTTATAAGGGAGGTTGCGGGCTCAGTTTGTCTTGTATGATTTCCTTCCCTTGCCTTTGTGTCAAGGCTGCCGCAGGCGATCATTTGATTGAGGTCCACTGTTGCTACTGTCTGAGTGGACTCCTAGGTGGCATCGGTGCGGGGTGTGTTGTTGGGAAAAGTATCCAATTCGGAATGCCCCTATCCCACTCTAAGAGGTGATAGTGCCTTAACAACAAACAAAGCAAAACTATCTGAGTATTCTTCTTTATGAGATGCAAATAGAGAAAGAAGGATATAACTAACCGGTGTCTTCCGCTAGTTTGTCGATCCAATCACTCGCTCTCGTTCGTTAGCTTCCCGCTGCCTGCTCTTTCACTGGTCTAGCTTCACCCAGTTCCTACAAGATCACAATAGAGGAAAACTACACAAAAGATATAGATTCACATTCATAACTAGTTTAGGATCAGATATAAACTAAATATGCAAATATAACAAAACATCATTGAAATACAAGCATATAGGAGAAACTCAAGTAGCTTTATTGATATGATAACAAGGTTCAAGAGGAGATACAACCATATGAGTCCCGATCCAGCATCTACCTCTCAGCAAAAGAATCCCTTCCTCTCCTCCAACAAAGCATAAATCACCCAATGTACTAATCTCAATCTCAAACCAACAACAATTCTCTGCAAAGTACAAAATTCCAGCATCCTCAACCTCTGGGTGAGAGATCCATATATAGATGTAAGTAGAGAGGATGAGTCAGCTTATGTTTTGACTTGTGGCTTCTCTCTCTCAGTTCTTGCTTCCACTTGGAGGTTGAGAACCTCTTACTCATCACTAGTCGAATTCATTGAGGCAAGTGTCATTGAGGAAGATTCTGGAAGCTTCCAAGGTCTTTCCACCTCGTTGAATGAACTTGCCATTTGTCATTTCCCGCTCAGCGCACCCTGGTTGTGCTTCTACCTGCGTTGCAGTGCAACTGGCCAGTGTAACCTTTGCATTTCAGCGCAGACAGCTAGTGGAGCCTCTGAATTGATCCTGAATTGACTGTTTCCGAGTTGTTTTTGGTGGAGAACTTCTGGAAGAAGCTGTCATTGGTTGACCCTGTTCCTTTAGGGGTAGGAACAACTCATTTAGGGACTTTGGATCCCTTGGATTATTGACATTTCATGCTCAATGCTGTAAGGCACAAAAATGTCTATAACAGTTTCCCCCTAAAGTATGAGGTTGTTTATCGGGTGAAATGCTTTATTAGGAGGATCTGAAGTTCTTCCAATGCTGGGAGGAGACCTGTAATAAGATACAATACAATACATTATTTTTCATGCTGCTTTCATGATCTAGCTTAGGCGGGTATTCCCATGCTCAGCTTTATAAATTCATTTTTCTGTACATAGAACAGACAATCGTCTGATGGTAGACTGATGATTTTGATGAAATCATCATCCTTTTGGTAGGATGATTATCTGCTACAATGATGTACTTGTCAATGTCTTTATATTTCCTGAATATATATCGCAGCCCGGATGGATGAAACTAGATCTGGGGTCTTCAATCTCGTCCGATCTTCACTCTAAGTACAAGTCGATCCATGTGAGAAATGTTCTGAAGTCGAACATGGAAAGACATCGCTTGATTACCAGTCAATGATGTAAACTGTTAACAAGCGCGAGAGGAATCACCGATAATGATAATGACCCTCAAGGTACTACAGTACAATTCACGTGGTGTGAATAAAGGACTTGGCGTCGAACACCACGCAAAATCTTTCGGTCGAAGGTCATTGATGTATACCTGTCGCCGGAAGTGAGAAACTTTCCATTGAGGCATGCAAGCTTCAAAGTACTGAAGGGGGTGTTCCTAGATCAACTTCTTGGATAATGAGCTGATGTCGACAAGAAGCGATCCATCAAAGGAGGGCCTTAATGTATCCCACATCAGTGACACAGAACGGAGCAAATGATTTTGATGGAGGTGAAAACGATCTGATGATATATGGTTCAGGGTGGTGGTCATGAAAGGATGAAGGATAATGTATGGTAGTGGATGGGACACTGTTGACTTCTCTGGATGTCTTCTCTTGAACATATCGGCGACACTTGTGTGATGGATTGGTAGCATTTACCCCAAATATGGATGGTATGGTGAGACCATGGTGATGTGACCGGTGAATGAAACAACCGAACCCGACTCAGGCACAGAGTGGAAGTGTCATGTTCAAGAGCGACTTGCTACCAATAAAAGTTCTTTGAGTTTCTTCCCAATTTTCCCCCAGTCATTTCTGACCAGTACCTCTTTATTTTTGTCAAGCTTGAGGAGGATAACATATGCTTGTTCTATAATTTTCCCTTCGGGCAAACCCATCGCTATGTTTTAACGAGCCTAGCGATAGTGAAACTCGTTCTCGTCTAAAGACAAGTTTGTCGCTATTAATGCTTTTTAACGAGTCTAACGACAAAGATAACTCGGTCCTTTTCAATTTTAGAGAGTCTAAAAAGGTACGTAAAGATAACTCCAAAGTTCCTTTTTCGTCATCTACTCCCTTAAGTCCGAAAAAGTATAAAACAATACAGAAGGGATGAGTTTTTGATAGTTTTAACGAGCCGAACAAAACAAGCGCTTAATATTTTTGTGCAATAATCCCTCAGGTCCAAAAAGATTAAAATCTAGAGGAGGGATAGCACTTCCAGTCGCTTTAACGAGCTGGAAGGCCAAAACTCGGCAATCTTTTCATATTTTACGAGTCAGATGAAAAGAGCTTAAAGAAGACTCGTCTTTTGAGGAACGAGTGATGAAACGGGTTAGCAGCTGATTCCAGGTAAGGTTTGGAATTTTCCAATCACGACAGTGTCACAAGGATGGCTAAGTGAAATCACTCTTCGCAGCTGTTCCTCAAAATGGGTAAACAATCAAATGGAGGTGAATGATCGGCCAATGAAAAGTGGAGGTGATGGTGCAAACACGACCAAGGCTTTAATGGTTGATAATTTACATTCGCAGTGATTATTTACCGGGTAGTTCATTTTTTAACGAGCTTAAACACGGGTTGAAACACTTGCTCGATCTTATGTTTATTTTTTAACGAGCATGAACTATGCGCTAAAACGGCTCGATATTATGTTTATTTTTTAACGAGCATGAACTATGTGCTAAAACTGCTCGATTCCAGTCATATGATAAGAATGTCTCATTTAAGATTCCATTTTTTATGGGGCTTGCACCTCATAAAGCTTTGCCCTGGAATCCTTTCATTATGCAAGTTTGGAAACGACTAATCCTACGAGTTTAAAGGGTTAGACCTACAGGTTTAAAGGGAGGGCCTAAAAATTTAAAAAATAAATAGCCGCCCCTTGCTTGCATTCCAAAAGGTTTGCATGCCCCCAGGTATAAAACAGAGTTTCGAGGTCTCCCTCTATTCGAGCTGACAAAACATTTGTTTTATCAGGAAGGGTCACCCTTTATTCGAGCTGACAAAACATTCGTTTCATCAGGAAGGGTACTACCTCTTACAGGTTACCCAAAGATTGTTCTATTCGCGGTGCAAACAAAACACTTCTTCGCCGATGCCTACCGAAGCAGACAAAGGTGAGTGACTTAGCTCTGCCAACCCACATAACTTTGACAAGAGAATATTATTCTAGAACAACCCCTCTTCCAATCACGGACGGGGTACGGACTAGTCATATTCTCCCGCGGAAACCTACCCTATACCCAAAGTTCTCCTGCCGAAGCAGACCAAGACGCATGCCCCCTGGGTTCCAGTCATATCTTTCCGAATCACTCGCACTCATCGGGAGGACGGACCGTGGGTTGAGACATTTCTTGCGTGAAGAGACCATTTAGGGATGGCGTGTGACTATTTGCGATGGGTGATCCGGGAAATGAAAGCTGGTCCACGAGCTTGACCACTCTTCCTTCATGCGGAAAACACATTACTCTAAAGAGTGAGGAGACGATGGCTCCCATGCAATATATATAGTCTCGTCCAAGGAGTAGGTTATAATCCAAGGGTCCTTGAACGACCATCACGTTCATTTGAACGGTCTTCCCTTTCAATGTTATCGGCACATTGGGGAGGATCCCTAAAGGTCGACTGGTTCCTTTATCGAAGCCTGTCAGATTTCTCATTTCAGGAAAAAGTGTTGGTGAGCCAAGCACTTTCCAAGCAACAGAGGAAAGGATACTCACAGATGCCCCCTCATCAATGATGGTGCCAGCCATTACCATTTTGTATATTTGAACGATAATTCTGAATGGTATGCTTGCTGGTAACCGGGGTCTGCCTAGTTGGTTCCAGTCGAAGGATACAACTAGGTTGCTTGGTGGTGGGACCGAATAGACGGTCGGATATCACTCTGACGAACTTCCTTCCTGTGATAAAGGAATGGGTGCATTGCCCCCGTGTTCGTCAGAGTCTGTGTTGATGAAAAGAATTTGGATGGTGTCATCCTTATCCTCTTCAGTGACTGTATCATTCGAAGATAAATCCTCTGAAGGCAAGACCGGGTCAACTGCCGCCTCGACCTTTTGACTTTCTTCTGGTATGTATTCAGTCGGTTTATCCTCAATGATAGACGCTTCAGCTAACCACTTGAGCGGGCCAGCTGGATTTTCAACTAACGAAGGACTTGGCACGAGTTTTTGATATCCAGGAGGAAGTTGTAACGGTGAGACCGGACGATCTTCCAAGACTCTTTTAGCCTCGTCTAAGAAGGGACAATGGTGGAGGGCGTGGTTGCCTTCGCACAGTCTATAGGGAAATCTAGCCTTCCCTTTCTGTCCTGGAACTTCACTTTTGCTAGTTGACGGTGTACTTTCAACATGGCTATCAGAGGTTGACGACACCGGATTGTGCAAACGGGGAGACCAGTCCCTTAGTATCCGAGGGATGCAGGGACAATCTCTATGAAAGTGGTCTCCCTTGCAGATGACACATGGTGATTTAGGCCTGGTCAGTGCTGTGTGTGGATTTTCATCAGACGACACTTGTTTTCCCTTATTTGCCTTTGGCTCCTTCTTCTTTTTCTCTTTCTTCTTCTTTTCCTTCTTCTCCTTAGGAACTTGGTTTTTAGTCTTACCAGTTCCGTTACGCGAAGAGGAAGGAAGAGAGGAAGAATTATAGGAAGTAGAAGGTTGGTGGGAAATTCTAGAATCGTCTAATTGTTGATTCGACTGTTCAGGAATAGTGGTGTTCTGAATGACATTGGTTGAGAAGAGCCAGACCGACAGGCCAATTGTCAGTCCTGGAAGTGACAATGTAGCCATATGGGGCGCACCAACATCCCCCCAAGAGGAGAAGGGACTAGGATTTCCACCAAGGGGAAGTCCTTGGTTGGTGGGTTCCATTTTCTCAACCTAAAGATCAACGCAGGAAAAAGGGGGTGATTGTTCCGTTTAAAATAAATTTTTAACGAAGCTTAGACACAACTTGCTTTTTCAATTTTAAAGAGTCGAGAAAAAGCTAAAGATGACTCTAGTCTCCTTCGATGTTTTAACGAGCCCGAAGTGACAAATGCTCGGATGGACTTTTTCTGTTATAGAGTCTGAAAAATGCCAAAAGGAACTGCTCTGGAGTTCTAGGTAGAGGGTGTGCCAAACTTTTCGCAAAACCGCAGAATACTTTTTAGGGTACGGGTGGTCAATCTTCCTGAATGTTGTGTTCAGTGCATTGCGATCAGTAGGGCGGCCGACACGGCTTCCTATGGATAAAGGTTATATTCCTATAGGGGTCTCCCAATATATACATGACGGTACGTGGGAGAACAATCCGTACTGGCACTTATCGTCTCTCAGGAGGAATCACCCAACCATCAGTGAGGCGACCAGTGACCAGGTTTTACGACGCCGGAATACGTCTCTAGCCTAGACCTCTATGTTGTGCGTTATGTTACAAAGCGTTGTTAAGTTCATTCAATTTATTTTAGGTTGATCTTTTTAGAAGTTTGCCTTTTTGGATCACCACAAGATGTATGATAAAATTCCTAAATGCAGTCTAAAGATGATAAGCAAGCTTTTATATCTTTTCAACAATGAAAATCCTAGCTACAAGGGGAAAATAAAGACACCATCTTTTCTCAAAGAGCATAGAGCACACAGTAATGCACTTTTCCCTAAATCAACATACAAACTGTCAAAATGAAAATGCACATATGCATGTATTTGTTTTCACTTTCTTAATATTGATGCCTAAAAAGAAAGCTATTATATAAATTTGAATTCGATTTCAAGTGAAAACACAAACAAGTTCCTTTTTCGAAATCAAAAAGACGATTACAACACTTTATGATTTACTTGTTTCGACACTTGAAATGCATAAATTCAAACCAAAAGACAAAATTAAAAGCTAAATCAACTGTGAACAGTAAACCAACTCACTCCTAAGATCAAAACGACACTTACGACAGGTCTAGATCTAAGGGCGACAGTAAGACTAGTTTACTTTTGTAATGGAAAACTGCAAATGATGTAACAAATACACAAAGAACAAATACAGTTTCTTTATACAACCGAGGTAGAATTGAGGCAAAGAAAAGGGGATTCAGATAGGTACACTGACTGATAACAGGCTGCAAAAAATAGAGATAAAACTGAGCAAAAGGAAGCAGGGAACCATAGCTGCACAAGGCAAAGACTGATCAGCGCACTCCCAACACCGAGGATTTGACATTCAGCGCAGGTAGCCTTCACGGGACCTGCGTTGAAATGAAGAACCTCTTCACAGAGTCTGCGCTGAAACAGAAACGAGAGTTGTTTCTGGGTTCTGGGTTACGGTTTGCAGTTTGATCCAAAATTTTTGGTCGGATAAAAGCTATCAATTAGGTACAATTAGGAGGATGATTTATAGGAGGACTAAGATCTATCACAAAGGGATGTTAGAGCACTTGTGGATCAGCTTCTCAGATCATAAACAGGCCCAGTGAGAGGACTAGAGTAGCTGATCTCTACTTTGCATTTGTAAATAGAAAATGCAGTTCGATTCGACACTCTTGAGTTTATGAAATGAATAGCAATAGAAACACAAATAAACTAACAAGATACTTTCCCCAGCGGAGTTGCCAATTTGTTGTTGGGAAAATTATCCAAATCGGAATGCCCCTATCCCACTCTAAGAGGTGATAGTGCCTTAGCAACAAACAAAGCAAAACTATCTGAGTATTCTTCTTTATGAGATGCAAATAGAGAAAGAAGGATATAACTAACCGGTGTCTTCCGTTAGTTTGTCGATTCAATCACTCTCTCTCTTTCGCTAGCTTCCTACCTGCTCTTTCACTGGTCCAACTTCACCCAGTTCCTGCAAGATCACAAGAGAGGAAAACTACACAAAAGATATAGATTCACATTCATAACTAGTTTAGGATCAGATATAAACTAAATATGAAAATATAACAAAACATCATTGAAATACAAGCATATAGGAGAAACTCAAGTAGTTTTATTGATATGATAACAAGGTTCAAGAGGAGATACAACCATATGAGTCCCGATCCAGCATCTACCTCCCAGCAAAAGAATCCCTTCCTCTCCTCCAACAAAGCATAAATCACCCAATGTACTAATCTCAATCTCAAACCAACAACAATTCTCTGCAAAGTACAAAATTCCAGCATCCTCAACCTCTGGGTGAGAGATCCATATATAGATGTAAGCAGAGAGGATGAGTCAGCTTATGTTTTGACTTGTGGCTTCTCTCTGTAAGTTCTTGCTTCCACTTGGAGGTTGAGAACCTCTTACTCATCACTAGTCGAATTCATTGAGGCAAGTGTCATTGAGGAAGATTCTGGAAGCTTCCAGGGTCTTTCCACCTCGTTGAATGAACTTGCCATTTGTCATTTCCCGCTCAGCGCACCCTGGTAGTGCTTCTACCTGCGTTGCAGTGCAACTGGCCAGTGTAACCTCTGCATTTCACCGCAGACAGCTAGTGGAGCCTCTGAATTGATCCTGAATTGACTGTTTCCGAG